>CM035441.1:36901213-36906213 GCA_020310875.1 Ceratopteris richardii | reverse complement strand
GATGCAAGAGTGTGGAGAATGCTTAAAGCAAGCACGTAGAAGGTCAACAAGGGAGAAAAGACAACCATAAAGGTATAGACATGATTCCACATTTGTTAAAAAGCATTCAATCTACTTGGAATGGACTCATTTTCAGAGGAACCCTCAACCTATAAAGAGGCAAAGGGAAACCCTAATTGGGAAAAGGCCATGAAAGAAGAAATAGGTTCACTGAAGGAGATGGACACTTGGGATTTGATTCAAATGTCACCCAACCAAAAGGTAGTTGGTTGCCGATGGGTATATAAAGTTAAAAGAAACTCAGATGGATTAGTTTGCATGTACAAAGCAAGATTAGTTGCCAAAGGATGCTCACAAACTCATGTTCTACACTATGAGGAAACATTCTCACTAATTGCAAAGATGAATACAATCAGAACTTGATACTTGTAGTTGCTGCAAGAAATTGGAGACTCCTCCAACTTAATGTAAAGAATGCATTGTTAAATGGTTGGATAAGTGAAGAAGTATACATGTCACAACCATCAGGTTTTGAAAACCCTTATCATGCATCTTATGTTTGCAGACTTAAGAACACATTGTATGGATTGAAACAAGTTCATAGAGCTTAGAACTATAAGTTGGCTACATACCTTCAAGATCAAGGCTTCAAACCTAGCAATTCAAATCCTTCTCTATTCATCAAAAGGGATCACAATGAGGTTATCTATCTATGTGTACATGTAGATGATATTATTTTTACAAGTGATTATCTGAATGGCATTCAAAGGATCAAGAGACACATGCAAGGTTTTGAGATATCAAGCTCAACATGTGATGATCCAAGATGACACGTATCACTTTTTCCTTTATCTGACATGTATAGTGGTCACACTGGTATATGCCAAGGATACTTCATTGAGCTTTACTAGATTTATCTACCAAGAGTGATGGAATATTTTTTTCTTGCCAGCTCACTCATTCGTGGACATTAGGGTTTTCCTTATGGTCTGTTCTTTATATATTGTACTGGTTGTATTGTTGTTTGAGGTCATTCTTGTACATTCCTTTTATGTAGTAGAAGAAGAAGACAAACATTCTTCCTTGCCTCAATTTGTGTGTGTGTGTGTGCTTCTCTTTGATTGTGAGAGTGTGTGTGTGAGATTTCTTCCTTATCTCCTTCCTCTTGGCATGGTATCAGAGCCAATGCGAATGTAGAGAGCTCATGGAGAAGGCTGACGGTGAAGAGTACGTGAGAAGGCATGGAGAAAGCATGATTCACAAATGGCCTCTGATTGCTATGGAAGTTGGCATGAAGGTAGAAGGTGTCAAAATATTTTTTAGAATTATCCCTTTAGGGTCACTTGTTTTTGTCAGATCAAAGTTTCGGAGCCACCTCCACCTCCATTTTGAGCTTGCAAGGTGGGTCCCATCGAAAAACGTTAGTTTGCAAAACTATAACTTGTCGCCTCTTTGGCAACACTCACATATTCCAGATATAAAATTTCAAGTGATTTTACACACTACCCTATACTCAGCCTCACAACTAGAAGTGGCCACAGTAGGTTGCTTCTTGCTCAACCACGATATACATGAGCTACCAAGCATGAAGCAAAAGCCACTAGTGGACACACGAGTGTCATAGCAACCAACCCAATCAGAGTCAAAAAAAGCATGAAAATTTGGCAGTAGTGATCCCCCCTTGGGATAAAACAACCCAAGTAGCCGAGTACCACTCAAATAGCGAAAGATGCACTTAACTGCGTGCCAATGCTTGACTCCTAGACAATGCATAAACCTGCTCATCTGTGAGACAACAAACTGAATACCTGGCCGAGTAATGCATAAGTAAATCAAGCATCCAACAGCCTGCTGATAGAGAACAACATCCAATGCATCTCCAGCATCATGAAGTCTCAATCGTAAACCTGTCTCCATAGGAGTGGCAATAGGCTTACAGCCTTCAAGGCCAAAATGCTCCAATAATGTCTCAATATATTTCGTTTGACACAAAGCCATTCCACCATCAACTTGCATAAACTAAATTCCCAAATAGTGATGAAAATGCCCCAAATCAAACATCTCAAATGAGGCATGCAAATCAGCTTTAAAATCAGCAATATGCTTCTCAATAGGACCAATGAGCAGCATGTCATCAACATAGACAACAATGATCAGAAGCACATCATTAGCACACTTAACATATAAGGTGCATTTAGTTGGACTGTTCTCAAAACCATATGCAATCAGATAGGCATGTATCTTCTCATACCAAGCACGTGGTGCTTGCTTTAAACAATATAATGGCTTCTTTAACCTGCACACCTGGTTTTCATGCCTTTTCTGCACAAAGCCATGAGGCTGAAAAACATACACTTCTTCATGCAAGTCACCATTTAGAAATGCTATTTTAATGTCCAACTGATGTACATTCCAACCATGATGAGCCACAAGTGCACACATGCTCCGAACAGTAGTCACACGGCATGTAAGTGCAAAGATCTCATCAAAATCAATGCCTCTTTCCTGTGCATAACCCTTTGCAACAAGCCTAGCCTTATTCCTATCAATTGTACCATCTGATTTACGCTTCAGCTTGTATACCCACTTAGTGCCAATGGCCTTCTTGCCAGGAGGCAAGTCACGTAAAGAACAAGTACCATTCTTCATTATAGAATCATATTCAGATTGCATAGCAGCCATCCAATTTTTTGAATTTTCTACTTCATCAAACAAAACAGGCTCATTCTCATCACAGAGACTAGACGTAGCCATAGCATAGCAATTTGATGCAAAAGAGGCACTATGAGAGCCTGAACAAGTACGATATGATAGAGGTTCATCTAATTTGCTATCACACAGGTCTGCACCAGCCATTTTGGCATAGTTCTTGCCTGCTCAATATGAGCTCTCTCATCAAAAAGTGCATCATGTACATCTGCATCAGAAATGGAATTATCTGCATCATCACATGAAACCTGCAAAGGCTGAGAAGTTGCCTCATTAGGACCAACACTAGACTGTCCACCTGTAAAAAGAGGCAGCAAAGTATCATACATGTCTTTGGAGCTAACAGATGTCTCCTTCGTACATGAAAGCAATGGATGAATAGCATCTTCCACAAAAACAACATCACGGCTAACCAAAATGTGTTTACTCTTTGGATGATACAGATGATAGCCTTTGCTTTCAGAACTATACACAACAAAAATACATTTTACTGCTTTATCATCCAATTTTTTGCGATGTTGTTCAGGCACTAATGCATATGCCAAACAACCAAAAACATGCAGATGAGCAATAGATGGCTTGCATGTTGGTGCAGGGCAATCAACAATTGAAGTTTAATGAAGGTTTGAAAGTCAACAACTGAAGGAAAGTTCAAGTTATGAAGCATGGAGGAAGTGCATATTCAGAAGTTGAAAGAGATGTACACATATGTACATTAATTCAGAGATAGTTCACTTATACTTTTGTATAGTCATGAGCTTGTAAATATTTGCCTATATATACTATGAAAAATATCGAGGCAAAGTGGAGAGATTATGTGAGAACAAATTTGAGGAGAATTAGATGTCATTAGATAGGTTTAGAAGTGACTAGAATCTCTCTCATCACTTAGATGTAAATTTCTCAGAAATGGAAAAATATTGCGCCTGATATTTCTGTGCATTCTCCTTCTGTGCTTGATCATTTCAAGAATCCTTTTGTAGACATCTAAGTCCATAGTTAATGAGTCTATGATTAAAGTTTGAGAGCCGAATTGTAAACAGGCTGCGAGAATTATGAGTAGGAACATTCATATGTGAAGAAGTGTTCACTGGTTCCTGAAACAGGCGCAAAATTCGATGTTAATGTTTTGCTCAGATCTCCTTCCATAGTGTAAATTTTTGAGCAAGCAAGCACTCAATCTTTAAGTTGGAAGGTAACCTACCTGTGGCTAAAGTATTTGCATAAATGGTCTCTAGATTAAGAGAACCAAGTCTTAGAAGTTGCAGGTGTCTGAATCGACTTCTCAGAAGAGTAGTTTTAGACATAGGTAACTGGTTGAGATCATTTCTCAAGATGAACTGAATCTTTTGGAGTGACTCAACTTGGAGGAGGTGCACAAACTATAGGTGACACCTTGTGCAAAGTTTTATAAAAAACTTTACACATTTGATAAGTGAATGAGAGAGTTATGTGTAGCAGACTTTCTGTGTAGTCATCTTCTTCACAGTTTGATTAAAATTTTGATAATTGATCATTAATCCTATAAATTGGTGAAGGTTTTGACTTACTCTTGATATAGAGGTGTTCTAACTTCAAGAATAGGTTCTTCTTTTGGAGATTAACACTCTCCATCAGTGGTATCAGAGCAGGAAGCATCAAAATTGAAGAAAGAAGGACCCCGACTACTGCAGCTGTAAAGAAATCAATACTTGAAGGAGTATCCGTCGAAGTAAAGGTACATCTATTACTCATAAAGTTTGAAGACTTCAATACACAGGAGAAGAAAGGATGGGAGTTCTCTTCAGATAGAGAAGTTGGATAGAGAGAACTATCCAGCATGGTCAATGAGGATGGAAGCTCATCTTATGAGCAAAGACTTGATAAGTTACATCACAGGTGAAGAAGAAAAGCCTCAGTTCAGATATCCTAGTGTTCCAACTAGGGAGGAATTATCATATTTGAAGAATTGGATGAAGAAGCCATTACCGTAATTTGATCCTCGACAAGTACGACTATTATCAAGGCCAGGTCAGTACATTCGTGTACCCACAGGGGCCCAATCCTCCGAACAAGCAAGGGAGGCACGTCTCATCCCTGAAGGCTTATTGGTAGAAGACACCATGTCAGCGACTCCCCACCCCACACTACTACTGTACATACCACCATTGTAACCGAAGTACCTCCCACCCCAACCGCTCCTCCTTCACCCCCCATATCTCCACTCTCCCCTGTACATCTGCTCTCTCCCACACCATCCACATCTTTCATTAGTGTCGTAGCAGAAGCCTTTGTTGCTTCGATTCATCTAA
>CM035441.1:36891213-36893713 GCA_020310875.1 Ceratopteris richardii | reverse complement strand
TGGACTTCCATGCCTTGAATTCCTCAAGATTTATTGTATCATCATCATCTGAGCTTGACTCTTCTTTCTGAATTGATTCCTCCTTGGTGAGCTTTGGGAAATCCTCTTCCATGTCATAGGGTAGACTAATCTTCCTGCATTCATTCTCATACCATGAGTCATTCTCATCAAAGATGACATCTCTGCTTACCTTGAAACCTTTGTTTGTTGGGTTGTAGAATCTGTATCCCTTTTGGTTCAAATCATAACCAATGAAGATACATTTTTCAGCTTTAGGGTCTAGCTTTCCCCTTACCTGTGAGGGAATATGCACATATGCTACACAACCAAAGATTTTGCAATGATCCAGAGAGGGTCTCTTACCATGCCAAGCTTCATATGGTGTCATGCCATCAAGTGATTTGGATGGCAACCTGTTTATGAGATAGGTGGCAGTAGATACACTCTCTGCCCAAAGATAATTTGGCAATTTCTTTTCATTAAGCATAGACCTAGCTGTTTCTACAATGAGTCTATTCCTTCTTTCAGCTACCCCATTTTGTTCAGGTGAGTACCTTGTAGTAATCTCCCTCTTGATGCCTCTTTCCTGCGAGAAATCTTCAAACTCATTAGAGAAGTATTCTCCTCCACCATCTGACCTTAGCCTCTTCAAGCTTCTTCCTGTTTGGTTTTCAACAAGTGCAAGATACCTCTTGAAACAATTAAACACTTCATCTTTATGCTTCATAAAGTATAAAATGGTCCATCTGCTATAATCATCAATGAAGGACACATAATACCTTGAACCTGAAATGGAAGGGTCCTTGCTAGGTCCCCAAACATCTGTGTGTACCAAGTCTAGGTAGTCTTCATGCATGAAACCTTTCCTTGAATAGGGCAACCTATGAGACTTACCAAACTGACATGCTCCACACTTGTAAATCATGTGTTGCTTGGATACATTAGGAATCCCAAGCACACATTGATCCCTGCACATTTGCTTTAGGGTTCTTTCACCTATGTGACCTAACCTCTTGTGCCATATTTCTAACTCTGAAAGTGTTTGATCCTTGTAATTATATAAGGCAATGTTCTTGGTGTCTTCTAGCTCAAAAGTAAACAATCTACCTGATTTTTCTCCCTTGGCTATCCTTCTGAATCCATGTCTTGGGTCCTCCACATATGCTCCATGTTGTGTGAATCTGACCTGCAAACCTTTCTCCACAATCTGGCCAACACTCATTAGATTCTTGGTGATAGTTGGTACATAGAGTACCCTGCTCAATAGATTCTGGTTTCCATCACATGTCTTCACATTTCCAATCTTAACAACAGAATGTTTAGTGTCATCACCTGTTTGTACCTGATGTTTGCCCTTGGGTTCTTCCAAATCAGAAAGTAGTGCCACATTGCCAGCTACATGGTTAGAACATCCTGAGTCAATATAAAATAAATGGTCATCATTTGTACCTGCCTTGGAGGTCATATTCATGATCAATAGGGAGTCATCTTGCTCCTCTGTGTAGTTGTTGTAGTCTCTTCTGTTTCTGAATCCACCTTGGTAACTACCATTGTGGTTGTGGTTGTAATTGTTGTTGTATTGATTGTTGTACCCATTGTAGCTTTGATGTTGGTTGAATCTGCCTCTACCTTGAGAGTATCCACCTCTTGAGTAGCCTCTTCCTCTCTGATTCTTGTAGTTCTTGTAGCATTCATCTGTGGTATGATTGGACAATCCACAAATGTTGCATGGTGATGAGTTGTAGGGTCTCCCCCTACCTGACTTACCTCCTCTGCCTCTTCCTCTAGATGATCTACCTCTCCCTGCATAATTAGCTTGGGAGGTAGAGCCTTCTTCATCCTGTTTCTTCCCTTTACTTTTATCTTTAACTTTCTTATCAGTATAGAGAGTAGAGGGGTTATTACCTTTTGATTGATCTCCTGCCTTTGTAAACTTTGCTTCATGTGTAAATAGTTGGCCCATGAGTGTTGTGAGATCTGGGGTATGCATGTCCATATAGAGGTCCATTGCAGTGGTGAAACTTTCCCACTTATCATCTGCCTTGAGTCCATTTGTTACTTGCCTGACTATTTGCTCTTCTTCAAACTCCTCTCCAATGCTTGCTAATTGGTGTGCCACATCTTTAATCTTAGTCACATACTCTGAGACTGGTTGCTTGGGCTGCTTCCTAAGGGTTGTGAATTCAATCCACAATTGATTCTTCCTAGCCCTTGTGTTGGAAGAAAAGTAGTTTGACAAGGTTTCCCAAGTCTCTTGGGAAGTCTTACAATTCCTTACATGAGGTAAAAGAAAGTCAGATATAGAGTTAAGAAGGTAGGACCTTGCCAAAGCATCTTTTGCACACCATTGGTTGAGCCTTTCATGTTCATCCTTTGTGGGTAGTCCTCTAGTTTTAAATGAGGGCAATTCCTCATCTCCTGATATGTATCCAAATAAGCTCCTTCCTTGTAGATAGGTCTTCATCCTCAGAGACCAAGCTTGGTAGTTGTTTCTGTCCAA
>CM035441.1:36881213-36883713 GCA_020310875.1 Ceratopteris richardii | reverse complement strand
GTGGGTTGTTTCTTGGATGACCAAGAAATTGGTTTATCACCTGCAAAGCATATGTAACCAGATGTACTCCTCTTGTCATCCTTGCAACCTGCCCAATCTGCATCTGAGTATACCTTGATATCAATGTCTGATGAATATGGAAAATACAAACCATGATTTTGTGTTCCCTTTAGGTACTTTACTATCTTCTTGGCTGCCTCCAAATGTGGTACTCTTGGTTTATGCATAAATTGGCTAAGTACACTAACACCATAAGATATATCAATCCTGGTTAAGGTAGCATAATTTAGACTACCTACCAAACTTTGGTAACCTGTAATATCTTTGAGTTCTTCTCCTTCATGTGCACTGAGTTTGTGATTGACCTCCATAGGAATGTTTGAGACTTTAGCTTCTTGCAAATTAAACTTCTTGACCATGTCCTGAATGTACTTCTTCTGAGTAATAAAGATACCTGAATTTGTATAGATCAATTCAAGTCCTAGGAAGTACTTCAATAATCCAAGATCATTGATCTTGAATTCCTTCATCATCTGTCCTTTGATGTGTCTTATTCCCTGAACATCATTTCCTGTAATAATGATGTCATCAACATAGACACACAAATATATTACCTCTGAATTGTTCCTTTTGATAAACAATGAAGTATCTGCTTTACTTATCATAAATCCTTGATCTAGGAGATAGGTTGTCAACCTGTAATTCCATGCTCTAGGTGCCTGCTTCAATCCATACAGAGCCTTCTTCAATTTACAAACATGATTTACCTTATTGGGATCTTCATAGCCAGGTGGTTGTGACATGTAGACTTCTTCAGATATCCATCCATTCAAGAATGCATTCTTCACATCCAATTGGTACATGTTCCAATTCTTGGATGCAGCTACACTCACCATAACTCTGATAGTTGGCATCTTGGCCACAGGAGAAAATGTCTCCTCATAATCAATGCCTTGGGTTTGTGCAAAACCCTTGGCTACCAACCTAGCTTTATATCTGTTTATTGAACCATCTGAATTCCTTTTGAGTTTGTAGATCCATCTGGATCCTATCACTTTCATGGAGTCCTTCTTGGGTACCAAGTCCCAAGTATCACTCTCCTTGAGAGCCTCCATTTCTTCATCCATTGCTTCCTTCCATTCTGGTTTAGTGATTGCTTCTTCAAATGTACCTGGTTCTTCATTCAAGATATCCTTTGCAAGATATACAGAGTGCTTGGTTACAAGTGAAGTATCATATCCATACCTAATGGGTTTCTTCTTTTCTCTTTGAGATCTCCTCATAGCTTGAGTTGAGGATTCTGGATTGTCTTCTAGTTGCTTCATCTTCATCTTCCCTTTGGATTTCCAAGCCTTGAACTCTTCAATGTTGATGGTGTCTTCATCATCTGAGCTTGTGTCCTCTTTCTGAATTGGTTCTTGCCTGATAAGCTTGGGAAAGTCTTCTTCCATGTCATAAGGTAAGCTAACTTTCCTGCACTCATTTTCATACCATGAATCATTCTCATCAAATATGACATCTCTGCTTACCTTGAAGCCTTTGTTTGAGGGGTTGTAAAATCTGTATCCCTTTTGGTTCAAATCATAACCAATGAAGATACATTTTTCAGCTTTAGGGTCTAGCTTTCCCCTTACCTGTGAGGGAATATGCACATATGCAACACACCCAAAGATTTTACAATGATCCAGAGATGGTCTCTTACCATGCCAAGCCTCATAGGGTGTCATTCCATCGAGAGTCTTTGATGGCAACCTGTTGATTAAGTATGTGGCAGTAGATACACTCTCTGCCCAAAGATAATTTGGCAATTTCTTTTCATTTAGCATAGATCTAGCTGTCTCTACAATGAGTCTATTCCTTCTTTCAGCTACCCCATTTTGTTCAGGTGAGTACCTTGTAGTAATCTCCCTCTTGATGCCTCTTTCCTGCAAGAAATCTTCAAAGTCATTGGAGAAGTATTCTCCACCACCATCTGACCTTAGCTTCTTCAAATGTCTACCTGTTTGATTTTCAACTAATGCAAGATACCTTTTGAAACAATTAAATACTTCATCTTTATGTTTCATGAAGTATAGAACAGTCCACCTGCTATAGTCATCAATAAAGGACACATAGTACCTTGATCCAGATATGGATGGCTCCTTGCTAGGTCCCCAAACATCTGTATGTACCAACTCCAGATAATCTTCATGCATAAAACCTTTCTTGGTATAGGGCAATCTGTGTGACTTACCAAATTGACAAGCCCCACACTTGTATATCATGTGTTGCTTGGATACATTAGGTATCCCAAGCACACATTGATCCCTACTCATTTGCTTTATGGTTCTCTCTCCAATGTGACCTAATCTCTTGTGCCAAATCTCCAATTCTGATAGGGTTTGGTCCTTATAGTTGTACAAGGCAATATTCTTAGTGTCTTCAAGTTCAAAGGTAAACAATCTACCTGATTTTTCTCCCTTGGCTATCCTTCTGAATCCATGTCTTGGATCCTCCACAT
>CM035441.1:36863713-36868713 GCA_020310875.1 Ceratopteris richardii | reverse complement strand
TTCTCCAATGAGTTTGAAGATTTCTTGCAAGAAAGAGGCATCAAAAGGGAGATTACTACAAGGTACTCACCTGAACAAAATGGGGTAGCTGAAAGAAGGAATAGACTTATAGTAGAAACAGCTAGGTCTATGCTTAATGAAAAGAAGTTGCCAAATTATCTTTGGGTAGAGAGTGTATCCACTGCCACCTATCTCATAAACAGGTTGCCATCCAAATCACTTGATGGCATGATACCATATGAAGCTTGGCATGGTAAGAGACCCTCTCTGGATCATTGTAAAATCTTTGGTTGTGTAGCATATGTGCATATTCCCTCACAGGTAAGGGGAAAGCTAGACCCCAAGGCTGAAAAATGTATCTTCATTGGATATGATTTGAACCAAAAGGGATACAGATTCTACAACCCAACAAACAAAGGCTTCAAGGTAAGCAGAGATGTCATCTTTGATGAGAATGACTCATGGTATGAGAATGAATGCAGGAAGATTAGTCTACCCTATGACATGGAAGAGGATTTCCCAAAGCTCACCAAGGAGGAATCAATTCAGAATGAAGATTGAAGCTCAGATGATGATGATACAATAAATCTTGAGGAGTTCAAGGCTTGGAAATCCAAAGGAAAGATGAAGATGAAGCAACTAGAAGATAAACCAGAATCCTCAACTCAAGCAATGAGGAGATCTCAGAGAGAAAAGAAGAAGCCTATCAGATTTGGGTATGACACATCACTTGTAACTAAACATTCTGTATATCTTGCAAAGGACTTGTTAAATGAAGAACCAGGTACCTATGAAGAAGCAATTACCAAACCAGAATGGAAAGAAGCCATGGATGAAGAGATGGAAGCTCTCAAGGAAAGTGATACTTGGGACTTGGTACCCAAGAGAGACTCTATGAAGGTAATAGGATCCAGATGGATCTACAAACTAAAGAAGAATTCAGATGGAACAATAAACAGGTACAAAGCTAGGTTGGTAGCCAAGGGTTTTGCACAAACCCAAGGCGTTGATTATGAGGAAACATTTTCTCCTGTGGCTAAGATGCCAACTATCAGAATATTGGTGAGTGTAGCTGCATCCAAAACTTGGAACATGTACCAACTAGATGTCAAGAATGCTTTCTTGAATGGATGGATATCTGAAGAAGTCTACATGTCACAACCACCTGGCTATGAAGATCCAAAAAAGGTACATTATGTTTGTAAATTGAAGAAGGCTCTGTATGGTTTAAAGCAGGCACCTAGAGCATGGAATTACAGGTTGACAACCTACCTCCAAGACCAAGGATTTGTGATGAGTAAAGCAGATACTTCTCTATTCATAAAGAGAAGTAGTACAGAGGTAATCTACTTGTGTGTTTATGTTGATGACATCATCATTACAGGCAATGATGTCAATGGGATTAGGCACATCAAAGGACAGATGATGAAAGAATTCAAGATTAGTGATCTTGGATTATTGAAGTATTTCTTAGGTCTTGAGCTAGTCTACACCAACTCAGGTATATATATCACTCAAAAGAAGTATGTGCAGGATATGGTCAAGAAGTTTGGCTTGCAGGATGCTAAAGTATCTACTACTCCAATGGAGGTCAACCTAAAGCTAAGTGCTCATGAAGGAGAAGAAGTCCATGACATCACAGGATACCAAAGTATGGTAGGTAGTTTGAACTATGCTACCTTGACAAGAATTGACATAGCTTATGGAGTCAGTGTGCTTAGTCAATTCATGCACAAACCAAGGGTACCTCACCTAGAGGCAGCAAAGAAGATCTTGAAGTATCTGAAGGGAACTCAAAGTCATGGTTTGTATTTTCCTTATACATCAGATATTGACATTAAAGTTTACTCAGATGCAGATTGGGCAGGATGCAAGGATGATAGGAGAAGCACCTCAGGTTACATTTGTTTTGCAGGAGATAAGCCTATTTCTTGGTCAGCCAAGAAACAACCTACAGTGGCATTGTCATCCACTGAAGCAGAGTATAGAGGGCTTGCCAATGCCACTCAAGAAGCTATTTGGTTGAAGCTTCTATATACAGAGTTAGGCCTATACACAAGGCCACCAATCATCTTTGGAGATAACACTAGCTCTCTTCATCTATCTATTTCGAGAAATCGGCTTCGAAGTCACCTCTGGTCTATCTCTGCAACACTCCTAAAAAGTCGGGGGTAATCCTAAGGTTGCTAAATCAATTTCTCTGGATGTGGTTTATCATTTCTTTTCATTCCACTTGCAAATGGTAGCCTATTAAGGTACATTAAGACTCCCAAAAGGAATTGTTTCAATTGCAAGTGTGCTGGTCACACTGAGCATAACACTGAGCAGGTATCATAACAGAAATAGCAAGTTTTCTAGAATTTGTGAAGTGCAAAGTTGTCTATTTTGATTTGGTCATTACACAAATTATTTGCGAAGCACATATATGCTTCCTTGGTATCATTTGAAAGCTCAAGGTGTGTACTAAGCTTTTCTGGAATCAAAGGAGGGCTGGTGTGAAGCAGGTATAGCAGCACCAACTCATTTCTTGAGTGCATCCAACCATCACTCCCCCTCCATCTAACCTTAGCCTTTTTAGTGATTTACCTGTTTGATTCTCCACAAGAGCCAAATATCTTTTGAAACATGAAAAAACTTCATCTTTGTGTTTCATAAAGAATAGGATAGTCCATCTGCTGCAATCATCAATAAAGGAAACATAATACCTTGATCCAGATATTGAAGCTTCCTTGCTAGGTCCCCATACATCTGTATGAACCAACTCCAAGAGATCTCCATGCATATAACCTTTCTTCATGAATGGTAACCTGTGAGACTTTCCAAATTGACATGCACTACACTTATAAATCATATGTTGTTTTGACAAATTAGGAAGTCCAAGTACACTTTGGTCCCTGCAGATTTGCTTTATGGACCTTTCACCAATATGTGCTAACCTTTTGTGCCATACTTCCAATTCTGTGAGTGTCTGACTACCATAATTAAAGAGAGCAATGTTTCTAGTGTCCTGTAATTCAAATGTGAACAATCTACCTGTCTTTTCACCTTTTGCAATTCTTCTGAATCCTTGACTTGGATCTTCAACAAATGCTCCTGCTTTTGTGAACCTGACTTGCAACCCTTTCTCTACTATCTGCCCAACACTTATCAAATTCTTTGTAATGGTAGGGACATAGAGTACCTTACTGAGTAGGTTGATGTTTCCATCAGGTGCTTTGACATTGCCTATTTTCTCCACAGGATGTTTTGTATCATCTCCAGTTTGTACGTCATGCTTATTCCTTGGATCTTCTAAATCTGATAGGAGTGCCACATTTCCTGCCACATGATTTGAACAACCTGAATCTATGTAGAAAACATGCTCATCAAATTTACCTTGTGGCATAGCCATGTTCATGATCAATAATGAATCCTCTTTGTTTGAGTCTTCTGTGTAGTTATTGTAGTCTCTCCTTCCTTTGTAGCCTCCTTGATAGTTTGAATGATTGTAGTTGTTGTAGTTGCCATGGTAGTTGTTGAACCTTCCTCTTGAGTAGCCATAACTTCCTCTATTGTATCCTCTGCCTCTTTGATTCCTGGAATTCCTAAAGCAATTTTCAGTTGTATGATTAGTTAATCCACAAATAGAACATGAGTTGGAGTCTTGGGATCTCCCCCTGCCTTGTCTACCTCCTCTTCCTCTACCTCTGCCATGTCTTCCTCTACCTGCATAGTTAGCTTGATATGTACCTGGTTCATCATCCACTTTCTTTGCCTTTCCTTTGTTATCTTTAGACTTGCTTTTATCCGTGTATAAAGCTGAAGATTGATTACCTTTAGAGCTTTCTCCATTTTTGATAAGCTTTGACTCTTGAGTAAGTAGTTGTCCAATGAGTGTGTTGAAATCAGGTACATGCATGTCCATGTACAAATCCATAGCTGTGGTGAATGCTTCCCACTTATCATCTGCCTTCAAGCCATTGATGACCTGCCTTACAATTTGCTCTTCATCTATTACCTCTCCAATGCTTCCCAACTGATCCGCTATGTCCTTGAGCTTTGTGACAAAATCAGTCACATTTTGTTTGGGAGCCTTCTTGAGAGTTGTGAACTCCAGCCATAGTTGATGCTTCCTAGCTTTGGTACTTGAAGAAAAGAAAGCTTCAAGTGCATCCCACACTTCCTGAGATGTCTTACAACTTCTAATGTGAGGCAACAAAAAATCTGAGATAGAGTTGAGGAGATAAGACCTTGCAAGTGCATCCTTGGAGCACCATGTGCTCAATCTTTCTTGCTCTTCTTGTGTTGGTTGACTTTTGTTCCTGAAACTTGGCATAACTTCATCTCCAGCCACATAACCATATAAACTTCTACCTTGGAGATAAGCTTCCATCCTTAATGACCAAGCTGAGTAGTTACCTCTGTCCAATTTGTCAATTGATGAAGGAAATCCATCTGCCATGTTGTCCAACCTTGCTCTGATACCACTGTGAAGAGATGGATAGGTATGTGCTTGAAGATGAAGAGGTGTTGCAAAATCCTTGATCTACACCAGCCAAATGAACTCCAGGAGTATATGGTGGGCCCTTTTAGCTTGCCAATGGATGTATTAGACACCCTATGTACCTTGGAAGATCACTCTCAAAACGATAAATCAAAACAGATAAGTTGGAGTTAGCTCAGAGGTGAAAACTTGCTATTCTTGGTTCATACACATGTCCAGTGTTTTACATAATTCTTTGATCACAGCAGCAATTATCTCAATTCCTCTTGGGGAAGTCTAGGTAGCTTAAAGAGCTAACTTTCAAGAGTAATCTCATCAAAAATAATGAACCACACACTGAGAATGAGTTTTAACAAGTGATGACATCATCCCGATTTTCACGGGCTGCTAGAGAAATAGACCAGTGAGCAGAACAATCAACATAACTAAAAATGTGTGAATCCAATGATTATGAACATTTGTATGGTTATACTAGACCGTAAGCTGAATCCAACAAGCTTTAAATCACGGAATTTGG
>CM035441.1:36666213-36841213 GCA_020310875.1 Ceratopteris richardii | reverse complement strand
ACTTAGTGAATTTGCAGAGATTGATGCTCTCTCTAGAGAGCTCTAACATATCAAAGCAACACATGATCAATAGATGTGATGCATCTCAGATTGAGAAGGCACAAAGACAACCATGCAACCACAAAGGTTACATTCACAACAACTTATTGGACTTAGTACATACAGATGTATGGGCACCAAGACAAGAACCTTAATTGGTACTATCAAGGTATTATGCCTCAGTTATTGATGACCATAGTAGATGGACTATTTTGTTTTTTTATCAAGAGTAAGAATAAAGTTTCTGATTGCTTCAAAAAGTATCTAGCACATGTGGGGAACATTACAGGTAGCTCACTCAAGAAGCTCAAATTTGATGGAAGGGATAATAATTCTCCAAAGAGTTTGATGCCTTCCGGTAGGATAAAGGTATCAAAGGGGAAGTGACTACCAGGTACTCGCCTCAACTGAATGGAATTGTAGAGAGAAGAAACAAGGCATTGGTTGGATCAACCAAAACAATGGTTAAAGAGAAGAGGTTGCCACATTATCTATGGGCAAAGGCTATTTCAACTCATGTGTACCTTGCCAATTCACTATCATCCAAATCACTCCTAGGTATGACTCCTTATGAAGCATGGTATGAAAGAAAACCTAGTCTTGGACATTGTTTGGTTGTTTAGCTTATGTTCATGCACCATCACAAATAAGAGGTAAGCTAGATGAAAGGGCAACAAAGAAAGTTTTTATTGGGTATGAATCAACTTAGATGAGTTATAGGTTCTATAATCCTTCAACCAAGCAATTCACTAAAAGTAGAGGTGTGTTTGAAGAAAAAAGGTCTTGGTATGATGGAGACAAACAAAAGCTAACTCTACCATATGATCTTGATTTTGATTCTCATCAATTACAAAGCAAGCATGATACACAGCTCGAGGATCCAAGAAGTGATATAGATGATGACCAAGATGAAAAGGAAAAGGATTACAAGCTATGGAATTCAAGAGGCAAAGAAAAGATGCAAGAGTGTGGAGAATGCTTAAAGCAAGCACCTGGAAGGTCAACAAGGGAGAAAAGACAACCATAAATGTATAGACATGATTCCACATTTGTTAAAAAGCATTCAATCTACTTGGAATGGACTCATTTTCAGAGGAACCCTCAACCTATAAAGAGGCAAAGGGAAACCCTAATTGGGAAAAGGACATGAAAGAAGAAATAGGTTCACTGAAGGAGATGGGCACTTGGGATTTGATTCAAATGTCACCCAACCAAAAGGTAGTTGGTTGCCAATGGGTATATAAAGTTAAAAGAAACTCAGATGGATTAGTTTGCATGTACAAAGCAAGATTAGTTGCCAAAGGATGCTAACAAACTCATGTTATACACTATGAGGAAACATTCTCACTAATTGCAAAGATGAATACAATCAGAACCTTGACAATTGTAGTTGCTGCAAGAAATTGGAGACTCCTCCAACTTAATGTAAAGAATGCATTCTTAAATGGTTGGATAAGTGAAGAGGTATACATGTCACAACCATCAGGTTTTGAAAACCCTTATCATGCACCTTATGTTTGCACACTTAAGAACGCATTGTATGGATTGAAACAAGTTCATAGAGCTTAGAACTATAAGTTGGCTACATACCTTCAAGATCAAGGCTTCAAACCTAGCAATTCAGATCCTTCTCTATTCATCAAAAGGGATCACAATGAGGTTATCTATCTATGTGTACATGTAGATGATATTATTGTTACAACTGATTATCTTAATGGCATTCAAAGGATCAAGAGACACATGCAAGATTTTGAGATATCAAGCTCAACATGTGATGATCCAAGATGACACGTTGTCGTAGAGATATTCATCTCTACTCGTATGTCTTGATCAAAGTCTTGGATTATTATCTTGGTCTTTCACCTTGTGGAATTCAAGGGAGTGATGAAGATCTGAGCCAGTATGATACGAATGATAGAAAAGGACACGAATTGATTCTTTACCAATTCATATAGTTTCAATCATATGATTCGGAAAAATTAGAGATCTCTATTAGAGTTTGTGATGGACCACAAGTACATGCAAGTAAGGAGAAGGATCGAAAAGAGGAGACAAAAGCAGCTTCGCACTTTGGAAGGACCTGCACGCAAAGAAGAAGGAGACGATAGTGGCTCTTTCTGAAGTTTTTGATGTACTTTTGATGATGTGATACTATGCTACACTCAAATAAGTTTTCGATGAGTTCTGATGTTTATTGAAGCAAACACAGGTCTTCGCAGAATCGTGGATGCCTTAATGAAGTGAGTGAAGGAACTGTACGTATAGAAATCATTAAGTATTTATTTTCAAATCTACCGTGGTATGAAATATGTTGAAGTTTTTTCGAACTATGAGATATATGTGATGTTGTCGTCGGAGGTTCTCCATGAAAGCGTCCACAAAGTGTGTCTGCACAGAACTAACAGTGTGGCTAAAAGCGAAGGTTAGCCATAGATACTTTTCGGACACAGATAAAAAGGGAGCGAAAAGAATGCCTAAATGAATCACGATCACACTTTTGCTTCTTTCGGGTGTGGAAAAGAATGGTGTCTGTCGAAAGCTACGGAGATTAATGATTGTTACATCCGACAGAAGTGGCTACACGCGACAGGGATGGAACAACGGAGGGAGAGGTCAATTTTATCCTGCAAAAACTGTTGCGCTCGATTGATGGGTGATCCTTGAAGACTACGGACAACGCTCTCTGATGGTCGATGGGGAAATTCACATGCTCTGAACAGAGCGCGGGGAGAGGAAATGTTCTCTGGCGGAGCTTAACATATTTTTGTTGGCGTTGATATCGGGAGATAAGGGAGCTACCGTATGGGTGTTCAGAGGGGGGCAAGTTCTACCATCGAAGATTATGCAAGAGAGGGCTAGCTGCGAAGTCTGCTCAGATGATTGAAAAGGAAGAAGAGTAGACAGCACTGTCCAATATTGCTTGGAGATCACACAAAAACTCTTCTATCCATCGATGAATGCATCAATGTGAAGTCGTGTTCTCTTCTCTGCAAAAGATCCATTCTCTGACACGATTTATGATTGGGAGAAGTGGTAGAGCATGCGCTTAACAGATAAGAAGGAAAATTGGAAAGACGTTCTTTTCTCAAAAGTATATGGATAAGCAGGCAAACGAAGAGTCAAAGAAGATAAAAGAGGAGGATTTTACACGTAGGGATTTTGCAAAGAAAGAGTTTGACAGAGGACTTTAGGATAAAGGTCAGTCGATGATTTTCGATTTTCAAATCACATAGATATACCTGTAAATGACTGTGTGATTTTAAGACGTGATTAAGAGAGAAATAATGACAGTGGAGTCAGGAAAATCCAATTTTCTTTGAATTGTTGTTTTATGTTTTGCGAAGAATTATTGTCGAGCTTTAGCGAAAGTTTTCAAAACTATTTGAGTCATGTCTGTCTTGTAAAGTGTTTTTTTTTTAAATTACATATATAGCAGATGTAGATGTAGCAAACAGGATTTTTGACGTTGGATTCTATAGTGCATGCGAAAATAGAAATTGTACCTTTTTTTTTGAGGTATTTATAAATTTATGATTGTTTGAGTTTATTGTTTCAACACACTTCAAACGGCGATCTTCAATTAAATGACATTAAACAAAGTGGACACTAGCAATAAGATTTATGCTCTGCGATTATCATGAATTTGTCAAATGATTTATAATAAAATTTTGTACAGGATTAATTGAATTTTTATGGAGTCATTTACAGAACAAAAACCGATATGCATTTTTCAGCATCGCAATAATTCTCTTAATGAAGTTTATTGTAGTTTACAGGTCACAAGAGAATGAAAAGGTGTAGTTTTTTTGGAGGGAAAACTACAGAGTCCTCAGATATTGGAAGGTGGGAATAAAAGAGATTTAGAGAAGTAAACGCTTGCTGTTTTCGAGCATTTATGGATGGCTTCACTGTAATTGCTCACAACAAAAGAATAGACTTAAGCTTGAAGTTTAAATTTGCAAACGGATATATCATATTAAAAATTATAAATGTTATATAAATTGAGAGTTGATTCATAGTTAATGAGAACGTATGCTGTCGTTGATTTTCTTGGTTAATGTGGATTCATGCATGATACTTCGAGGTTGAGAAAAATCTGTTGCGGATCTAGCTAAAAGATACCATTGCTGTTTCTAAATGAGAAGAACTGAGTGACCAATTGCGTACTTCTTATCTATTCTGACGACAATAAATCTATAGTAATCATATATGTCGCTGATGTGCTGAATATTAAGGACAATATTTCATGTCTATTTTGTTTCACACTTATCATATATAATGTTCCGGCATAAAAAGGTTTGAATCCGTTGTAGTGCAGAGATATAATTTTATGAGTAGATTTAATTTGCCTATCTCCTTGAGTGTCGTCTAAATGTTCGATGTGTCTACACGTTGTTAATGCCTCTTAAATCATGGAATGCTATGTATGTAACATAAAGACTATGGCAACTCCCATATGTATTTATCTTCGAAGAAAGTTAGTGATTGTATCACGTTCACTTGATGTGCACCACATGCGTGATTGATCTGTTTTGAGATTATCTATAAAATTAAACAGAAATTATTTAGGAAATGATATATATTGATTTGGTTGGTTAATTGAATAAGTTTGATAGATTTATGATTTGCAAGGCTTCCATATTATGATACATACTTTGAAAGCTTTAAGTTAAATGCAAAATCTTTGATTTTGAGCCATTTACATGTATGTGTGTATAATTTTCTATTTGAGTCACGTTCATCCCACCTGAGCTTGTTTCAAGCACCCCGCGTGCGCCGTATTTTTGGCGGTCGCCCTGATCCACCGACCGTCGCTTTCGCGCCGACAACGTATCACTTTTTCCTTTATCTGACATGTATAGTGGTCACACTGGTATATGCCAAGGATACTTCATTGAGCTTTACTAGATTTATCTACCAAGAGTGATGGAATATTTTTTTCTTGCCAGCTCACTCATTCGTGGACATTAGGATTTTCCTTATGGTCTGTTCTTTATATATTGTACTGGTTGTATTGTTGTTTGAGGTCATTCTTGTACATTCCTTTTATGTATTAGAAGAAGAAGACAAACATTCTTCCTTGCCTCAATTTGTGTGTGTGTGCTTCTCTTTGATTGTGAGAGTGTGTGTGTGAGATTTATTCCTTATCTCCTTCCTCCTGGCATGGTATCAGAGCCAATGTGAATGTAGAGAGCTCATGGAGAAGGCTGACGGTGAAGAGTACGTAAGAAGGCATGGAGAAAGCATGATTCACAAATGGCCTCTGATTGCTATGGAAATTGGCATGAAGGTAGAAGGTGTCAAAATATTTTTTAGAATTATCCCTTTAGGGTCACTTGTTTTTGTCAGATCAAAGTTTCGGAGCCACCTCCACCTCCATTTTGAGCTTGCAAGGTGGGTCCCATCGAAAAATGTGTTCAGTTTGCAAAACTATAACTTGTCGCCTCTTTGGCAACACTCACATATTCCAGATATAAAATTTCAAGTGATTTTACACACTGCCCTATACTCATCCTCACAACTGGAAGTGCACAGTAGGCTGCTTCTTGCTCAACCACGATATACATGAGCTACCAAGCATGAAGCAAAAGCCACTAGTGGACACACGAGTGTCATAGCAACCAACCCAATCAGAGTCAAAAAAAGCATGCAAATTTGGCGGTAGTGATCCCCCCTTGGGATAAAACAACCCAAGTACCCGAGTACCACTCAAATAGCGAAAGATGCACTTAACTGCCTGCCTATGCTTGACTCCTAGACAATGCATAAACCTGCTCATCTGTGAGACAACAAATTGAATACCTGGCCGAGTAATGCATAAGTAAATCAAGCATCCAACAGCCTGAACGAGTACGATATGACAGAGGTTCATCTAATTTGCTATCACGCAGGTCTGCACCAGCCATTTTGGCATAGTTCTTGCCTGCTCAATATTAGCTCTCTCATCAAAAAGTGCATCATGTACATCTGCATCAGAAATGGAATTATCTGCATTATCACATGAAACCTACAAAGGCTGAGAAGTTGCCTCATTAGGACCAGCACTAGACTGTCCACCTGTAAAAAGAGGCAGCAAAGTATCATACATGTCTTTGGAGCTAACAGATGTCTCCTTCGTACATGAAAGCAATGGATGAATAGCATCTTCCACAGAAACAACATCATGGCTAACCAAAATGTGTTTAGTCTTTGGATGATACAGATGATAGCCTTTACTTTCAGAATTATACACAACAAAAATACATTTTACTGCTTTGTCATCCAATTTTCTGCGATGTTGTTCAGGCACTAATGCATATGCCAAACAACCAAAAACATGCAGATGAGCAATAGATGGCTTGCATGTTGCTACAGGGAAATCAACAATTGAAGTTTAATGAAGGTTTGAAAGTCAAGAACTGAAGGAAAGTTCAAGTTATGAAGCATGGAGGAAGTGCATATTCAGAAGTTGAAAGAGATGTACACATATGTACATTTATTCAGAGATAGTTCACTTATACTTTTGTATAGTCATGAGCTTGTAAATATTTGCCTATATATACTATGAAAAATGTCGGGGCAAAGTGGAGAGATTATGTGAGAACAAATTTGAGGAGAATTAGATGTCATTAGATAGGTTTAGAAGTGATTAGAATCTCTCTCATCACTTAGATGTAAATTTCTCAGAAATGGAAAAATATTGCGCCTGATATTTCTGTGCATTCTCCTTCTGTGCTTGATCATTTCAAGAATCCTTCTGTAGACATCTAATTCCATAGTTAATGAGTCTATGGTTAAAGTTTGAGAGCCTAATTGTAAACGGGCTGCGAGAATTATGAGTAGGAACATTCATATGTGAAGAAGTGTTCACTGGTTCCTGAAACAGGTGCAAAATTTGATGTTAATATTTTGGTCAATTCTCCTTCCATAGTGTAAAGTTTTGAGCAAGCACGCACTCAATCTTTAAGTTGGAAGGTAAGCTACCTATGGCTAAAAGAATTTGCATGAATGGTTTCTAGATTAAGAGAACCAAGTGTTAGAAGTTACAGGTGTCTCATTGGACTTCTCAGAAGAGTAGTTTTAGACATAGGTAACTTGTTGAGATCATTTCTCAAGATCAACTGAATCTTTTGGAGTGATTCAACTTGGAGGAGGTGCACAAACTATAGGTGACACCTTGTGCAAAGGTTTATCAAAAACTTTACACATTTGATAAGTGAATGAGAGAGTTATGTGCAGCAGACTTTCTATGTAGTCATCTTCTTCACAGTTTGATTAAAATTTTGATAATTGATCATTAATCCTATAAATTGGTAAAGGTTTTGACTTACTCTTGATATAGAGGTGTTCTAAATTCAAGAATAGGTTGTTCTTTTGGAGATTAACACTCTCCATTAGTGGTATGAGAGCAGGAAGCATCAAAATTGAAGAAAGAAGGACCCCGACTGCTGCAGCTGTAAAGAAATCAATACTTGAAGGTTCAAAAGGTGAAAGCTTAAGAGAAAAGTTTGACAAGGAGGCCATACGACATCAAGGAAGACAAAAGGAGTATCAGTCGAAGTAAAGGTACATCTATTACTCATAAAGTTTGAAGACTTCAATACACAGGAGAAGAAAGGATGGGAGTTCTCTTCAGATAGAGAAGTTGGATAGAGAGAACTATCCAGCATGGTCAATGAGGATGGAAGCTTATCTTATGAGCAAAGACTTGATAAGTTACATCACAGGTGAAGAAGAAAAGCCTCAGTTCAGAGATCCTAGTGTTCCAACTAAGGAATTATCATATTTGAAGAATTGGATGAAGAAAGATGCTCAAGCTAGGAGCATTATCTATATGGCAGTCAATGACTACTTGCTACCTCACATTAGAGGTCTTGAAAGTGCAAGTGATATATGGAATACTTTGGAGGAGCATTTCCAAAACACCACAAAGTCTAGGAAGGCATCCTTGTGGGCAGAATTTACTACATTCAAGAAGAAGGCCTCTCAATCCATCTCAGATTATGTAACCAGAATGAAGGACATTGCAAATGCATTAGGAGCAGTTGATGAAGACATTGAGGAGGATAAATTGGTAAGGCAAATTCTCACAGGTTGGAGAGGTGATGACAAATGGAAGCCATTCATATGTTAACCTTTGAGCAGGATGTCAAAGGTGAAAGTGGTAAAAGTACAGGTCACGCAATGTATTCAAAGGATAAGAAGAAGAATATCAAAGGGAAGCAACAAGTAAATGAAGATGAAGGTGCAACTAGCCAAGCTAACTTCCTAAGAGGAAGAGGAGGTGGAAAAGGTAGAGGAAGAGGTAGGAGTAATAAAGATGGAGTCAAGGCTTGCTGGATTTGTGGTAAGACAAATCACTTAGTTAATGATTGTTGGCATAATTCTCAGAGTAATGGTGGATATAATCAGAACTTTAATTCAAGAGGAAGAGGTGGCAGAAATCAAAGAGGTAATTTCAGAGGTAGAGGTTACTTTGGAAGAAATGCAGGTAGAGGATTCCAAAGTCAACAATACAACAATACCTACTACAATTATGCTTCAGATCAGAAGGAGGATTCAACATTAATAATGAATGCAACTTGTGAAAAGCAAAGTGAAGACCAAAGAGTCTTCTATATTGACTCACGGTGTAGCAATCACCTGAGTGGCAACATAGCTTTGATGACTGATTTGGAGAATAAGATAACTAATCATGTTGTTCAAACAGGTGACAATACAAAGCACAATGTGAAGTCAATTGGATCAGTGAAGGCCAAGGATGGTAGTACTCTCTTGAGTAAGGTTTTGTATGTTCCTACAATTCCTAAGAATCTGATAAGTGTAGGATAAATTGTTGAAAAAGGTTATGAAGTTAGGTTCACTAATGAAGGAGTGTTTGTGGAAGACCCAAGCAATGGGTATAAACAAATTGTTTCAGGGAAGAAAGAAGGAAGACTCTTCACATTGAAGATCTAAGGCAATGTTGGTCATGCCTTGTTCACTTATGGAGGACATAAGATCTCTGAGTTAGATCTTTGGCATAAGAGGCTTGGACATTTCAATGAAAGAGGTATCAAAGATATGGTTAATAATGGTTCAGTGCTTGGGTTGCCTAATGTTGCAGGTCAACATATGACATACAGATGTGAAGCATGTCAATTAGGTAAGGCTCATAAGCAATCTTATTCCAAGATGATTATATGTATTCAAAGAAGCTTGAATTGGTACACACAAATGTGTGGGGACCATCAAAGGATTTCAGTATCAATGGTTCAAGGTATTATGTGATTTATGTTGATGATGCTACCAGATGGATCACTATCTATGTGATCAAAGATAAGTCAGAGGTATTCAATACATTCAAACATTATCATGTGTATGCAGAGAGAATTACAGGTCATAAGTTGAAGAGACTAAGGTCAGATAGAGGGGGAGAGTATTTCTCTAATGATTTCAGTGATTACTTGTGGAATGCAGGTATAAAAAGGGAGATTACTTGTAGGTACTCTCCTCAACAAAATGGTGTAGCAGAAAGGAGGAATAGAACTCTTGTTGAGTTTGCAAGATCCATGATGAAGGAGAAAAATTGCCCAAATTATTTGTGGGCTGAGGCTGTGAATACAGCTACTTATTTGGTCAATAGGTTACCATGTAAAGCTTTGCAGGGTATGACACCATATGAGGCATGGTGGGGTAAGAGACCTACTCTAAATCATCACAAAGTATTTGGATGTTTGGCATATGCATATGTGCCATCTCAATTAAGGCACAAATTGGAACCTAAAGCTGAAAAGTATGTGTTTATTGGATATGATGATAAGCAGATGGGATATAGGTTGTGGATTCCATCCACAAAACAATTCCTAGTGTCAAAGGATGTTACATTTGATGAGCAAGGTACTTGGTATGCAGGTACAATCAATATTTATGCAGGTGATGAAGAAATTGTGGATCAAAAGAAAGGTAAATCAAAGGTTCAGATATTTGATGAAGAAATGAACAATGAAGTACAGGTTGAAGTTGAAGAAGTGCCAAGATTTGATCCAGAGTGTGATGAACCAGAAACTTCAAGGAGTGGAGAACTCAGAAGCTCATCAAGACACAAATGGCAACCTACAAGGTATAGCTATGACACTTCTTTTTTGGCTACGAAAGATTATGCTTATATGATAAAGGCAGATGAAGACCCTTCTACCTATGAAGAGGCAAAAGGTAAGGAAAATTGGGAGAAAGCTATGCAGGAAGAGTATGATGCATTGATAGAAAATCAAACATGGGATTTGGTTCCTAAACCAAATAGTCAGAAGATCATTGGATGCAAATGGGTCTACAAAACAAAGAGGTATGCAAATGGAAGTGTGTCTAGGTATAAAGCTAGACTTGTTGTGAAGGGTTTTGCTCAGACATATGGTATAGATTATGATGAGACCTATAGTCCTGTGGCAAAGATGACAACTATCAGGACACTCATAGGTATTGCTGCATGTAAAGGTTGGAAGTTATGTCAACTAGATGTGAAGAATGCTTTTCTAAATGGTTATATTTCAGATGATGTTTTCATGGAGCAACCACAAGGATTCAGAGATGAAAGGTATCCAGATCATGTGTGCAAGGTCAAGAGAGCTTTGTATGGCTTGAAGCAGGCCCCAAGGGCATGGAATTATAGACTTGTAAAGTTCTTGAAAGAACTTGGGTTCCAAGTATCTAAAGCAGATAGTAGCTTGCTTGTTAAAGCAAGTGATGATGGGTTCATTTACATGTGCATATATGTTGATGATATAATTCTTACAAGTACAGACAAGAAAGGTATTCAAAACCTAAAGAAGCAAATGGAGAAAGAGTTCAAAATCACTGACTTAGGAGAGTTGTCATATTTCTTGGGAATGGAGATCTCATACACTCAACATGGAGTGTATGTAACTCAAGAAAGGTATTTGAAAAACTTGTTGATCAAGTTTAAGATGAATGATTGCAGGGTAGCACCTACTCCAATGGAGGTGAATCACAAATTAAGCAGATATGGAGGAGAAGAGTTCAAGGACATGAAGCTTTATCAAAGCTTGGTTGGCAGTCTAATTTATGCTACATTAACTACACCTGACTTGTGATATGCAGTGGGAGTATTGTCTCAATTTATGCATTGTCCTAGGAAAGAACATTGGATTGTAGGACAAAGAGTGTTGAGGTACATTAAGGGTACACTACTAAACTTGTGTTTCATGCCAAGACTAAACACATTGAGATTCAGTATCACTTTCTAAGAGAGAAGGTGATGGATAAAGAGATTGAAGTCATACATACTTCAACAAAAGATCAGATAGCTGATATGCTAACTAAAAGCTTGGATGGACCAAAGCTACAAAGATTTAAAGACATGGCAGGCATAAAGAAGATAGAGAAAACCTCAATTGATGATTGAGAGGGAGCTGTTGGTGCAGGGCAATCAACAATTGAAGTTTAGTGAAGGTTTGAAAGTCAAGGACTGAAGGACAGTTCAAGTTATGAAGCATGGAGGAAGTGCATATTCAGAAGTTGAAAGAGTTGTACACATATGTACATTAATTCAGAGATAGTTCACTTATACTTTTGTATAGTCATGAGCTTGTAAATATTTGCCTATATATACTATGAAAAATGTCGAGGCAAAGTGGAGAGATTATGTGAGAACAAATTTGAGGAGAATTAGATGTCATTAGACAGGTTTAGAAGTGAGTAGAATCTCTCTCATCACTTAGATGTAAATTTCTCAGAAATGGAAAAAAATTGCGCCCGATATTTCTGTGTATTCTCCTTCTGTGCTTGATCATTTCAAGAATCCTTTTGTAGACATCTAAGTCCATAGTTAATGAGTCTACGATTAAATTTTGAGAGCCTAATTGTAAGCGAGAATTATTAGTAGGAACATTCATATGTGAAGAAGTGTTCACTGGTTCGGGAAATAGTGCAAAATTTGATGTTAATGTTTTGGTCAGTTCTCCTTCCATAGTGTAAAGTTTTGAGCAAGCAAGCATTCAATCTTTAAGTTGGAAGGTAAGCTACCTATGGCTAAAAGCATTTGCATAAACGGGTTCTAGATTAAGAGAACCAAGTGTTAGAAGTTACACGTGTCTGAATCGACTTCTCAGAAGAGTAGTTTTAGACATAGGTAACTTGTTGAGATCATTTCTCAAAATCTACTGAATCTTTTGGAGTGATTCAACTTGGCGGAGGTGCGCAAAGTATAGGCGACACCTTGTGCAAAGTTTTATAAAAAACTTTACACATTTGATAAGTGAATGAGAGAGTTATGTGCAGCAGACTTTCTGTGTAGTCATCTTCTTCACAGTTTGATTAGAATTTTGATAATTGATCATTAATCCTATAAATTGGTGAAGGTTTTGACTTACTCTTGATATAGAGGTGTTCTAACTTCAAGAGTAGGTTGTTCTTTTGGAGATTAACACTCTCCATCATTGCCATCATGCCAAGCCTCATATGGAGTGATAGACTACATCGCTTTAGTGGGACACCTGTTCAGTACATATGCTGGACACATGATAGCCTCAAGCTAGAAACTATGTGGTAAATCCTGACTCCTGATCATACACCTCACCTTCTCCATGAGTGACCTATTCTTTCATTCAGCAACTCCATTCTGTTGAGGTTTATATGGCACTGATCCCACGTTCAGCCAGAAATGCATTAAAATTAGAAGACATATATTCCCCCCCTCAATCAGAACCGAGGGTGCCCATTTTACATGCTGACAGATTTTGAGCCAAAACCAAAAATTGTTTGAAGCACACGAACACTTCGGACTTTGCCTTCAATGGATATACCCATGGATGCCTAGAAAAATCATCACAAAGTAAAGATAATTCCCAGAAGAAGGTGTCTACATAGGACCACAGACATCACTATGTACAAGCTGCAATTTCTGAGTAGCCCGAATTGAACCATCTTTTGGAAAGGATGAACACTGTATTTTACCCAAAATACAGCCTTCACAAACATGTTTTCCAGGTGCCTCAAGTTTGGGCAAAGAGGACACCATTTCATATTTATACAGGCGTAGCAAACTAGCAAAATTCAGATGACCAAAGCGTGCATGGCAAAGCTTTGCATCTGACATAGCCTGGGAATCATTTACTGCACATGCCAAATCATTTACAGATCTTTCATAGTCTATGAGCTTATATAGCCCACGACATAAAATGCCAGAAGAAATAATCACATCGCCATTTGACAGATCATGAATTGTACACCTGTCATCAACAAATTTCACAACCAAACCAATCTTGGCTAATGCAGAAACTCATAACAGGTTCTTCTTGATCCCTGGCACAAATAAAGCATCTGACAAAGTGAAAGAACTACCATCACCAGTAGTCAAAATGGTCTTACGAACTCCCATGATAGGATAAGAGGAGTTGTTCGTGCATGTAACAGTATTCCCTATAGGGGCAGGCTCGAGTGAAGAGAAGAAACTGCACTGCGAGGTAATATGTTTGGTCGCCCCACTATCAAAATACCAAACATCTGAGTCTACTGCAGACATGCACTACTCATGAGAAGATTGGTCAAAACTGCAGACAGTAGTAAACGCCCATTCTTCTTCCTGCACAAGATTAGCAGACTCTATTTTTGGTGTAGAGGCCTCTACAACAACCATTCCAGCCTCTTTCTTCTTTGCCTCTTTAGCAGCCAATTTTGGACAGTTCTTTATGATATGATCATTCCCTTTACAGTACTTACAAAACAATTTTTGCTTTTCTGATTTCTTCTCATCTTTATCTTCCTTCTTCAAATATACAAAATTAGCAAATTTCTGCTTACTAGTTGAAGAGCTCCATTTTCCATTGCCCTTCTGACTAGCCAGGAAAGCTTGATCTGCAACTCGCATAATGGACTTGTTCTGCCTGGACTGATCTTCCTGCAACATAACAAAGACTAACTCCTCAAATGAGAAGGCATTTGGATTGACTTTCATCATCAATCAAAGAGTAGAAGAAATCAATTGTTCCTTCAAGTCTTCGATCTTCATTAGGAAATTGTCCATAGAATCACCTTCATTCATGTGCTCATTCTCCAATTGTTTTCGGAGGTAAGCAACATGAGCCTCATTCCTAGCTTGGTACAATGTGGTAAGTGTATCCCAAGCATCCCTAGTTGTTCTGCAAGAGCGAATGTGAGGAATAATGGCATGTTTGACAAACAAAGCTGTCAATGCATGTGCCTGGGCATCTCTGCCATCCCAGTGAATTTGCTCTACAGTAGGTGCAGTAGAAACTGTAGCACGAATAGGAATATGCAGAATATCATCATCTTCAACACCTTCTGCATCAGCTTTAGTACCTACAGTTGTAACAGTTGTAGGTGTGATAGGATGTTTTTCGACACCGTGCACAATGTTCCACAGTCCTTTTGGATCAAACACATGTCGCATCATATAAGCCCATAACGGGTAGTTGGTACCATCAAACTTATCCTC
The DNA here is from genome assembly GCA_020310875.1 of Ceratopteris richardii. Lineage (NCBI taxonomy): Eukaryota > Viridiplantae > Streptophyta > Polypodiopsida > Polypodiales > Pteridaceae > Ceratopteris > Ceratopteris richardii. The sequence goes on along the minus strand of CM035441.1, from coordinate 36,826,743 downwards.
AATAGCCAACATACGGAATACATCACTGCTTTCAGCCATGGCCGATGACTAAAATACCTTGATGCAAAAAATTGACTGTATCTCAAAAAGTTGAACAGAACTGCCTAGACAAATTCTGCTAGACCTATAATAGACTTTGAAGCGCTTATATTGACGAACAGAAACTGGTATATACCTTTGGCACAAAAAGATGAAATAGCCTGCACAAGCGCTGTGATAGTGTGTTCGGAGGCCGAAACGAGCTCAGATCGCGATTTCGGCACCATAGAGTGAAGCCGTTTTGATCTCAAAAACATGCTGAGTATGCTCACCAAAATTCGTGCGATTTTGACATTGCAACCGGAGGAGTGTCGATGGTGCCCTAGATGAAGCGACGACCTGCTCTGATACCAATTGTTGGAGTTCGACGTCTACGGAAGCACGCGAACAACACAAGGAAGAAGAAGAAGCTTAGAGCACAACACACAATACTGAATGTATTACTAGAGAATGTACAAAGATAAGTAGCCCATTAGGGCAATAGGCATATATACAAGTCAAGGGGAAAAAACCTCCTAAAGAGGGAAAAAAGTGCCCCGCCGATCCTACTATGTTCACACACATCACTACCTAAATATATCAACAATACTCAGGGTGTTTTTGAGATCAAAAGGGCTTCTCTTTCTGGTGCCAAAATCGCAATCTAAGCTCGTTTTGGCCTTCGAACGCACTATCGTAGCACTTGTGTAGGTTATTTCATCTTTTTGTGCCAAAGGTATATACCAATTTCGGTTCGCTAGTATTAGCATCTTGAAGTCTGCTACAGGTTTAGCAGAACTCGTCTTGGCAGTTCCGTTCAACTTTTTGAGATACAATCAATTTTTTGCATCAAGGTATTTTAGTCACCGGCCATGGCTGAAAGCAGTGATGTATTTCGTATGTTGGTTGTTGAAGATAAGTTGGATGGTACCAACTAACCGTTGTGGGCTTATATGATGCGACATGTATTGGTTGCAAAAGGACTATGGAACATTGTGCAGGGTGTTGAAAAATTTCCTATCACACCTGCAATTGTTACAACTGCAGGTACTGAAGCTCATGCAGAAGGTGTCGAAGATGATGATATTCTGCATATTCCTATTCGTGCTGCACCTACTACATAGCAAATTTGTTGGGACGGCAGAGATGCCCAGGCACATGCATTGATAGCTTTGTCTATCAAAGGTGTCATTATTCCTCACATTCGCTCCTGCAGAACAGCTAAGGATGCTTGGGATACCACATTGTACCAAGCTAGGAATGAGGCTCGTGTTGCTTACCTCTGAAAATAGTTGGAGAGTGAGCACATGAATGAAGGTGATTGTATGGACAATTTTCTAACAAAGATCAAAGACTTGAAGGAACAGTTGATTTCTACTGATGAGGTTATACCAGATAGCTCACTTTGCAGACTGTTCTGAATGGTCTTCCTAATTCATATTAGAGTTTTGCTTCTACTCTTCGGTTGATGATGAAAGGCAATCCAAATGCCTTCTCATTTGAGGAGTTAGTCTCTGTTCTGTTGCAGGAAGATCAGTCCAAGCAGAACAGGTCCATTATGTGTGTTGCAGATCAAGCTTTCCTGGCTAGTCAGAAGGGCAAAGGAAAATGGAGCTCTTCAACTAGTAAGCAAAAATCTTCTAATTCTGCACAATCGAAGAGGGAAGACAAAGATGCTAAGAAATTAGAAAAGCAGAAATTGTTTTGCAAGTACTCTAAAGGAAATGATCATATCATTAAAAACTGTCTAAAACTCGCTGCTAAAGAGGCAAAGAAGAAAGCGGCTCGAATGGTAGTTGCAGAAGCCTCTACACCAAAAACAGAGTCTACTAATCTTGTGCAGGAAGAAGAATGGGCATTTACTACTATCTGCAGTTTTGACCCATCTTCTCATGAGCAGTGCATGTCTGCAGTAGACACACATGTTTGGTACTCTGACAATGGGGTGACCAAACATATTACCTCGCAACACAGTTTCTTCTCTTCACTCGAGCCTGTCCCTATAGGGAATACTATTACATGCACCAACAACTCCTCTTATCCTGTTATGGTAGTTGGTAAGATCATTTTGACTACTGCTGATGGTAGTTCTTTCACTTTATCAGATGCTTTGTTTGTGCTAGAGATCAAGAAAAATCTGTTATCAATTTCTGCATTAGCCAAGATTTGCTTGGTTGTGAAATTTGTTGATGAAAGATGTGCAGTTCATGATCTATCAAATGGCGATGTGATTATTGCTTCTAGCATTTTATGTTGTGGGTTGTATAAGCTCATAGACTATGAAAGATCTATAATTGATTCTTAGGCTATGTGCGATGCAAAGCTTTGGCATGCATGCTTTGGTCATTTGAATTTTGCTAGTTTGCTACGCCTGCAAAAATCTGAAATGGTGTCCTCTTTGCCCAAACTTGAGGCACCTAGAAAACATGATTCTTAGGCTATGTGAGATGCAAAGCTTTGGCATGCATGCTTTGGTCATCCGAATTTTGCTAGTTTGCTACGCTTGCAAAAATCTGAAATGTTGTGCAATACATGATTCTTAGGCTATGTGAGATGCAAAGCTTTGGCATGCATGCTTTGGTCATCTAAATTTTGCTAGTTTGCTACGCCTGCAAAAATCTGAAATGGTGTCCTGTTTGCCCAAACTTGAGGCACCTAGAAAACATGTTTGTGAAGGCTATATTTTGGGCAAAATGCTGTGTTCCTCCTTTCCAAAAGATGGTTCAGTTCGGGCTACTCAGAAATTGTAGCTTGTACTTAGTGATGTCTGTGGTCCTATGCAGACACCTTCTTTTGGAAATTATCTTTACTTCGTGACTTTCATCGATGATTTTTCCAGGCATGCATGGGTATATCCATTGAAGGCAAAGTCCAAGTGTTCATCTGCTTCAAACAATTTTTGGTTTTGGCTAAAAATATATCAGCATGTAAAATGGGCACCCTCCGTTTTGATCGAGGGGGGGAATATATGTCTTCTAATTTTAATGCATTTTTGGTTGAACATGGGATAAAACACCAGTGTACAGTACCTTATACACCTCAAAAAAATGGAGTTGTTGAATGAAAGAACATGTCACTCATGGAGATGGCAAGGTGTATGGTTAAGAGTCAGGCTTTACCACATAGTTTCTGGCTTGAGGTTGTCATGTGTGCAGCATATGTACTGAACAAGTTTCCCACTAAAGCACTGTAGTCTATCACTCCATATGAGGCTTGGCATGATTGCAAGCCATCTGTTGCTCATCTGCGTGTTTTTGGTTGTTTGGCATATGCATTAGTGCCTGAACAACATCGCGAAAAATTGGATGATAAAGCAGTAAAATGTATTTTTGTTGGCTATAGTTCTAAAAGTAAAGGCTATCGTCTGTATCATCCATAGACTAAACACATTCTGGTTATTCGTGATGTTGTTTTTGTGGAAGATGCTATTCAGCCATTGCTTTCATGTATTAAGGAGACATATGTTAGCTCCAAAGACATGTATGATACTTTGTTGCCTCTTTTTACAGGCGGATAGTCTAGTGCTGGTCTTAATGAGGCAACTTCTCAGCCTTTGTAGGTTTCATGTGATGATGCAGATCATTCCATTTCTGATGCAGATTTACATGATCCACTTGTTGATGAGAGACCTGATATTGAGTAGGCAAAAATTATGCCAAAATGGATGGTGCAAACTTTGCATGATAGCAAATTAGATGCACCTCTGTCATATCATACTCGTTCAGGCTCTCATAGTGCCTCTTTTGCATCAGATTGCTATGCTATGGCTGCATCTAGTCTTTGTGATGAGAATGAGCCTGTTTGGTTTGATGAAGCACAAAATTCAAAAAATTGGATGGCTGCTATGAAATCTGAATATGATGCTATAATGAAGAATGGTACCTGGTCTTTATGTGACTTGCCTCTTGGCAAGAAGGCCATTGGGACTAAGTTGGTATACAAGATGAAGTGTAAGCCTGATGGTACAGTTGATAGGTATAAGGCTAGGCTTGTTGCAAAGGGTTATGTGTAAGAAAGAGGCATTGATTTTGATGAGACCTTTGCACCTACTTGCCGAATGAGTATTGTTCGTAGCATCTGTGCACTTGTAGCTCATCATGGTTGGAATGTACATCAGTTGGATATCAAAACAACATTTCTGAATGGCGACTTGCATGAAGTGTATGTTTTTCAGCCTTGTGGCTTTGTGTAGAAAGGGCATGAGAACCAGGTGTGCAAGTTAAAGAAGGCATTATATGGCTTAAAGCAAGCACTACGTGCTTGGTATGAAAAGATACATGCCTATCTGATTGCACATGGTTTTCATAACAATCCAACTAAAAGCACCTTATATGTTAAGCATGAAAATGATGTACTTCTAATCATTGTGGTTTATGTTGATGACATGCTTCTCACTGGTCCTCATGAGAGGCATATTGTTAATTTTAAGGCTGATTTACATGCCTCATTTGAAATGTCTGATTTAGGGCATTTGCATCACTATTTGGACATTCAGTTTATGCATGTTGATGGTGGAATGGCTTTGTGTCGAATGAAATATATTGACACATTATTGCAGTGTTCAGCCTTGAATACTGTAAGCCTATTGCCACTCCTATGGAGACAGGTTTACGATTGAGTCTTCAGGATGTTGGAGATGCATTTGATGTTGTTCTCTATTAGTAGGCTGTGGGATGCTTGATTTACTTATGCATTACTCGACTAGATATTCAGTTTGTTGTCTCACATATGAGCAGGTTTATGCATTGCCCAGGACTCAAGTATTGGCAGGTGGTTAAGCGCATCTTTCACTACTTGAGTTGGTACTCGGCTACTTGGGTTGTTTTATCCCAAGGGGGGGATCACTACCGCCAGATTTGCATGTTTTTTGTGACTCTGATTGGGATGGTTGCTATGACACTCGTGTGTCCACTAGTGGCTTTTGCTTCATGCTTGGTAGCTCATGTATATCTTGGTTGAGCAAGAAGCCACCTACTGTGGCCACTTCCATTTGTGAGGCTAAGTATAGGGCAGCTTTCATAGCGACTGTTGAGTGTGTGTGGCTCAGACGCCTTATGGCTGATTTGGGTGTTGGTTAGTCTTCTGTCACCACCATCTTCACTGACAGTCAGAGCGCATTGGCAGTTGTGAGGAACCCTGTGTTCCATGCTCGCACTAAGCACATTGAGGTGCGTTATCATTATGTCAAGGAGAGGTTCTCTACTAGGGAGATCAGCTTAGCATATGTGCCCACGCAGGAGAACATTGCAAACCTTTTCACGAAGGCTCTGCCTAGGGAGAAGTTTGAAGCTTTCCACAAATCTTTGGGCTTACTTCCTTTTGTGGAGTGAGATCCACATAGCTTGGCACTTCCTTATACATGAGTGCTAGCTACTTGTTCACCGCATCACTCCCAGGGGGGGATTTGTTGATATATTTAGGTAGTGATGTGTGTGAACACTCTAAGACTGCCATGGCACTTTTTTCCGTCTTTAGGAGGTTTTTTTCCCCCGGCTTGTATATATGCCTATTGCCCTAATGGGCTACTCATCTTTTTACATTCTCTAGTAATACATTCAGTATTGTGTGTTGTGCTCCAAGCTTCTTCTTCCTTGTGTTGTTCGCATGCTTCCGCAGATGTCTAACTCCAACAGGAGGTAGAGGGCAGTTTTGAGGCAAGGGGAGCCAAAGAGGCCGTAGAAATTTCCAAACAAATGATTGAGGTAATGACAGTAAAGAATGTTGGAATTTTGGTAAACCTAGACACTTTGAACGTGATTGCAGGTAGAAGAATCAAAACAACAAAAGGTAGCAAGACAACTATGCATCCACAAGTGCAGATGACTTTGAGAAGTTATTCATGGTTCAACATCACATGATGATTATGATGTCTACTAATGTCTCGAAATCAAATGGAAATGTCTAGTATGTTGATTCAGGTGCTTCAAATCACATGAACAGTCATGCGGAATGGTTTAGTAGTTTGCAAAAAGTACCGATTCCTGGATATGTTGAAATAGGTGATGACACATCACACCCTATCAAGCATACAAGAAACATAGCCCTGTCTATAGAGGATGAAAATGCAAAACATCTTGTTGATGTGCTCCATGTTCCAAATATAACAAAGAATCTGGTTTCTGTTGGACAAATGGTTGACCAAGTATTACAAGTCAGGTTCAATGCTTATGGGTTATATGTAGAAGAGTATAAATAGGATGGATGATTGATTTCCAAAGGAAACAAAGTGGGTAGGATGCTCACCTTAAATGTGAAAATTCCTCAAATGAATGCAGCCATGTTTGTAAAAGGTGTAGGAGTTATTGCTGATATAGAGATCTGGCATAAATGAATCGGACATGCAAACTTGCAGAGGCTGAAATTAATGCAGTTCAAGGAGATTGTCAATGGACTACCAAATTTCAAAGTTGCAGAAATGCAAAAGGTATGTGTAGCATGTCAATTTGGTAAACAATCAAGAGCATCATTTTCGCATGACAAGCATATTAGTGAGCATGTACTAGAAATAGTACATACAAATGTTTAGGGTCTTGCAAAGGCCACATCTATGGGAGGATGCAGGTTTTATGTTACTTTCATTAATGACCATACATGAAAAGTATGGGTATATTTCATGAAAGAGAAGAGTGAGGTGTTCACTCACTTCCAGAATTTTAAGGCTATGGCGGAAAAGCAGACAAGAAAGTATATTCCGATATTAAGGTCTCATGGAGGAGGTGAATACATGTCAAATGCATTTAGCAACTTTCTTAAAAGGCATGGAATTCGGCATCAGTTTTCATGCAGGTACACACCACAACAGAATGGCATTGCTGAATGCAAAAACAAACATATTGCAGAAATAGCAAGAGCTTTGATGGTTGAGAAGAATATACCTCATTGTTATTGGGGAAAAACTGTGCATACTACTGTATACATCATGAATTGAACTCCGACTGCTGTTGTACATCAAGTTACACTTGAAGAGAAGTTTACAGGTAAAAAGCCAAACTTATCACATATTATAGTATTTGGTTGTATTGCATATGTACATGTTCTAGATGAGTTGAGGATTAAGCTTGATCCGAAAGCAGAAAAATGTATCTTCATTGGATACTCCCTTTAGAAAAAGGGGTATAAATGCTATAACCCACTCACACAATAGGTGAAGGTAAGTAGAGATGTGGTGTTTGATGATGAAAGAAACATCACAAGATGCTTCTTCAGACTTTGAGAAATAATAGCCAAACTAAGAACTTTATTTCTTCAATAATTTCTAGTCACTGAAATAACATATCTTCAATCTTTTTCTTATTTCTCTTAGCAAAAAAAAAAAATTCCAAGATCTTTTGGTGAATAAAGATAAAAGAGAAGAGCCTTCCAGCAAGCTATTATTTGCTAAAAAGTTTGCACTACACACCAAGTTATGGCCTTCACAAGATGACTATGTCTAGCTGCCAAAATAAGAAATGTTGTCTATTTTAGTAAAAGCGCCTATCCATTTTTCAAAATTTTCAACTTAACATCGACTTGCATCAAGAATTCAATGTCGGGCATTGAATTGGTGTGTTTTTGGCCACTTTTTCAACACCTGAAATACCCCCTTGAACACAGATATGAAGAAAAACACTTTTATGATGGAACTCGATGCTAGGCATCGACTTTATGCTGAAACTCAATCCCAGGCATTGAGTTGCTCCACAAAGCTCATGTTTTTGAGAAGCTTCAACAATAGGTAAAAACTCAGAGAATAAAACAAGGACTTATAAACACAAACTCGATTCCAAGCATCGAATTGCTTGGGAAACTTGAACTTTTTAGATCATTACACAATAGGCAAAGTATGAATATGGAGGATAGAGTATCATACACAGAACTTTAATTAGTTTTTCTCATAGCTGTGAAAAAGTCAGAAATTTACAGGTGCTTTCTTACATAGAGAAGCCCGACTATACTCAATCATACAAAATCTCTCTCTCTCTCTCTCTCTCTCTCTCTCTCTCTCTCTCTCTCTCTCTCTCTCTCTCTCTCTCTCTCTCTCTCTCTCTCTCTCTCTCTCTCTCTCTCTCTCTCTCTCTCTCTCTCTCTCTCTCTCTCTCTCTCTCTCTCTCTCTCTCTCTCTCTCTCTCTCTCTCTCTCTCTCTCTCTCTCTCTCTCTCTCTCTCTCTTCTTTTTCTTTTTTCTCTTTCGGCCTATTGATACAAACTAGTTTATATTTGAAGCTGCAATAGCAATTATTGTCCTTACAGTTAACATCTTAGCTATAGGACTGAATGTCTCATCATAATCTATGCCATAAGTTTGGACATAGCCTTTCACCACCAATCTAGCTTTGTATCTAGCTATACTTCCAGCTGCTTCACTTTATAAACCCATTTATTTCCAATTACCTTCTTACCATTTGGTTCAGAAACAAGTTCCCAAGTCTTGTTCTCCTCTAGTGCATTGAATTCTTCCTTCATTGCTTCTTCCCACTGCTTCTTACCTTTTGCTTCATCATAGTTCTAAGGTTCTTCATCATCTTTGACCATATATGCATAGTTCTTCTGAGTTATGTAAGAAGTATCATAGGAATACGTTTCTGGTTGCCTTCTTGTCCTACTTGACATCCTTGGTTCACATTCTTCATGTGTGTGTGGATACACCTCTTCATCACATATAGGAGCTTCTTAATTTCTTCTTGTTAATCCACTTTTGGATGTACTTGTTGGCATATACTCTTTCATCTCCATTCACCTCCACACTTGCTTTGCCTTTCTCACATCTTCTTACCTCTTATTCGAATTCTTCAACTGTATGACTTTGATCTACATACCAACTTTTCTATTCATCAAATGTAACATTTCTAGAAACAAGAAATTGCTTGGTTAGCGGATTCCACAACCTATAACCCATCTGCTTTTCATCATAACCAATGAACACATATTTTTTTACCTTTGGTTCAAGTTTATGTCTAAGTTGTGATGGCACATAAGCATATGCAATTGATCCAAACACTTTACAATGATCTAGTGTTGGTTTCTTACCCCACCAAGCTTCATATGGAGTCGTTCCATTTAGAGCTATACATGGTAATCTATTCACAAGATATGTAGCTATATTTATAGCCTCAATGCAAAGATAATTTGGACAATTCTTCTCCTTCAGCATAGCTCTAGCAAATTCAACTAAAGTCCTGTTTCTTCTTTCTGCTACACCATTTTGTTGTGGTGCATACCTATGGGTTATTTCTCTCTTAATACCTGCTTGAAAGTTCCAAACACTTCTGATCTTTCCTTGAAAACATACAGAGTTATCCATCGTAAAGCATCATCAATGAAAAGAACATAATAACTTGAGCCATTGATAGATGCTTCTTTTGTTGTTCCCCATACATCTGTATGAATGAGCTCCAATACTCCATCATGTTTGAATCCTTTCTTTTGAAATGGTAATCTGTGTGCTTTTACAATCTGACATGCTTCACATTTATAAATCATATGTTGACTCTCCACATTTGGTAATCCTAGTACAGACTGATTTGCAACCATAGCTTTAATTCCTTTTTCATTGAAATAACTTAATCTCTTATGCTAGAGATCAATTCTTGTAATCACTCCTTCAACATGTGTGAGCAAAGCCTGACCAATGTTCCCTTGCACTCTTAAAGTAAAGATTCTACCTTCTTTCTTACCACAAACAATCTGATTATATCCATTCTCTGGATCTTCAACAAATACTCCTTCGTTTGTAAACCTAATGTGAAAACCTTTTTCAACTATCTGTCCCACACTAATCACGTTTTTAGGTATTGTGGGAACATGCAAAACATTGGTTAGCAAATCTGCTCCACACTTGCATTTCACTTTTCCAATTGAATTTACACTATGTTTTGTGTTATCACCTCTTTGAAATGTATGACTGGAAATGCCTTCTTTTGATTCTGACATCAATTCTATGTTTCCTGACAAATGATTAGAAATTCTAGAGTCAATGTAAAATACCTTTAGATCTTCTTTATCTGATGTGCTGATTGAATTCATCATCAATGATGTGTGACTTTCATTCTGTGTGTCATTTGCATAATTGTAGTAGGTGGTGTTGTAGGATTGATTATGTCCCCAACATCTTCCTCCACCTCTACCATAGTCTCCTCTTTGATTTTGTCTACCTCTCTGAGAATAAATTTGATATCTTCCACCTCTACCTCTACTATAGTTATTCTGATTTTGATTTGATCCTTGCTGATTATGCCAACAGACATGAGCCAAATGATTACTCAATCCACAAATCCAACAAGCATTCTTATTGTTATTCTGATTACCTCTTCCTCTTCCAAAACCTCTTGCTCTTCCTCTACTAGTTCTTCTACCTCTTGCATAATAAAATTGAGAACTCGATTCCTCTTCATCCTTTGTTTTACTTTTATCTCCTTTCTTCTTGTTCTTCATGTACATTGCACAACTTTTTCCTTTATCTCCATCTCCCTTCAAGTCTTGCTCAAATGTGAGCATCAAACCAAGCAGTTGATTCAAATCTGCAACATAGTGATTCAAAGAAAGTTCTATTGACAAGATAAAAGGTTTCCACATTTCATCTCCTCTCAAACCTACAAGCAATTGAGAAATCAATCTATGATCTTCAATATCTTCATCTATGGATCTGAGACATTGTGCTAGATCCTTCATCTTAGTAACATAATCACTAATACTTTGACTTGGCTTCTTCTTGAATGAAGTAAAATCTGACCATAGAATTGCTTTCCTTGCTTTGGTAGTACTTTTGAAATGATATTCCAATGCATTCCATATATCTTCAGCTGATTCCAATACTTTGATGTGTGGTAGCAAATGATCTAAAATTGTATTATAGATGTAGGCATTTGCACTTGCATCCTTCTTCTTCCAATGCTTTAAAGCATCTTATTCCTCTTTCTTTGGTCGGCTTTCATCTTCAAATACTGGCTTCTCTTCTTCACCTGTTATGTGCAGCATGAGATCCTTGCTCATAAGTAAGGCTTCCATTCTCATTACCCATGCAAGATAATTATCTCTGTTCAGTTTGTCAATGGAGATATGGTCTGCCATAATTCTTTGCTTTTGCTTCAACTTATGAGTTTAAAGGTTAAATAATAATACCTTTTGGAGTTATTTGTGTATAAATATACTTTTGAAGTAATCTTTTGATGCCCTGTGTCTTTGAATGCTTCAAATTTCAAACTTTAATGAAAACTTTCCAAAACTTCTCGTACCTTTGATGCCTTCTGCTCTCTAGAACCTTTTTTCTCTCATACCACTTGTTGATGTATGAAACGTCACAAGAAATGAATTAATCTGACACCAAACAACCTCTATGGTTGTTGTTAACTCAATGCTTCTTCAAACTTTGAGAAATAATAGCCAAACTAAGAACTTTACTTCTTCAAAAATTTCTAGTCACCGAAATAACATACCTTCCCTCTTTTGCTTATTTCTCTTAGCACAAATATTATTTTGCCAAGCTCTTCTCGTAGATGAAAGTAGAAGCAAAGAGCTTTCCAAAAGCTATTATCTACTAAAAACTTTGCACTACACATCAAGTTATGGCCTTTTCAAGATGACTATGTTAGACTACCAAAATAGGAAATGTTGCATGGTTTAGTAAAAGCACCTATCCATTTTTGAAAATTTTCAACTTACCATTGACTTGCAGCAAGAATTGGATTCTAGGCATCAAATTGGTGTGTTTTAGGCTACTTTCTCAACACCTAAAATACCCCCTTGAACACAAATATGAAGAAAAACACTTTTATGATGGTACTCGATGTTAGGCATCGACTTTACATTGAAACTCAATGTCAAACATCGAGTTGCTCCACGAAGCTCATGTTTTTAAGAAGATTCAACAATAGGTAAAAACTCAGAGAATAAAACAAGTTCTTATCAGTACAAACTTGATGCTATGCATCGAGTTGCTTGGGAAACTTGAACGTTTGAGATCATTACATAGTAGGCAAAATATGAAGATGGAGGAGAGAGTCTCATACTCATAACTTTAATTAGTTCTTCTCATAGCTATGAAAAACTCAAAAATTTACAAGTGCTTTCTTACTGAGAGAATCCCGGCTATACTCAATCATACAAAATCTCTCTCTCTCTCTCTCTCTCTCTCTCTCTCTCTCTCTCTCTCTCTCTCTCTCTCTCTCTCTCTCTCTCTCTCTCTCTCTCTCTCTCTCTCTCTCTCTCTCTCTCTCTCTCTCTCTCTCTCTCTCTCTCTCTCTCTCTCTCTCTCTCTCTCTCTCTCTCTCTCTCTCTCTCTCTCTCTCTCTCTCTCTCTCTCTCTCTCTCTCTCTCTCTCTCTCTCTCTCTCTCTCTCTCTCTCTCTCTCTCTCTCTCTCTCTCTCTCTCTCTCTCTCTCTCTCTCTTTCTTTTTCCTTTTTCTTTTTTCTCTTCCCGTCTATTGATACAAACTACTTTATATCGATTTTCTCAATCTCGTGATTTTTTTTAAATTCTAGAACTAAGGTTAAGTCTAACTTTACAAATATGGTACATGTGTGAAATTGTCCCTTCACATTGGAATGTGCTTTTCTTCTTAGACTTTGACCTTCAACTTTATGTCCAATTTGCGATTGATTCTTCAACATCATTCACTATATGCAAGGAAGGGTGATGATGGCATCACAATTGCGGCTATTTATGTTGATGACTTGATTGTAGGAGGCAACCATGAAGCAAGCATTAAAGAGGTAAAGCAAATCCTCAGGTAGGAATTTGAAATGAAAGATCTTCGTGTGCTACGCTATTTCTTGGGTATTGAGTTTATACATACAGAAATAGGTATATGGATGTCGCAAAGGCAATATGCCTTGAATATGCTGCAAAAGTATGGTATGGTTGATTGTAAGCAAATTTCTATGCCATAAGATCAAAACTTAAGTTGGATACTACATCAAGTGAAGCATTGGAAAATGCTACTATGTAAAAGAAAGTTGTGGGAAGTTTGATATATCTCACAATTACAAGGCCTGATCTAAGCTACACTGTTGGACTTGAAAGACAATTTATGCAAGTTCCTAGGAAGCCACATTTAGATGCTCTGAGTTCCGCTCTGTGTTATGTGAGTGCTACCTTGGATTATGAATTGTTTTATGAAGCTAGTGTAGATTTGCAAGTTCATGGATACACCAATGCAGATTGGGTTGGTAGCATTCTAGATACAAGATCTACCAGTGGCTATTTATTCTTACTTGGGAGTGCAGCTATTACATGGAGTAGTAACAAGCAACCCATTGTTGCTTTGAAGAGTACATAGGCTGCGTATAGAGGCACTGCAATGGCAACATGTGAGGTATCATGGCTAGAGATGCTACTTACAGATTTAGGTGTGGAAGTGCAAAATTCTATCACCATCTATTGTGATAATCTTACCAGCATACAGTTAGCACGAAATCCTGTTTTTCATGCTAGAACAAAGCATATTGAGGTACATTGTCACTTCATCAAAGAGAAGGTATTAGCAGGTGATATTGATCTTGTTTATGTGAGAACGAATGAGCAGGTTACTGATATTTTCACTAGAGTAGAAAAGTTGAAGAAGCTACGAAAGATGCTTGGATTACAGGACATGACATTGAGCTTGAGGGGGAGTGTTGAGATATCAAGCTCAACATGTGATGATCCAGGATGACACATATCACTTTTTCATTTCCCTGACATGTATAGTGGTCACTTCGGTATATGTCATGGATACTTCATTGAGCTTTACTAGATTTATCTACCAAGAGTGATGGCACATTTGTTTCTTGCCAGCTCACTCATTAACAGACATTAGGATTTTCCTTATGTACTATTCTTTATATATTAAGCTAGTTGTATTGTTGTTTGAGGTCATTCTTGTACATTCCTTTTATGTAACAGAAGAAGAAGAAGAAGATCATCCTTCCTTGCCTTAATCTCTGTGTGTGTGATTCTCTTTGATTGTGAGAGTGTGTGTGTGAGCTTTATTCCTTATCTCCTTTCTCATGACACAAGAACAGTCCAAAATCATTGACTTAGGTGAGCTCACATATTTCTTAGGTATGCAAGTGATTTATACAGATGAAGGGATGTATCTAGCTCAGAGAAGATACATTTAAAACCTACTTCTCAAGTTCAGAAGGAGAACACAAAGCTTGTAGGTACACCTTTGGAATTGAACCATAAACTAAGTGTTTATGAAGGAGAGTAGATGGATGATCCTAAATAATATCAAACCTTAGTTGGTAACTGGATTTATGCTACTCACACAAGACTAGACATATCATATAGTGTGGGAGTGCTTAGCTAGTTCATGCACTCACCTAGAAGGCCACACATGGATGCTGCAAAGAGAGTACTCAAGTACCTCAAAGGGAAACTTCATGAAGGCATCTACTATCCTTACTCTTCAAATTTTGGACATCAAAATCAATTCAGATACAAATTGGGTACGAGCAAAGGATGATAGAAGAAGTACCTCTGGCTAATTATTATTTGCAAGTTCAAAATTGGTGGCATGGAGTTCCAAGAAGCAACCAAAAATTGATTTATCTTTAGCTAAAGCAGAATATATGGTTCTAAATATTGCAACTCAAGAAGCAATATGACTCAAGGAGTTGTACTTAGATTTGGGACTTGTAAGTCCCAAACCTCACTTACTTGGAGATAATGTAAGTTCCATGTGTCTGACTCCAAACCCAATTTTTCATGCAAGGGCAAAACACATAGAAGTCCATTACCACTTTGTAAGAAAGAAGCTTATGGCAAAGGAAGTTGACATTTCATTTTTTCTCACTAAGAAGCAAATAGCAGACATGGTGACAAAGGTACTTGATGGGATAAAGCTTTGTAGACTCAAAGTTATGGTAGGTATTCAACCTATCAAAGAATGAAGACTCAAGCATACTTTAGGTTGAGGTAGAGCTATTGGAACATCAATCTTTCATTATGCTTGAGGTGGACATGATCTTCTCAAATCCATCATTTGAATGATGCCATATATACTCCTTGTAGAGTTTTATTTGCTTTCATTTATTGTATTGAAAGTTTGATCATAGGATCACCTTCTTATGTAATTTCCAAAGTATTTATCTTTGTAAAAGGAAAGATTAAAATGCCTAAAAGCCACGACTTAGAAGTGGTTGAGATTTATTATGAATGAATCAATAAAGAGGTAGATATGACTTCAAATTTCTCTTTTCCTAGATTGTAGGAAAAGATTCCAATCAATCTAAACTAGCAAACCCGCCTAATTTCAAATTTAAACTCATGGATAAAATGTGTGGTCATATCCTCAAGCATCTATATAAAGATTCCAAAACAATTGTACATTAAGTAGATTGTTGATTTGAAGCAATAAATATACTCGTTGATCATTGCTTGGTGCCATTTCTGTTCTTTGCTCCTTCTTCCTCAGACTCAATCAACTTGTAGAGATTGTTGCTCTCTCTAAAGAGATCCAATTCCAATTTTCAGGCACTCACTAGAAAGTAATAATTGTCTAGTTTATGAGTAAAAATTTTCAAGTCAATTGGTTCATTAATTTTTAGATGAATTGAAGTTTTTTTGTCTTGGGATCATTCTCTACACATCCTTGGCAAATCGGGATGACACTAGTTCAATGTTAAGGTGATTGATCCTTCTATAGTTGTTATGAATTAGAGCTTTGGGTCCTTCTTTGCCCATCCTTGACAAATCGGGATGACACCAGTTGAGTGTTAAGGTGATTGCTCCTTCTATAGTTTTTATAAATTAGTATTGTGGTCATTCTCTGCACATCCTTGACAAATCCGGATGACACCAGTTCAGTGTTAAGGTGATTTCTCCTTAAGGATCTACCAGTTCAGGCTGCAGCAACCATATGACATGCCAAGGAGATCTATTCACAAATCTACAAGCTCCAAGTGGAAAAGTGTTGGAAGAGATGGATGGATACCTCAAGAAAGTGAGGTGGTACTGCTAAAACCTGCTTTGTACCTACCCTATCAAACTTCAGAGTTATGTTGTATAGGCCCTTTTAGATTGCAAATGACACCAAGAGAGTACCTATGTACTTTGCAGTTGATCCTCTTTGAAATCCCCTTCCTCTCTGGTTCTTGAAGTTCCTATAGCACTCATCTGTTGTGTGATTAGACATTCCACACATATTGCATGGGGAAGAGTTGAAAGGTCTCCCCCTACCTTTCTTACCTCCTTTGCCCCTTCCTCTTGAGTTCCTACCTCTCCGTGCATAGTTAGCTTGAGAAGTAGTCCCTTCATCTTCTACTTTCTTGCTCTTTCCTTTATCTTTAGACTTTCCTTTATCTATGCATAGGGCAGAAGAGTTATTACATCTTGATGGTTCTCCATTCATGTTGAGCTTGGCTTCATGGGTAAAGAGTTGTCCCATGAGTGTGTTAAGATCTGGGATTTGCATGTCCATGTAAAGGTACATAGCAGTTGTGAAAGCTTCCCACTTATCATCTGCCTTGATGCCATTGATGATTTGTCTCACTATTTGCTCCTCTTCAATCTCCTCTCCTATACTTGCCAATTGATCAACCACATCTTTTACTTTGGTCACATACTCAGAAACATTCTGTTTGTGTTGTTTTCTTTGAGTAGTAAACTCAATCCACAATTGATTTCTTCTAGCCCTTGTATTGGAAGAAAAATATGAAGATAATGTATCCCAAGTCTCTTGGGAAGTTTTACAATTCCTAATGTGAGGAAGAAGGAAGTCAGGAATAGAGTTAAGTAGATATGACCTTCCTAAAGCATCTTTGGCACACCATGAGTTGAGTCTTTCTAGCTCCTGTCTTGTAGGTTGACCTTTGCTTCTGAATATGGGCATCTCCTCATCTCCTGATATGTATCCTTAGAGACTCCTTCCTTGTAGATAGGTCTTCATCCTCAAGGACCATGCTGGATAATTGTTACTATCCAATTTATCAATAAATTAATGGAAACCATCTCCCATTTTACCTCAACTTGCCAACTAAAAAGAATCTCCTCTAATCTAGGAGATATTCTCCCAATCTAAACTCGTAACCATTATTCTATCCAACTCCACAATTTGTAGCCTTTTACAAGATTCTCTCAAGGATTTATCCTTTTACAAGTGGTAAATGATCGAGTATTACAAGCCAAGGTTCTCATGCTTCCTCAAGTGCTTCCACTTATTGCTTTCCATGCTAATCCAAGTCTGAGGGCTTGGACTTTTGCACCAAAAAAAAGGATGTGTGAAGAATGGTTATGAAACTCAACACACAATTGAGCATGTTGGAGAAATCAAGCTTGGAGACAAGAAGGTATTGACTGATGTTCTTCATGTTTCTACTATTCCAAAGAATTTTATTTCAATAGGAAAAATGGTAGAGAAAGGATATCATGTTATCTTCAATGAAAAAGGCTACTTTATAAAGAATCCAAAAGAAGGATTCAAGGTCATTGCTGAAGGGAGGAAAGAAGGTAGGATGTTCACTTTGGACATTCAACAATCGCATGGAAAGGCGATGTATATTCAATTTGGAAACAAGAGGATTGCTAAAATCAATTTGTGGCACAAAAGTTTTGGACATATCAACATTCCCAAGCTCAAGTACATGAGCAACCATGAAGGGCTAAGAGGTCTTCCAAGATTCAATGAGGCTAGACTGCATGCGTTTTGAAGCATGCCAACTAGGAAAGCAAACTTGACAACCATTCAAGAAGAGCAACTATGTGGCAAGGAATGTCCTCGACTTGATACACACGGATGTATGGGGACCATCACAGCAACCATCGATGGCTGATAATAGATATTTTGTCACTTTTATTGATGATCATTCAAGAAAAGTATGGATGTTCTGCATAAAACAAAAATCAGATGTGTTCTCTATGTTCAAGAGATTTAAAGCATAGGTAGAAAAGAAAACAGGACATTACAGAAAGACCTTGAAGTCTGATGGAGGAAGAGAATATTTTTCCAAATAATTTTCATATTTTCTTTATGAAAATGGCATCAAACAACAATTTACATATAGGTACATGCCTCAACAAAATGGAATTGTTGAAAGGAAAAATAAACATATCATAGAAGTTGCAAGATGCATGCTCAATGAGATGAACGTTCCAGTAAACTATTGGGCTGAAGCAGCTAGTACCACTGTTTATTTGATGAACAAGTGCACAATAGTTGGAGTGCATAATTTAACTCTCGAGGAGGTTTATTTTGATAAGAAAATTGACCTTACACATCTCAAAGTTTTTGGATG
Organism: Ceratopteris richardii; assembly: GCA_020310875.1. Taxonomy (NCBI): domain Eukaryota; kingdom Viridiplantae; phylum Streptophyta; class Polypodiopsida; order Polypodiales; family Pteridaceae; genus Ceratopteris; species Ceratopteris richardii. The sequence continues at coordinate 36,808,535 of CM035441.1, read as the reverse complement.
TGTGTGTTATGCTCACATTCCCCAAGAACGAAGGACAAAGATGGAGCCAAAGTCAGAAAAATGTATTTTCATTGGATATTCATCGGAGCAAAAATGTTATAGGTGCTACGATCCTGTGACAAAGGAGCTATGAGTCTCACGAGATGTGGTTTTTGATGAGCTAAGACCATGGTTTGGAGATAACGGGAAAGAGAAGATTCTTGAAGAAGATTATGAAGATTATGGAAGTGTTGTCCAAGAAGAATTTCAGCAAACAAGTGCTCAAATGTCAAGTCCAGAAGCTTCTACATCACATGGAGAAAGTTCAACATGGAAGGGAAGACTAAGGAGTCATTCCTCATCACCAACATCAGGTTATGAAAGAATTGAAGCTAAAAGTGGTGCCCAAAATAGTGATTCAAATGCAAGTGAAGAAGATTATGAAGAGGTCATTACACCAAAGGTAAAGCTGAACCGGTTGAGGAAGCCATATTCAAAAGGAAATGAAGGAGGTCTTCGAGAGAAAGGTATCCAATTCAAAGGCTGAGCTATGATACTTTTATTGCAAATCATTTTGCATATATGACATAAGTGGTCAAAGACAAAGAACCGGATGCATATGAAGAAGCATGTACACAAAAAGAATGGCAGCAAGCTATGCAAGAAGAGATAAAAGCTCTCAAGGACAATCACACATGAGTGCTAGTTCCAAAGGCTAAAGGTATGAAGATTGCTCCAAATAAATGGGTGTTTAAAATAAAGAGAAATGTTGATGGTTCTCTAGCAAGGCATAAAGCTAGACTAGTAGAAAAAGGATTCAAGTAGACTCACAGCGTCGACTATGAAGAGACTTTTAGCCCAGTTGCAAAGATGGGAACAATTAGAACCTTGATTATGGTAAGTGCAGCAAGGAGATGGCCATTGTACCAACTTGACATAAAAAATGCTTTTCTCAATGGTGAACTTCAAGAAGAGGTATAAATGAGTCAACCGATTGGATTTCAAGATAAAAAGCATCCAAATTTTGTTTCCAGATTGAAGAAAGCTTTGTATGGGCTAAAGCAAGCACCATGTGCTTGGAACCAATGGTTGGTTGAGTACCTCACAAGGTGTGGGTATATTCCAAGTAGTGTTGATCCTTCTCTCTACATGAAGAAAGAAGAAGGCAAGCAGGTATACATATGCATATATGTTGATGATCTCATCATAATAGGAAGTAATGTTCCAGAAATACAAGAGATAAAAAGAAAAGTCCTTAAGGAGTTTAAAATTTCATACCTTGGTGAGCTGAATATTTTTTAGGCATTGAGATAGTCTATGGGAAAGATGGCATCTACTTGATGCAAAGAAAGTACCTGTTGGATGTTCTTTTCAGATTTGAAATGAGTGAATGCAAACCACTCACTCAACCTATGGACACAAATGTGAAGCTATGCTCAAATGATGGAGAGAAGCTACATAAATGTAACTACATACAGTAGTATTATAGGTTCATTGATCTATGTTATGATCACAATACCAGATTTGTGTTATATTGTTGGAGTTCTTTCTCAATTTATGCAAACTCCAACAAGTGAACATTTAAATTCAGCCAAATGAGTGCTAAGATATGTGAAGCACACAATCAATCATGCCTTGTTTTATAGATATGATGAAGAATTACAAGTGAAGGGCTTTATGATGTTGATTGGGCTGATTTGAAGGAAGACAGAAGATCCACTTCAGTTTATGTATTCATGATAGGTAGCAAACCTATCACATGGAGCTCGAAGAAGCAACCTACTACTGCACTATCATCTACAAAAGCTAAATATAGAGGTTTAGCCTTTGCAACATGTGAAACTATGTGGATTAGCTTTTGGCTGATCTTAATGTGCAGGTAGTGACCATTCCAATTTATGGTGATAACATGTCAAGCATTCACTTGACAAACAATCCAATGTTTCATGCATGAAGTAAGCACATAGAAGTGCATTATCATTATGTTTGAGAAAAAGCTTTGAGCAAGGATGTGGATATAAAGTTCATTAGAACTAATGACCAGGTTGTAGACATGTTTACAAAGTCCTTAGATGCTTCTAAACTAAATAGGTTCAAGGATGAAATCAATTTGCAAGATATGGCTGAAGATGCAAGCTCACATGTGAGCTTGAGGGGGAGTGTTAAAAATAAAGCAAGATCATATTTATTTTAGCCCCATGGTTCTGTGTAGAAAGGGCATGAAAACAAAGTGTGTAGGTTGAAAAAGGAAGCAAGCACCTCATGCTTGGTATGCAAAGATACATGCCTACTTGATTGCAAATGGTTTTGAGAACAATCCAACTGTGAGAACCTTATATGTTAAGCATGCAGATGATGTACTTCTGTTCCTTGTTGTGTGTGTTGATGGCATGCTCCTCATGTTGAGATATCAAGCTCAAGATGTGATGATTAAGGATGACACGTGTCACTTTTTCATTTCTCTGACATGTATAGTGGTCACGCCGGTATATGTCAGAGATACTTTAGTGATCTTTACTAGATTGATCTACCGCGAGTGATGGCACACTTTTTTCTTCCCAGCTCACTCATTCAAAAACATGGGTTTTTTCCTTATGCATTGTTCCTTATTTATTGCATTAGTTGTATTGTTGTAATAGGTCATTCTTCTATGTTCCTTTTATGTAATAGAAGAAGAAGAAGAAGATCATTCTTCCTTGCCTCCATCTTTGTGTCTGCTCCTCTTTGTGTGTGAGAATGTATGAGTGGGCTCTCTTTCTTATTTCCTTGACAGGTCACTAGTCCTAATGAGAAGCATATTGTTGAATTAGGCTTATTTGCATGCCTCTTCTGATATGTTAGATTTGGGGCATTTGCATCATTATTTGGGAATTTTGTTTATGCAAGTTGATGGGGGAATATCTTTATGACAAAAAAAATATATTCACACACTATTGTAGTGATTTGGCCTTGAATATTGCAAACCTATTGCCACCCCTATGGAACTAGATTTAGAATTGAGTCTATGTGATGCTAGAGATGCATTTGATGTTGTTCTTTATCATCAAGATGTTGGATGCTTTATTTACTTATACATAACTCAGACTAAAGCTTCTTGTCTCTCATGTGAGTAGGTTTATGCATTGCCAAGGTGTCAAACATTGGTAGGTGGTTAAGAAAATATTTTTCTAATTGAGTGGTACCTAGTTATTACACACATGTAGACTACAAGTTCTCCTCTTTGTTTGATGAAGAGAGATGGATCCGTCGGTTGTAGCTTGTGCCTCAATTCACTTGGCACATGTACATAAAAAGTACATCCAAATATCTTCAAGTGGGAAAGATCAGGTTTCTTACCATAATAGGCTTGATATGGTGACAAGCCATGGATCCCTGAGGTAGGAGCCCTATTCATTAGATACACGGCGGTATTTGCTGCATCACTCCAAAACATGTTAGGTACATTCATCTCATTAAGCATTGCTCTAGCGATCTCGGCAATGTATCTATTCTTTCTCTCTGCTACTCCATTTTGTTGGGGTGTGTACCTGCATGTTACTTGCCTCTTGATGCCTTGATCCATTAAAAATTCAGAAAACTCATTGGAGAAATATTCTCCCCCTCCATCAGACCTTAGCTTCTTGATATATGTACCTGTTTCCTTCTCTACCATTGCCTTGAATGCTTTGAAACATGTAAACACATCTGATTTGTTTTTTATGAAATAAACCCAAACCATCCTTGTGAAATCATCTATAAAAGGGAAAAAGTACTTGTTACCTCCAATGGATTGCTCTTTGGTTGGCCCCCACACATCTGTATGTATCAACTCCAATGGATGTTGGCTTATGTAGCCACTCTTCTTGAATGGAAGTCTCGCTTGCTTCCCTAGTTGACGAGATTCACATAAATGCTTCATACCTTGTCCTTGGAAGTTGGGAAGACCTTCAACCAGCCTCTTGAATTGCATTTCCTTCATTCTTTGTATGTTGATGTGACCTATCCTCTTGTGCCACAAGTCCAACTCCAAAATCCTCTTGTTTCCATATGTAAAGTAGACATGTTGAGTGGAATGAGAATTTACCTCCAAAGTGAAGAGTCTCCCTTGCTTCTTTCCTCTTGCTATGACCTTGTAACCTTGCTTAGGGTTCTCCACAAAGCATCCACCTTTGTTGAACCTTACTTGATAGCCTCTTTCAACGATTTGCCCAACGGACACCAAGTTCTTTGTGATAGTAGGTACATGCAAGACATCCTTGAGACATCTTCCTTCCTCCTTGTCATCCAAAGCTACATCTCCAACATGGGAGATCTCATGGGCTGTATCATCACCTGTTTCTACATGTCCTTTACCTTTGGGAACATGTAGATTAGTAAACCAAGAAGCATTACAACTCATATGGTTGCTACATCCACTATCAATATACTAAGTGTTATCTACTTTGCTTGAATTCCCATTCATGTGCATCATCAAGAGATTGTCATTTTCTGAACTTGTAGAAGCATAATTACCTTGGCCTTTGTATGAAGAACCTTGATTATAGCTCCTTTGGTTTCCTCCTTGGTAGCAATCTCTAGCATAGTGGCCAAACTTGCCACATATGTAATATCCTTCGCCATCTTGATTCCTGTATTGTTGATGTCATCCTCCTCTTCCTCTTGTTCTTCCTCTCCCTCTTTGTGATGAGGTGCCTTGTTCATGTCCTTGATTGCTTGAGTGGCCTTGCCTTCCTCCAAACCTTCCTTTTCCCCTTCCTTGTCCTCGTCTTCCTTTGCCCCTTTGATTACCTGCATAGAAAACTTGTGCATCCTTGCTTTTAGTTGAACTTCCACCTATGTTCATTTCTTCGGTGACCATGAGAGCAACCAATTGCTCAAAATCGGGAAGATTATCCCTTACATAAACTGAAGTGGTAAAGGGTTTCCACTTCTCATCATCTCTCAAACCATTGAGAGAATAAGCCACAAGATCATCATCGTCTACGTGGCTTCCAATGGATCCCAATGCATCTGATAACTCCTTGACCTTAAGTATGTAGTCATTTATGCTACTCCCTGAGCTCTTTCTAAGGTTGTTGAGCTCATTCTTGAGCTGGATCTTCCTTGCTTTGGTGCTTGTTGAATAAAGCCTTTCAAGTGTCTCCCATACCTTCATGCTTGAATCCAAGTCTTGGATATGGCCAATCATGTTATTGCTAATGTGTTTGGAAAGAATAAAGATAACCCTCTTGTCTCTTTCATTCCATTCCCTAAAGGCCCTTCTCTGGCCATTGGTTGGATTCTCATCCAACCTAGGTCTTGGTTCACTTCCACTAATCAACCCCCAAAGGCCCTTGCCCATAAGATAGTTGGAGACCCTAAATCTTCATGGTTGATAGTTCCCTTTGTCTAGCTTTTCAATTTCAGTGTTGAAGTCTCCCATATCTAGTCTTTGATACTTGACCTAGCCCTTGGCTAATGCTCCAATGTGTGTAAAATGAAAATGAGGCTCTGAGGTTACCTCAATCCAAAGCTTTCCTTATATGGACACCTTGTGCTCTTGAAACTTTGAGTAGAATAGCTCCCCCTTGATGTGAGCTACCTCCAAGAAGCTTTTGTTGATGCAAATCTTCAACCACCAACTCCAAGAGGTCCTCTTGCTTGTATGTGATACCTCTAAGATGCCCAAATGCTCGTCTCAGTTTATGCAAGCCCCGACAAGTGAACACTTAAATTCAGCCAAGAGAGTGTTGAGATACATAAAGCATAGAGTTCATCATGCTTTGTTTTACAAGTTTGATGAAGAACTGCAGGTCAAAGGCTTTAGCAATGCTGATTGGGCAGGTTCAAAGGAAGATAGGAGATCAACCTCAGGTTATGTGTTCATGATGGGAAGCAAACCTATCACATGGAGCTCAAAGAAACAACCTACTGTTCCACTTTCACCACCAGGGTGTGTCAGGGATGACAGACTCGAGAGGGGGGGAGTGTTGGAACTCAAGGTCAAGCACAAGGCAAAGGAATGCTTCAAAGAAGTGGACATACAAGAAGGGGAGCAAGTAGGGAGCTCCAAGAAGTGTATGTCAAATTTTTAGAAGAAATCCCTACAAAAATAGTGATTTTCATCGCTAAAAGCCATTGTAAATACCATTTCATATTTTTATAACTCCATTTTTTTCAAGCCAAGGAGTCCTCAAGCTTGAGGAGTATTAGAAGTATCATCCTACCAATTTTCATAATTTTTAGACCGTTTGAGCCCTCAAATAAGCCATGGAACCTAATTTTTAACTAGGCCGGACACTAGGTCTGGGCAGGGCCAAAACTAGTCAAAACACTATAAAAAGAGCTAGAGAGCTCATTTTTGAGGTTAGCTTGTTAGAGAATAGAGCTTTTGTAAGAGAACTCTTGTGTAATCAAGTCCTTCCATTGTTCCTCTCTTTGATCTTGCATTGTGCACGTGTGTGTGTATGTGTGTGCATGTTTATGTGCTTTCACTCATGCACTTGTGCCTTCACTTGCTCATGGTCTTCATGCCGATCCTCACATCTCTGCGGATTGACAAGTAAAGGAGGTGGTGCTTACGTGTGAGCTACAATGCGATCATTGCAAAGCCTCTATACACCCTTCTGACCAAATTTGAGTGGACAGATGAATGTGAAAGATCATTTAATGGATTTAAACAACGTTTATGTTCAACACCAATTCTGAGGATGCCAGATTGGAGTAAGCCATTCCATGTACATGTGGAAGCATCCAATTATTCTATCAGGTTTGTGTTAGCACAACCTATGAGTGAGAGCAATATAGACCTTCCTATAGCATACTCAAGTAGGCAATTGAATGAATTTGTTTAATCTTGAAGTAGTGCTTGAATGAGCCAAGCCAATTTTCCCTAATCTTACATTTAGACCCAAGAATCTGAAAATCAAGATCAAGGAAAAGGAGGTAACTAAGTCACAAAGATATCAAATAATGGCAAGAACTATTTACAAAGAGGATAGTAAAAAAATCCTTGCATGTTGCATAGAGGAATCAGAGATAAATGGTTGCAATCAGCACATGTAAGTGCATTAGAGCAACACCACTCAAGACATTGCACACTACGGATTGTGCATTGATTAGGAGTGTACTCACCTTCGATGGAGGCAAACATCTATAGGATCTTCAAGGAATGCCCACTTTGTTGTGTTAGACCACCAGCCAAGCATGCTACCTTATATCATGTGTCTCTAATCCCAAAATGGAGCCAACCAATAATAATGTACTTAAGAACAAAAACATTCCCTCAAGAAATAACTTTACCAAGAAAGTGGTCTACAGCAAGAAGCTCAAGACTACCAACTCATTGGCGATAATCTATACAAAAGGGGTAGAGATGGATATATGAGAGAGTGTGTTCATGAGAGTGACTACTTGAGTATATTAGAAACTACACTAGGGTGTTGTAGGCATTCATTTTTGACTTGGTAGTATAATCAAGGCCATACTATTCTCAAGACTATGGTGGCCTACTCTTCATATGGCTGCACAAACATATGTAAAGAGATGTGATATTTGCCAAAGAGCTCAGTTTCCAACATGCAGAGATGAGATGCCACTAAAACCCATGATGGGAGGATGTGCATTCTCTAAATTGGGTATAGACCTTGTGGGACCCATTAGCCCCCCTGTGAAAGGCTCATAGCAATAGATTATCTCACTAAATGGGTAGAGGCTAAGGCTACCAAAAAAATGATGCACATATGATAGCAAAATTCTTATTTGAGAATGTCTTTACAAGGTATGGATTAGCTAAAGAACAGTTGAGAAGTAGAGGGACTCACTTTCTAAACAAATTCATTGAATATTTGTTACATGATTTTATGGTGATTCATAAGAATTCTGCACCATATCATTTCTAGGCCAATGGATAGGCAGAAAGTACTAACAAGATCCTTTACAATGTATTGACTAAACTCGTAAATAACGGGATAGACACTTACACCATGCTATTTGGGCATATCAAGTGGCCTACAAGATGGTACTCAATGCAACTCCCTTTCATATAGTTTTTGGTTAGAATGTAGTGCTTCCCTTGGATTTTTTGATACCCACCCTTAAGCTTGCACAAGAGCATCAATGGACTGGCCACGAGTTATCATCAAGGATTATGGACTTGGAATGATTAGCAGAGACTAGTTTAAGGGCAACAACAGGAATATATGCAACCAAGAAGAGACAAAAGCCTATTTTGATGCACATGTGGAGGACAAATGCTTGAAAGAAGGAGATTTAGTCCTAGTGTATATGGTGGAAAAACATGCACAGAAGTTAGAGAAATGTGGTTATGGACCTATGATTATAAATCAGATTCCAACAAGTGGACCGGTACAATTAGGCACTCTAGAAGGGGATATAATGCCTAATTACATTAAGGGCTTTAGAGTTAAGCTTTATCAAGAACCTCTCACTGAGGACATGCTTAGACAACTCTCACTGGCAAAGAAGTGCAAGGAGGAGGAAAAAATAATAAGAGAAGAAGCTCATGTCAAAGCTCTAGAACACATAAAATGTATGAAATTAAGAAGACAAGGACTAGGGAGGGAACACTATAATCAATTAGAAGACCTCCAAGTAACTCCCTGTACCAACGGAGAAGCCCCCAGATATCCTCTGGCAATGTGTCAAACAAAGTTAACTACTTACCTTAGCATAGTGGATAGGGGACCATTTATTATGATTATGCTAAGGCAAGACATTACTCTTAAGGCGATTAGGGCACTAATTGATTCACGTGTTGCAATGAGTGCAATTAGGTGGTCTCATTATCAAGACATTGGACTGATCAACACATGTGATGCATCTCATATTGGGAAGGCACAAAGACAACCATTCAACCACAAAAGCTACATCCACAACAACTTATTGTACTTAGTATATATAGATGTATGGGGGACAAGTCAAGAACCTTCATTGGTAGGATCAAGGTATTATGTCTCATTTATTGATGACCATAGTAGATGGACTATTCTTTACTTTATCAAGAGTAAGAATGAAGTGTTTGATTTCTTCAAAAAGTATCTCGCACATGTGGAGAACCATACATGTAGATCACTCAAGAAGCTCAGATCTAATGGAGGGGGAGAATACTTCTCCAAAGAGTTTGATGAGTTCTTGTAGGATAAATGTATCAAAGGGGATGTGACTACTAGGTACTCTCCACAATTAAATGAAATTGTAGAAAGAAGAAACAAGACATTGGTTGGATCATCTAGAACAATGCTTGAAGAGAAGAGGTTGTCACATTATCTATGGGCAGAGGCTATTTCAAATGCTCTGTACATTTTCAATAGACTACCATCCAAATCACTCCAAGATATGACTCCTTATAAAGCATGGTATGGACGAAAACCTAGTATTGGACATTGCAAGGTGTTTTGTTGTTTAGCTTATGTTCATGTACCATCACAAATAAGAGGTAAACCAGATGAAAGGGCAAGAAAGGTAGTGTTAATTGGGTATATGGCTCAACTCATATGGGTTATAGGTTCTATAATCCTTCAACAAAGCAATTCACTACAAGTAGGGATGTTGTGTTTCAAGAACACAGGTCTTGGTATGATGAAGACAAACAAAAGGTAACTCTATGATATAATCTTGATTCTGATTCTCATCAATTAGGAAGCAAGCATGATACAAAAGCCCAAGATCAAAGAAGTGATACAGATGATGAACAAGATGAAAAGGAAAGGGATTACATGCTATGGAAGTCAAGAGGTGAAGCAAAGATGCAAGAGTGTAGAGAATGCTCCAAGAAAGCACCTAGAAGGTCAACAAAGGAGAAAAGTCAACCAAAAAGGTACGGATATGATTCCACATTTGTTACAAAGCATTCAATCTATTTGAAAAAGGGCTCAATTTTAGAGGAACCCTCAACCTATGAAGAGGCAAAGGGAAACCCTAATTGGGAGAGGGTCATGAAAGAAGAAATAGATGCATTGAAGGAGATGGACACTTGGGATTTGGTTCCAATGTCATTCAATCAAGAGGTAATTGGTTGCAGATGGGTATATACAGTTGAAAGAAACTCAAATGGATTATTTTGTAGGTAAAAGGCAAGATTAGTTGCCAAAGGATGCTCACAAATTCATGGATGACTACAATCAAAACATTGACAAGTGTAGCTGCTACAAGAAATTGGAGACTTCTCCAAATTGATGTGAAAAATGCATTCCTAAATGGTTGGATAAGTGAAGAGGTATATGTCACAACCACTAGGTTTTAAAAACCTTAACCATACATCTTATGTTTGCATAATTAAGAAAGCACTATTATGGATTGAAACAAGCTCCTAGAGCTTGGAATTAGAGGTTGGTTACATACCTTCAAGATCAGGGGTTCAAACCTAGCAACTCATATCCTTTTTATTCATCAAAAGGGATCATAACGAGGTTATCTATCTATGTGTATATGTAGATGATATTACTGTGACAAGTGATGATCTGAATGGCATTCAAAGGATCAAGGGACACATGCAAGAGGAGTTCAAAATTAGTGACTTAGGTGAGATCACATATTTCCTAGTTATACAAGTGATTTATATAGATGAAGGGATGTATCCTAGTTGTGCAAGTGATTTATATAGATAAAGGGATGTATCTAGATCTGACAACACAAAGCTTGCAGGTACACCTTTGGAATTGAACCATAAACTAAGTGTTCATGAAGGTGAACAGATTGATGATCCTAAAGAGTATCAAAGCTTACTTGGTAGCTTGATAGATGCTAATCACACAAGACCAGACATATCATATACTGTGGGAGTGCTTAGTCAGTTCATGCACTCACCTAGAAGGCCACACATGGATGCTGCAAAGAGAGTACCCAAGTACCTCAAAGGGACCCTTAATGAAGATATCTATTATCATTGCTTCAAATTTAGATATCAAAATCTATTCAGATGCAGATTTGTCAAGAGCAAAGGATGATAGAAGAAGTACCTCTAGATACTTGGCATTTGTAGGTTCAAAGATGGTGTCATGGAGTTCCAAGAAGCAACCAACAATTGCTTTATGTTCAACTGAAGTAGAGTATAGAGGACTAACTATTGCAACTCAAGAAGCAATATGGCTCAAGGATTTGTACTCAGATTTGGGACTTATAAGTTCCAAACCTCACTTACTTGGAGATAATATAAGTTCCATGCATCTAGTTGCAAATCCAATTTTTCGTGCAAGGAAAAAGCGCATAGAACTCCATTACCACTTTGTAAGAGAGAAGCTTATGGCAAAAGAAATTGACATTTCATTTGTTCCTACTAAGAAGCAAATGACAGACATGATGACCAAGGCACTTGATGGGATAAAGCTTTGTAGATTCAAAGCTATTGCATGTATTAAACCTGTCAGAGAATGAAGACTCAAGCATACTTTAGCTTGAGGGGGAGCTATTGGAACAACAAGCTTGCATTATGCTTGAGGAGTATATGCTCTACATCAAATCCATCATTTGGATGGAGTGGCACCATCTACCATATATATGTCTTGAAGAATAGCACTTATGTGCACATATTTGCTTTGTATCAATTGGTTGATCACTTATGATCATTTCTTGTAAGGTTCAAGGTATTTACCTTTGTAAACGGAAAGATTAAAAGGCCCAAAATCCATGAGTTAGAAGTGGTTGGGACTGATTCTCAATCAATCAAGCAAAAAGTAGATATGACTTCAACTTTCTCTTTTCCTAGATTGTAGGAAAAGATTCCAATTAATTTAAACTACCAAACTTGCCTAATTTCAAATTCAAATACATGAAGAAAAGGCGTGGTAATATCCTCAAGAGTCTATATAAAGACCCTAAAACATTTTTACATTAAGTAAATTGTTGATTTTAAGCAACACATATACTCTTTGATCATTGCTCCGTGCCATTTCTGTTCTCTACTCCTTCTTCCTCAAACTCAATCAATTTGTAGAGATTGTTGTATCTCCACAAAGGTCCAAATCATGTATTTAAAACTAATTGGAAAATTATAAAGCTCTAGTTTATGTGTACAAATTTTTAGGTCATTTGGCTCATTACTTTTAGATAAATTCAAGTTTTCTAGTCTCGGGATCATTCTCTACACATCCCTCAAAAATTGGGATGACACCAGTTCAGTGTTAAGGTGATTGCTCCTTCACTGGCTCATATAAATTAGGGATTTTATGAAAGAACTTGGAGAAGCTTGTCGAAGGTAGAAAGGTGCGTTTCGAAGCGATGAAGTTTGGTCAAGCCAACCGGCACAAGACCAGCCCTTGAGCTTTTGGAGACTCAAATAGACCTTATAGGCATGCTATAAGTGCAAAGAAACACACTATGTACCTTTCCAATGAGTCCTCTTGCACTCAATTTGGAGCTCTGAGGAGAGAGCAGCAGCCTCTGCAAGATTACTGTTGGCGAAGAAGATGATGCAGAAAATTGAAGGAGCAAGACAATGATGGTCACAAGTGTATGTATATTGCTTCCATGTAATGTACAAGTGATTTCAACTCCTTATATAGCCTCTAGGAGTGTTCCACGACTTTTACAACTTGAATTTGAATTCAAATGAAGGTGGGAATGGTTGTTGGATGGAATCAATTCACTTCCCTACAATCTAGGAAAAGTGAAGATCTTGATTGATCTACTTTTAGGTGACTTGATTTGCTTGATTGAATGCAACTTCAACCACCAAAATTTCGTGGGATTTTGGCCTTATATTTGTACCTTTACATGTGTACAACTCAAGGCTTTTACAACGGTAAATGAGCCATCAAAATATTCTCAAAAAATACAATAAATGAGCATATGAAAAAGAACTCTCCAACGGATATTCTTTCGACGCGATAGCCTTTGATGTAGATCAAATCCACCTCAAGCATAGTGTAAGCTTGATGTTCCAACAGCTCCCCCTCAAGCTAAAGTATGCTTGAGTCTTCATTCTCTGATAGGTTGAATACCTGCCATAGCTTTGAATCTACAAAGCTTTATTCCATCAAGTGCCTTCGTCATCATATATGCTACTTGCTTTTCAGTCGGAACAAAAGAAATGTCGATCTCCTTTGCCATGAGCTTCTCCCTGATGAAGTGGTAATGGACTTCTATGTGCTTGGTTCTCGCATGAAAAATAGGATTTGCCGCTAGATGCATGGAACTTACATTATCTCCAAATATGTGAGGTTTGGAACTCACAAGTCCCAAATCTGTATACAATGCTTTTAACCATATTGCCTCTTGAGTTGCTATGGTCAAGCCTCTGTACTCTGCTTCAGTTGAAGATAAAGCAACTGTTGGTTGCTTCTTGGAACTCCATGACACTAGCTTCGAACCTGCAAATGCTAAGTAACCAGATGTACTTTTTCTATCATCCTTAGCTCCTGCCCAATCTGCATCTGAGTAGATTTTGATATCCAAATCGGAAGAGTAAGGATAGAATATACCTTCGTTGATTGTACCTTTGAGATACTTAAGTACTCTCTTAGCCACATCCATGTGTGGTCTTCTTGGTGAGTGCATGAACTGACTAAGCACTCCCACACTATATGAGATGTCTGCCCTTGTGTGAGTAGCATATATCAAGCTACCTACCAAGCTTTGATACTCTTTAATGTCTTCGATTTTCTCACCTTCATAAACACTAAGTTTATGATTCATCTCCAAAGGTGTACCTGCAGGTTTAGTGTTCTCCATTTTGAACTTGAGAAGAAGATCCTGAATGTATCTTCTTTGAGTCAAATACATTCCTTCATCTGTGTATATCACCTGCATACCTAGGAAATATGTGAGCTCACCTAGGTCACTGATTTTGAACTCCTCTTGCATGTGTCTCTTGATCCTTTGAATGCCATTTAGATCATCATCTGTCACAATAATATCATCTACATATACACATAGATAGATAACCTCATTGTGATCCCTTTTGATGAATAGAGAAGGATCGGAGCTGCTAGCTTTGAACCCTTGGTCTTGAAGATATGTAACCAACCTGTAATTCCAAGCTCTTGGAGCTTGTTTCAATCCATACAATGCTTTCTTAAGTCTGCAAACATAAGATGGATGATTAGGGTTTTCAAAACCTGGTGGTTGTGACATGTATACCTCTTCACTTATCCAACCATTTAAGAATGCATTTTTCACATCAAGTTGGAGGAGTCTCCAATTCCTTGCAGCAGCTACACTTATCAATGTCCTGATTGTAGTCATCTTTGCAACCGGTGAGAATGTTTCCTCATAGTCTATACCATGAGTTTGTGAGCATCCTTTGGCAACTAATCTTGCCTTGTACCTGCAAACTGATCCATCTGAATTTCTTTTAACTTTATATACCCATCTGCAACCAATTACCTTTTGATTCGGTGACATCGGAACCAAATCCCAAGTGTCCATTTCCTTCAATGCATCTATCTCTTCGTTCATGGCCTTTTCCCAATTAGGGTTTCTGATGGAGAGTGTTAATCTCCAAAAGAACAACCTATTCTTGAATTTATAACACCTCTATATCAAGAATAAGTCAAAACCTTTGCCAAATTAGAGGTCCAATCTCTAAATTATCAAAACTTGAAAAATTATGTGAGGAAGATGAAACACAGAAAGTCTGCTGCACAATTTCTTCTCATTGACTTATCAAATCTTTAAAGTTTTCTATGAAAATTTGTATGGAGTGTCGCCTAGAGATTGCGCACCTCCTCCAAGTTAAAGTTCTTCAAAAGGTTTAGTATAACTTGAGAAATCAACTTCACAAGTTACCTATGTCCAAATCTACACTTCTGAGAGGTCGATTTGACACCCCTAACTTCTTAACTTTGGTTCTCACAATGTCGAACCCGTTTTGCCAAATCCTTTTGGCTGTAGATAGCTTATCTCTCAACTTAGATTTTGAGCTATCACATGTGTAAAACTTTACACTGTGCACTGAGCACTACTCATTTCTTTGGACTCGAAAACTGCGCCTGTTTTAGGAGACTGTGAACACTCAACACATATGAATGTTCCTACAGATAATTCTCCTAACCTGTTTACAATTAGACTCTAAAATTTTGATCACAAACTCATCAACTATCAACTTAGATATCCTCAAAAGGATTTCACAAATGATTTACCACAGAAGGAGCAGACTCAAAAAGATCGGGCGCAAGATTTCTTTCATTTCTGGAGAAGACTACAACTAGAAAATGAGAGAGACTTCCCTTCACTTCTCATGTATCTACTGACCTTTGCTCTCACTTATTTCTCTATTCCTATGCTCATACATAGTCTCTCCTTGTCTTCTCACTTTGTCCCGACATTTTCCAAGAGTATTTATAGGCAATTATGTACAAACTTTTATCAAAGCATAAGTATATGTAACCTATGTCATAACTAATGTACATATGTGTACATGTTCTTCATTCTTGTGAATGTATCCACCTTCTTTGCTTCAAATCTTCAATTGGTGATTGATCTGCACCAACAGCTCCCCCTCAATCATCAATTGAGGTTTCTCCTTTCTTCCTTATACCTGCCATATCCTTAAACTTCTGTAGCTTTGGTCCATCCAAGCTCTTTGTAAGCATATCAGCTATTTGATCTTTAGTTGAAGTATGAATGACTTCAATCTCCTTGTCCATCACTTTCTCTCTTAGAAAGTGATACTGAATCTCAATGTGTTTGGTCCTGGCATGGAAAACAGGATTAGCAGCTAAATACAATGAACTCATGTTATCTCCAAATAAAATTGGTATCCCATGCACAATGTCAAGACTCTTCATCAAGGTCTTGAGCCAAATCACTTCCTTTGCAGCTTCAACCATGCCTTTGTATTCTGCTTCTGTAGAAGACAAAGCAACTGTATGTTGCTTCTTGGAACACCATGAGATAAGTTTATCTCCCACATAACACATGTATCCAAAAGTAGATCTTCTATCATCTGGATTACCTGCCCAATCTGCATCACTATAGATTTTAATATT
This sequence comes from Ceratopteris richardii, assembly GCA_020310875.1. NCBI lineage: Eukaryota > Viridiplantae > Streptophyta > Polypodiopsida > Polypodiales > Pteridaceae > Ceratopteris > Ceratopteris richardii. The sequence continues at coordinate 36,792,651 of CM035441.1, read as the reverse complement.
TGTATCTGAGGTAAACCCATAATACAAACCTTCATTGAGTGTACCCTTAATGTACCTCAACACTCTTTGACCTGCAATCCAATGTTCTTTCCTAGGACAATGCATAAATTGAGACAAAACCCCTACTGCATATGATAAATCAGGTCTAGTTAAAGTAGCATAGATAAGACTACCAATCAGACTCTGATATTGTCTCATGTCCTTGAACTCTTCACCACCAAACTTACTCAATTTGTGATTCACCTCCATTGGTGTAGGTGCTACCCTGCAAATCCATTTTAAACTTGATTAACAAGTTCTTCAAATACCTTTCTTGGGTCACAAATACTCCATGTTGAGTATATGTAATCTCCATGCCCAAGAAGTATGACAAGTCTCCCAAGTCACTTATTTTGAATTCCTTTTCCATCTGCTTCTTGAGTCTTTGTATTCCTTCTTCATCTGTTCCTGTAAGGATTATATCATCAACATATATGCACATGTATATGAAACCATTTTCACTTGCTTTGATAAGCAAGCTACTATCTGCCTTAGACACCTGAAATCCAAGTTCTTTCAAGAACTTTACAAGTCTATAGTTCCATGCCCTTGGGGCCTGCTTCAAGCCATACAAAGCTCTCTTGAGCTTGCACACATGATCTGGATACCTTTTATCTTTGAACCCTTGAGGTTGCTCCATGAACACATCATCTGAAATATAACCATTCAGAAAAGCATTTTTTACATCAAGTTGACATAACTTCCAACCTTTACATGCAGCAATAGCTATAAGTGTCCTGATGGTTGTCATCTTTGCCACAGGACTATAAGTCTCATCATAGTCAACACCATAAGTCTGAGCAAACCCTTTGACAACAAGTCTAGCTTTGTATCTAGACACACTTCCATCTGCAAACCTCTTGGTTTTGTAAACCCATTTGCATCCAATGATTTTCTGACTATTTGGTTTGGAACCAAATCCCATGTTTGATTCTCCATCAATGCATCATATTCTTCCTGCATAGCTTTCTCCCATTTTTCCTTACCTCTTGCCTCTTCATATGTAGAAGGGTCTTCATCTGTATTCATCATATAAGCATAATCTTTTGTGGCCAAAAATGAAGTATCATAGCTATACCTTGTAGGTTACCATCTGTTCCTTGTAGACCTCCTAAGCTCTCCACTTCTTGAGGTTTCTGGTTCTTCATATTCAGGATCAAATCTTGGTATTTCCTCCACTTCAACCTGCACTTCATTATTCTCTTGCTCATCAAATATCTGAACCTTTGATTTACCTTTCCTTTGGCTCACTTCTTCTTCATTACCTGTATTGATATTAATTGTACCTGCATACCAAGTGCTCTGCTCATCAAATGTCACATCTTTAGAAACCATGAATTGCTTTGTAGATGGACTCCACAATCTATAGCCCATTTGCTTGTCATCATAACCAATGAAAACATATTTTTCAGCTTTAGGCTCCAACTTGTGCCTTAATTGTGATGGCACATAAGCATATGCCACACATCCAAAAACTCTGCAATGATCCAAGGTAGGTCTCTTACCCCACCAAGCCTCATATGGTGTCATACCCTGCAAGGCTTTACATGGTAATCTATTAACCAAATAAGTAGCTGTATTTACAGCCTCAGCCCACAAATAATTAGGGTAATTTTTCTCCTTCATCATGGATCTTGCAAACTCAACAAGTGTTCTATTTCTCCTTTCTGCAACACCATTTTGTTGAGGAGAGTACCTGCAAGTAACTTCCCTTTTTATACCTGCATTCCACAAGTAATCACTGAACTCATTAGAGAAATACTCTCCCCCTCCATCTGACCTTAGTCTCTTCAACTTATGACCTGTAATTCTTTCTGCATATGCATGATAGTGTTTAAATGTATTAAACACTTCTGACTTATCTTTAATCACATAAATAGTGATCCATCTAGTAGCATCATCAACATAAATCACATAATACCTTGACCCATTTATACTGAAATCCTTTGATGGTCCCCACACATCTGTGTGTACCAATTCAAGCTTCTCTGAGTACATAAAACCATGCTTGGAGTAGGAAGACTTATGAGCCTTACCTAATTGACATGCCTCACATCTGTATGTCATATGTTGACCTGCAACATTAGGCAAACCAAGCACTGAACCATTGTTAATCATGTCTTTAATACCTCTTTCATTGAAATGTCCAAGCCTCTTATGCCAAAGATCTAACTCAGAGATCTTATGTCCTCCATATGTGAACATAGCATGACCAATATTGCCTTGAATCTTCAATGTAAATAGTCTTCCTTCTTTCTTCCCTGAAACAATCTGTTTATACCCTTGACTAGGGTCTTCCACATATACTCCATCATTAGTGAACCTTACTTCATAACCTTTTTCCACAATTTGTCCTACACTTATCAAATTCTTAGGAATTGTAGGAACATACAAGACCTTACTCAATAAGGTACTACCATCCTTAGCCTTCACTGATCCAATTGACTTCACATTATGCTTTGTGTTGTCACCTGTTTGAACAACATGATTAAACACCTTATTCTCCAAATCAGTCATCAAAGATATATTACCACTCAGGTGGTTGCTACACCCTGAGTCAATGTAGAAGACTCTCTGATCTTCACTCTGACTTTCACAAGTAGCATTCATTATTAATGTTGAATCCTCCTTTTGATCTGAAGCATAATTGTAGTAGGTGTTGTTGTATTGTTGACTTTGGAATCCTCTACCTGCATTTCTTCCAAAGTAACTCCTACCACCTCTGCCTCTGAAATTACCTCTTTGATTTTTGCCACCTCTTCCTCTAGAGTTATAGTTCTGATTATATCCATTATTATTCTGAGTATTATGCCAACAATCATTAGCTAAGTGATTTGTCTTACCACAAATCCAGCAAGCTTTGCCTCCATCTTTGTTATTCCTGCCTCTTCCTCTACCTTTGCCACCTCCTCTTCCTCTTAGGAAGTTGGCTTGACTAGTTGTGCCTTCATCTTCATTTGCTTGTTGCTTTCCTTTGCTATTCTTCTTCTTGTCCTTTGAGTACATTGCATGACCTGCACTCTTGTCACTATCTCCTTTAACATCCTGCTCAAATGTTAGCATATGACCTAGCAACTGATTTAAATCAGGAGTGAAATGATCAAGTGATAACTCTGTAGACAAAATGAATGGCTTCCATTTGTCATCACCTCTTAAGCCTGTAAGAATTTGCCTTACCAATTTATCCTCCTCAATGTCTTCATCAACAGCTCCTAATGCATCTGCAATGTCTTTCATCCTTGTTACATAGTCTGAAATAGATTGAGAAGCCTTCTTCTTGAAGGTTGTAAACTCTGCCCATAAGGATGCCTTCCTTGACTTTGTAGTATTCTGGAAATGCTCCTCCAAAGCATTCCAAATATCAGTTGCACTTTCAAGACCTCGAATATGAGGTAGCAAGTAATCATTGACTGCCATATATATAATGCTCCTAGCTTGAGCATCTTTCTTCATCCAATTTTTCAAGTCTGCTAACTCTTCCCTAGTTGGAACACTAGGATCTCTGAAACTTGGCTTCTCCTCTTCACCTGTGATGTAGGCTATTAAATCTTTGCTCATAAGATGAGCTTCCATCCTCATTGACCATGCAGGATAGTTTTCCCTATCCAATTTCTCTATCTGAAGAGAATCTCCCATCTTGTGTTCTCCTGTGTATTGAAAACTTCAACCTTTATGAACAATATGTGTACCTTTACTTCGAATTAGACTCCTTTTGTCCTTCTTGATGTTGTATGGTCTCCTCCTCAAGCTTTGCCTTCAAACTTTCACCTTCTAGCTCTTCAATTGTTGAAATTCTTGAATCTGCAGCAGTCGGGATCCTCCTTTTCTTGATTTTGATGTCTCCTGCTCTGATACCACTGATGGAGAGTGTTAATCTCCAAAAGAACAACCTATTCTTGAATTTAGAACACCTCTATATCAAGAATAAGTCAAAACCTTTGCCAAATTAGAGGTCCAATCTCTAAATTATCAAAACTTGAAAAATTCTGTGAGGAAGATGAAACACAGAAAGTCTGCTGCACAATTTCTTCTCATTGACTTATCAAATCTTTAAAGTTTTCTATGAAAATTTGTATGGAGTGTCGCCTAGAGATTGCGCACCTCCTCCAAGTTAAAGTTCTTCAAAAGGTTTAGTATAACTTGAGAAATCAACTTCACAAGTTACCTATGTCCAAATCTACACTTCTGAGAGGTCGATTTGACACCCCTAACTTCTTAACTTTGGTTCTCACAATGTCGAACCCGTTTTGCCAAATCCTTTTGGCTGTAGATAGCTTATCTCTCAACTTAGATTTTGAGCTATCACATGTGTAAAACTTTACACTGTGCACTGAGCACTACTCATTTCTTTGGACTCAAAAACTGTGCCTGTTTTAGGAGACTGTGAACACTCAACACATATGAATGTTCCTACAGATAATTCTCCTAACCTGTTTACAATTAGACTCTAAAATTTTGATCACAAACTCATCAACTATCAACTTAGATATCCTCAAAAGGATTTCACAAATGATTTACCACAGAAGGAGCAGACTCAAAAAGATCGGGCGCAAGATTTCTTTCATTTCTGGAGAAGACTACAACTAGAAAATGAGAGAGACTTCCCTTCACTTCTCATGTATATACTGACCTTTGCTCTCACTTATTTCTCTATTCCTATGCTCATACATAGTCTCTCCTTGTCTTCTCACTTTGTCCCGACATTTTCCAAGAGTATTTATAGGCAATTATGTACAAACTTTTATCAAAGCATAAGTATATGTAACCTATGTCATAACTAATGTACATATGTGTACATGTTCTTCATTCTTGTGAATGTATCCACCTTCTCTGCTTCAAATCTTCAATTGGTGATTGATCTGCACCAACAGTTTCCCTTTGCCTCTTCATAGGTTGAGGGTTCCTCTGAAATAGAGTCTTTTGCCAAGTAGATTGAATGCTTTGTAACAAATGTGGAATCATATCCATACCTTTCTGGTTGTTTCTTCTCTCTTGCTGATCTTCTAGGTGCTTGTTTGGAGCATTCTCCAACCTCTTGCATCTTTGCTTTGCCTCTTGACTTCCATAGCTTGTAATCCCTTTCTCTTTCATCTTGGTCATCGTCTGTATCACTTCTTGGATCCTGGACCTGTGTATCATGCTTGCTTCCTAATTGATGAGAGTCATAATCAAGATCATATGGTAGTGTTACCTTTTGTTTGTCTTCATCATACCAAGACCTGTGTTCTTCAAACACAACATCTCTACTTGTAGTGAATTGCTTGGTTGAAGGATTGAAGAACCTGTAACCCATCTGAGTTGAATCATATCCAATAAACACTGCCTTTGTTGCCCTTTCATCTAGCTTACCTCTTATTTGTGATGGTACATGAACATAAGCTAAACAACCAAAAACCTTGCAATGTCCAAGACTAGGTTTTCTTCCATGCCATGCTTCATAAGGAGTCATACCTTGAAGTGATTTGGATGGTAGTCGATTGACAAGGTACACTGCAGTTGAAATAGCTTCTGCCCAAAGATAATGTGGCAACTTCTTCTCTTCAAGCATTGTTCGGGCTGATCCAACCAATGTCTTGTTTCTCCTCTCTGCAATTCCATTTAGTTGAGGAGAGTACCTAGTAGTCACTTCCCTTTTGATACCTTTGTCCTGCAAGAACTCATCAAACTCTTTGGAGAAGTATTCTCCCCCTCCATCAGATCTGAGCTTCTTTAGTGATCTACCTGTATGATTCTCCACATGTGCAAGATACTTCTTGAAGCAATCAAATACTTCATTCTTACTCTTGATAAAGTATAGACCAGTCCATCTACTATGGTCGTCAATAAATGAGACATAATACCTTGATCCTGCCAATGAAGGTTCTTGACTTGGTCCCCATACATCTGTGTGTACTAAGTCCAATAAGTTGTTGTGGATGTAGCCTTTGTGGTTGAATGGTTGTCTTTGTGCCTTCCCAATCTGACATGCATCACACCTGTTGATCATGTGTTGCTTTGATATGTTCGGCAGTCCTAGAACACTTTGATCCCTGCATATATCCTTCAAGGTTCTTTCATTCACATGCGCAAGTCTCTTATGCCACACTTCAAGCTCACTTAGGGTTTGAGACCCAAAGTTGAATAGAGCTATGTTCCTGGTATCTCCTACTTCAAAAGTAAAGAGCCTACCATGCTTCTCACCTCGGGCTATCTTCTTGAAGCCTTGACATGGATCTTCCACAAAAGCTCCATGTTGGGTGAACCTAACTTGCAAGCCTTTTTCAACTATTTGGCCTACACTGATTAGGTTTTTAGTGATAGTGGGTACATAGAGAACCTTACTCAGAATGTTTGTCCTGCCATTGGAAGCTTTGACATTACCAATCTTCTCCACATTGTGCTTCGTGTCATCCCCTGTTTGCACTTCATGTCTATGCTTTGGACTTTCCAAGTCAGATAGAAGAGCAACGTTGCCTGCAACATGATTCGAGCATCCTGAATCTATGTAGAACAAATGATCATCTTCTTTACCTTCTTTGTGGCTTAGGTTCATAAGAAGTAATGAGTCTTCATGTGGTTGATCTTCTGAATAATTGTTGTAGTCCCTTCTATTATAGCTTCTATTGTTGTTGTTGAAGTTGTGTCCACCTCTGCCTCTATTGCTGCCATATCCACCTCTTCCACTTCCTTTCTGGGTCTTCCCATTGAACCAGCAATTCTGAGTGGTGTGGTTGGTCTTATCGCATATGGCACAAGGTTGAACATTCTGACCTTTGGCTTTGTCTTGCTTTGATCCTTTCTTCTTCCCTTTCCACTTGCTCTTGCTTGCGAAGTTGGCTTGGGAAGTCTCTTCTTCGTCTTCTTCCTTCTTCTTGCCTTTCTGCTTCTTATCCTTCTTATCTGCATATAGAGCACTAGTTGAATTACCATGATAAGAGTTACCTTCCTTTATGCTATTATTGGCTTCTTGATTGAAGAGTTGTCCAAGAAAGATGTTGAAGTCTGGAGTCTGCACATCCATGATGAGATCATAGGCCGTCGTGAAGGATTGCCATTGCTTATCACTTCGAATGCCGTTGAGAATTTGCCTCATGATGACCTCTTCTTCAATCAGCTCTCCAATGGATGCTAACTGATCCGCAACCTCTTTGACCTTGGTAACAAACTCTGTGATGGTTTGTTTAGGTGTCTTCTTCATTTGGTTGAACTCGTTCCAAAGATGATTCTTTCTTGCTTTGGTACTAGCAGAAAAGAAAGTCTCGAGGGCATCCCAAGTCTCTTGAGATGTCTTGCATCCTCTAATATGTGGTAATAGAAAGTCAGAGATAGAGTTTAGTATGTACGACCTTTCTTGAGCATCCCTTGAGCACCAAAGTGTGAGCTTATCTGTCTCCTCCTGTGTAGGTCCTCCTTTGGATCTTGGAATAGGCATAGCTTCATCACCTGCTACAATTCCATAAAGATTTCTACCTTGCAAATAGGCCTCCATTCTGATTTGCCAAGCCGCGTAGTTGTGTCGATCAAGCTTCTCGATCATTGAGGGAAAGCCGTCACCCATCTTGAACTAGCTCTGATACCACTAAAGGAACTTGGAGAAGCTTGTCGAAGGTAGAAAGGTGCGTTTCGAAGCGATGAAGTTTGGTCAAGCCAACCGGCACAAGACCAGCCCTTGAGCTTTTGGAGACTCAAATAGACCTTATAGGCATGCTATAAGTGCAAAGAAACACACTATGTACCTTTCCAATGAGTCCTCTTGCACTCAATTTGGAGCTCTGAGGAGAGAGCAGCAGCCTCTGCAAGATTACTGTTGGCGAAGAAGATGATGCAGAAAATTGAAGGAGCAAGACAATGATGGTCACAAGTGTATGTATATTGCTTCCATGTAATGTACAAGTGATTTCAACTCCTTATATAGCCTCTAGGAGTGTTCCACGACTTTTACAACTTGAATTTGAATTCAAATGAAGGTGGGAATGGTTGTTGGATGGAATCAATTCACTTCCCTACAATCTAGGAAAAGTGAAGATCTTGATTGATCTACTTTTAGGTGACTTGATTTGCTTGATTGAATGCAACTTCAACCACCAAAATTTCGTGGGATTTTGGCCCTATATTTGTACCTTTACATGTGTACAACTCAAGGCTTTTACAACGGTAAATGAGCCATCAAAATATTCTCAAAAAATACAATAAATGAGCATATGAAAAAGAACTCTCCAACGGATATTCTTTCGACGCGATAGCCTTTGATGTAGATCAAATCCACCTCAAGCATAGTGTAAGCTTGATGTTCCAACATTTTATGCATTATATCAAGCCAATCTATTTATGACACTCCCTTAAGAGAACTATTTCCAATTGTTATTGTGTTGGATTTGAAGTCACAACTTCCATCCATTTTAAGAAGGGTTTGGGAGCTAGTCAAGGTGCAAGTTATCGTTTTTGCATCAACTAGTTCTTGTTGATGTTCCAAAGTACATATTGGGTTGTATTGCACTAAACACAAGCCTAAAATGTCTAATTTACATATCCAAAAAGCTAGGGCTGGTCCTATGCTGGTTTGCTGGACCAACTTCACCACTTGACAACTCAACTTTCCAAGCCTCTCCAAGCTTCTCTAACTTCTTTCATATACACATAGTGTCTAGACATGAATGAATCATAATTAATTTTTTCAACTGGATACATTACCCTATCAGATCTTTTTATCTCACCACTCCATTGATTTGGATATTTATTCTTGAACTTTGAGCTCTCCCTCTTCTTTGCATGATGGTTTGTACTAAGCTCAATCTGTAAGTCCATCTTCTTCTATCTCTGTGATTTTGGCTTTGCCCTTGCTCCTTGCATCTATAAGTTGGCTTGATGTAGGATTTCCTCTATTCCATGATGAGTGTTTACTCAAATCCTTTAGACCACTCAGGACCATGCTTTCTGATTCATCAACTGAAGTACTCCGTTCTTCATCTTTGTTTGCCTTCATAGATATTTGAAGAATACCAAGGTAAAGGTTCATCAAATCTAACATACCATGATACCTTTAGCTCCCTTGTTGTGGATTTATAGCATCTATACCCTTTTTGTTCACCTACGTAGCCTAGAAATACACATCCCTATGATCTATCATCAAGTTTGCTCCTTGATTCACTTGGACATAGCAAGTACATCCAAACACTCTCAAGTGTGGCACATCTTGTTTTCCATTGTACTAAGCTTCATAGGGTGTCGTAGCATGTATGCGCGATGTGCATGCTCTTTTTATGATGTATATTGCAATTGTTGCTCATCAACACAATAGAAATACACATTACTACCAAAATTTATCAACAAATCCCCCCTAGGAATGATATAGTGAACAAGGATTTGGCACTCATGTATAAGAAAGTGACAAGCTATATGGAAAGAGATCAATCAAAAAAAAGAAAGTAATACCAAAGCTTTGTGAAAATCTTTAAACATCTCCCTAGGCAGAGCCTTTTTGAAAAGGTTTGCAACATTATTCTATGTGGGCACATAAGCCAAATTGATCTCTCTAACAAAGAACCTCTCCATGACATAATGACAGTGCACCTGAATGTGCTTTGTGCAAGCATGGAACATAGGATTCCTCACAATTACCAATGCACTCTGATTGTTACTAAAGATGTTGGTGGCAAAAGACTGACCAGCACCCAAATCAATGAGTCTAAGCACACGCTCAATAGTTGTTGTGAGAGCTTCCCTATATTGAGCCTCACAACTAGAGATTGCCATAGTAGGCTGCTTCTTGATCAACCAAGATATGCATGAGCTACCAAGCTTGAAGCAAAAACCACTAGTGGACACACGAGTTTCATAGAAACTAGCCCAATCTCAATAAAAAAAAAGCATGTAATTTGGTGGTAATGATCCCCCTTTGGATTAAAAAATCCAAGTAGCCGGATGCCACTCAATTAGCAAAAGATGCACCTAACCACTTGCCAATGCATGAAACTTGGGAAACGCATAAACCTCCTCACCTAAGAGACAACAAATTGAATATCATGCTAAGTTATGCAGAAGTAAATCAAGCATCCAATAGCCTAATGATAGATAACAACATCAAATGCATCTCCAGTATCATGAAGACTCAATCATAAATTAGTTTTTGTGGGAGTGGAAATAGTTTTGCAATCTTCAAGGCCTATTCACTACAATAATGTGTCAATGTATTTCTTTTGGCACAAAGTTATTCCCCCAGCAATTTGCATAAATTGGATGCCCAAATAATGATGCCAATGGACCAAATATAAAATCTTGTAAGAGGCATGCAAATCATGCTTAAATTCAGCAATATACTTCTCATTAAGACCATTGATCAGCATGTCATCAACATATACATCAATGATCAGAAGTACATCATTTGCACGCTTAACATATAAGGTGCTCTTAGTTGAAATTTTCTCAAAACCATGTGCTAGCAAGTAGGCATGTATCTTTGCATACCAATAATGTGGCGCTTCCTTAAAAGCATATAATTCCTTTTTCAATGTATGCACCTTTTTTCATGCCCTTTCTACACAAAACTATGGGGCTAAAATACATACACTTTTTCATGTAAGTCGCCATTCAAAAATGCAAATTTTAATCTCCAACTAATGTACATTCCAACCATGATCATAAACTTCATCATGTAATTCACCATTCAAAAATGTAGTTTTTAATGTGCAACTAATGTACGTTCCAACCATGATGAGCAACAAGTGAACAAATTCTACGAACATTGGTCATTCAACATGTCAAAGCAAAGGTCTCATCAAAATTGATGCCGCTCTTGTAAGCATAACCTTTGGAAACAAGCCTCACCTTATACCTGTAAATTGTTGCATCGGCTTACGTTTTAGCTTGTATACCCATTTAGTGTCAATGGCCTTTTTGCTTGAAGGTAAGTCACATAAAGACCAAGTACCATCCTTCATAAAAGCATCATATTCTAATCGCATAGCAACCATCCATTTTTTTGAATTTTGTGCTTCGTCAAAATAAGCAAGCTCATTCTCATCAACAAAGACTAGGGACAAGCATTGCATAGCAATCTGATGCAAATCAAACACTAAGAGAGCCTAAATGGGTACAATATGATAAAAGTGCATCTAATTTTCTATCTCTCAAAGTTTGCACTAGCCATTAAGGAATAATTTTAGACTCTTCTATGTGAGCCCTCTCATCAGCTAGTGCATCATGTAAATCTGCATCAAAAATGGAATGATGTGCATTATCATGTGGAACCTATAAAGGTTGAGAAATTTTTTCATTTGGACCAACACTTGATTTTCCACTTGTAAAAAGAGGAAGCAAAGTTTCATACACATTCTTCAAGCTAACTGATGTCTCCTTCGTAATCATATAGCTTTCTATGTTGTTGTTCAAGAACTAATGCATATGCCAGATAACCAAAGACACATAGATAAGCAACATATGGTTTGGAACCATGCCAAGCCTCATATGGAGTGATCGTTAGAATGATTTGTTAAGACACCCATTAAGTGCAAAATACTACACACATAATAACCTCAAACTAGAAGCTATTTGGTAAAGCATGACTCTTGACCATACACCTTGCCATTTCCATGAGAGAATGTTCTTTTTTTCAAGTCTATTTTGTCAAAGTGTATACAGAATTACAGTGATGTTTTATCACATGCTCGATTAGAAATGCATTAAAATCAGAAGACATGTACTCCCCCTCTCGATCAAAATGCAGGGTGCCCAATTTACATGATGACGTATTTTTAGCCATATCAGTAATTATTTAAAGGACATAAACACTTTGGATATTTCTCTCAATGGATACACCCATGCATTCCTAGAGAATCGATCAATAGAAGTCATGAAGTACAGGTAGTTCCCAAATGAAGGTGTTTGCATAGGACCATAGTCATCACTATGAACAAGCTAAAATTTATGAGCAACTTGAGTTGAGCCATATTTTGGGAAGCGCAAATGTTGCACTTAGCCCAAAATATAGCCTTCATATAAATTTTTACAAGGTTCCTCAAGTATGGGTAGAGAGGACACCATTTTATATTTCTACAGGCAAAGAAAAATAGCAAAAATCAAATGACGAACGTGTGCATGCCAAATCTTTACATCTAAGATAGCTTGAGAATCTTGAACTAAAAATGTTGAATCCTTCATAGATTTTGCATAGGTCATGAGCTTATACAGTCGAGGACATAAATTTCCAAAAGAAATAATAACATTACCATTTGAGACATCACAAACTATATATATGTCATAAACAATCTTGACAACCAAGCCAATTTTGGATAATGTTGAAATCGATAACATTATTTGCTTGATCCCTAGCACATATAAAGCATATGACAATGTCAAACAATTGTCATTAGTAGCATTTAGAATGATTCTACCAACTCCCATTATAAGATAAGAGGAGTTGTTAGCACGTGATAGTATTCCTTGTAGGGGCAAGCTCAAGTGAACTGAAGAAGTTGAAGTAAAAGGTGATATGTTTGGTTGCCCCACTATCAAAGTATTGACAAACATCTAAGTCCACTGCAGATATACACTTCTCATGAGAAGATGGGTCATAGATCCAAATAGTATTAAATTCCCCTTCTTCATTCTAAACAAGATAAGTAAACTTTGTTTTAGATGTAGAGGCCTCTACAACAACCATTCTAGCATGTTTCTTCTTTGTCTCTTTTGCGACGAGTTTAGGACAACTCTTTATGACATGATCATTTTTCTTACAGTACTTACACAACCGTTTCTACTTTTTGGTTTTTTTGTCATCCTTTTCTTCCTACCTTTGATTCTGCAACATTAGCAAAGTTTTCTTTGAGCTCCATTTACCTTTTCTATTCAAAGTAGCTAAGAAATCTTGATCCATAACATGCATAATTGATGTGCTCTGCCTGGATTGATCTTGCTACAAAAAAGAGAGACTAAGCCCTCAAATGTTAAGGCATTTGGATTGCCTTACATCATCAATCGAAGAGTAGAACACAAAATTCTAATATGAATCTAGAAGGATGTTAAGAACAGCCTACACAAATGAACTATCTAGCAAGAGTTCATTAGCAAAAGTAAATTTCTGCTTCAAATCTTTGATCTTTGTCAAAAAACTATGCATAGAATCTCCTTCATTCATATTCTCACTCTCCAACTCTTTTCAAAGGTAAGCAATACAAGCCTCATTTCTTGCCATGGTATAAAGTTGTAAATGTATCCCAATCATCCTTTGTTACCTTGTACGAGTGAATGTGAGGTATAGCGACATGTTTGATAGACAAAGCTATCAATGAATGTGCTTGAACATCTTTGCCATCCCAAAAAAGTGGTTCTACAGTAGGTGCAACAACAACTATAGCACGATCAGGAAATTGAAGATATTCATATTCAACACCATCTACATCACCTTCAAATTTTGTATTTCTAGAGTTAGTAGGACATTTTTCAACACTCTACACAATATTCCACAACCCTTTTGCTACCAATACATGATGCATCATATATACCCACAATGGGTAATTAGTAGCATCCAACTTATCCTAAACAACCAACATACGGAATACATGATTGCTTTTAGGCATGGCTAGTGAATAAATACCTTGATATGGAAAATTGATAGTATCTCAAAAATTTTAACAAAAACACCCTTTCAAGCGTTGCGAAACATGTAGTAGACTTCAAGATGCTTGTACTGACAAACTAAAACCTTTATATATGTTGACTTAAAAGGAAAAAATTGATTGCACAATCACTGTGATAGTGCATCTGAGGGCGAAACGAGCTTATTTTCAAATTTTTTATGCCACTTAACAAATCGGATTTGAACTCTTACTTGCCCTGGGTGTGCTTGCCAAATTTTTTTTATTTTGAGACTATGGCCAAAGGGGGTCAAAGATGCCCTAAATGAATCAGTGACCTACTCTGATACCGATTGTTGGAGTTTGAGGTCTATGAAAGCATGCAAACAACACAAGGAAGAAGAAGAAGCTTGGAGCATAACACAATACAAAATGTATTACCAAGTGAATATACAAAAGATAAGTGATCCATTAGGGTAATTGGTGTATATACAAGCAAGGGAAAAAATTCCTAAAGAGAAAAAGTGCCCTGACGGTCCTAAGTGTCTTCGCACACATCACTATCAAAATATATCAACACTTATTTGGTATGATTTAACCCATGTTGTGATACACATCATGTGATATGCAACATCCACATTCACATTGTAAATATTCTTTTTTATTAATAAATTCAAATTATATTAGAAAGGATAAAAATACAAGCAAATTAAGGAGAGATACAAAGTAGTCATACAAACACGTTGTTTTTTCTTTTTTATTTTATTTTTTTTAAATGGACCCCCCGTATCCCACAAAGCAGGGGTTAGACAAGGAGACATGGTTACAACTGGTTTCAACTAGCCTAAGTCATTACATGTCCAGCCCAGGACTTGAACCTAGGACCTCTGCCTCAAGAGGCCAAAGCTCAACCAACTGCCCTACGGAACGTGGACTTCTTTTTAAAATTTTGATGGAAGTTCAATCTTAGGATTTACATCTCTAAAGGTTTGAATTAATTAAAATTTTGACTATAGAATGAAGGGCATAGTACTGAGAGGAACCCCCCGACAAACAGAGATTACAACGGAAGATTGCCAAAGGCCAAAATCAACAGGCTCACAAGGCTAGGGAGTGTCCATAGCCGCAAGAGGAATCGATCCTTTGCTCCCCACCCCGAGAGTGGCCACAAGGGGAATCAAACCCTTGCTCCTCACCCCGAGACTGAACATCCCGACGAACCCGCTTGACGCATGCGAAATCCGGATATGTCTCGGACTCTCGGTGACCGTGCATCATCCCTTTCACTACGTGCAGATTTTCCACAGGAGAGCTTCCTTTCTCTGAATAGTTTTTATTTCACATTCTATTAAAGCATACGCAGTAACTTGTGCATCATCGGCTGTCCCTCTTCATATCTTGATTTCCTTTGCGTGAATCACAGTCGGAATGTGGTTCGCATCCTTCTCTTCTGAGAAGGGAAGAACTTGACATATTATCCTATGTGCTGCCACTGCTGAAATATTTGTAATATCTGTGTGAGAGGGTGTTATTCGCATTGCGATTGTCGGGATGGAAGACATACGTATCATTTCCATACTACTCCGTGGCTGTGATTAAACGCACATACAGTACATTTGCTGCGTCGTCATCCTGGAAGACGGTTTGTAACCCTGGAAGTAATTGCGCAACAGTGGAGCCACGCGGAGCTGGATATCTTCAGTCGAATACACAGGAGCAAGTGAAGTTGGAGATTTGGAGTGGGGCATTCCCGGGTGATCAATGCCTCTAATGAATGAATATGTTTGGCTTGAGAATTACATGGGGAATACAAGAGGGTTAAATTACATGGGAATGGATATGCTTTTGACTACTAGAGATTGCAGAACTAGAAAGAAGGAGAAAGAATGAATATAATCTTATTCAGATTGGTACGTAACATAGAACATTGTATTAGGCGGTGATATAGCACATAAAAGCAAATCTGTAAGACAAAGTTTAGTGCCCTGATTTGAATGAGATGGTATAGGGAAGGGTTCATGTGTTGATAGATGAGAAAAACGGGGAAGCTAGACATAGCTGAGTTGATTTGGCCGTGAAAGATAGAACGTGTCGGCTTGCAAGGCATTAGGAATCGGATGTGCTCATAGATGAGGCAGTGATATGACAGATTGTCATGTTTGTCTTTCAACATTCAGTTGGGACATGTTACCTGGCATGAATGAGGTCAATGCTTGCCCCATTCGGCCTGTAAGTTTGGTAGGTAAACAAATTGTGATTGCAAATTAAGCATTGACAATGGACGGGATAAAGTTTTATGCATCAAATGGAGATATACAGAGTTGTGAAGATTCAAAGAGCTAGTTTGCTTCACTACAAGAATGTCATTAAGTAAACTCACTCATATTGCATGGCTACTGGTAGTAATGGTGTGAAGGAAATGGATCATTGCCCCTTTACGCATGACTGGTGTATAGTCGCATTTTGGATGTTCATGAGACCATGTATTTCTTTGAGACTTGGTCAAGTGATCTAGGTTTTGATATCAACAAGGTGAGAAAGAAAAGATGGAGTTGGATTTCATTGACTTGATTTGGGCCTTCAAGTCGGAAGCCAAGATCATTGAGCTACCGAGGGTCAATTATAAAGTCAATCATGTATGGAGTTGACACCATCACACAATAGCATCCTACTATCTCTCCTTTCATGTGTCCACCATGTAGGCATTCCCTGCATATCCACTTCCAACTGTCATATATATAGAAATACACACCGTCAACAAGAAGTCCACCATCATATACACAAAAATTTGCTCTACCTTCGAGCCCCTTGCACTGATGAGTTCTTGCTCGCATGTATGGTGTTACTAAAAAACAAATGATACTTTCTCACTTGAATCTGATCATTTAGGTATGTTGTAGGTACTCTACATCCTCCCTGTTTTTGCTTCATATGTATTCATAAAAACGAAGCCATCGCTTCTCTGGACATGAAATTCTGTTATGGGAAATGGATATACAAGGACATCTTTTCTCTTTTATCCTCAAAGTAAGAGAAGGTTGATATGTCAATTGTAAATAGAAAACAGATAACTCTTTATGGAACATTCACGTTGAACATGCAATGGAATAAAGATGTTGTCGATCCATCTTCCACTTGCTTCTCACATGCGCATTACAGTACAGTGTTAGATTCTTTTGTTTGAAGCTTTTGAAGATGTGCAACATGCTGTTCGCTTTCAACTTTCGGACCAAATCATTGACTTTAATCACAATTTTTAATCTCCATGTACCTGATTATTCTCTAGCTTAGATTCTCTTTCTTTCTCATAAGGACTTTTTAAAGTACAGAGCTTTACATGTGCCACCCATGTTAGATGTTGTTATGAGTGCAATCCACTTTACATTTTGTTTTGAGGTTTGCCAGCCATGTTTGATCTTTCTTTTGTTTTTGATTGATGTATGTACAGGAAAAGAAGAAAGAAAGAGATTTTCACCATAGTATGATAGACTCACGTGAAGCTCAGCAAGAAAGACTTGCACAAGGTTTTATAAGCTGCAGAGTTCAAGAAAGTGGATTTGAGGTCAAGTTCAATAAAAATTTTCATGGCTTCCATGAATGCATTTTGCAACCCATTACATATACAAGAGTTCCGAGTATCAGTTGAATTAGTAGCCCCCAGAGAGTGCCACTAAAATGTGGACAATAGGGAATAAGTAATTTATGATGTTTTAAAGAAATTTATAGAGAGAAAAAGTTGTATTTCTAGCAATAATAGAAGAACATGAAAAACAAAATGCTGCGTCATTCTACAATGTCTTTCTTCGATTCAATAGACGAGAAAAAATTTACATCACTTATGAAAAAACATAGAGCTAGGATTGTGTTGGCAATAGGAATGTTCTCATATGTATCATTAGAAATGCTTCCCAAGCACAATGAAATAAACATTTCTTCATCACAATATGGTCATTCAGCTAGACATGTCCCTTTATGTGTCTCAATTTTTCATCCGTAGACCTTCTTCCTTTATTTTCTCTTTCATTAATCACGTACTAAACATGTTTTTATGCTAAACTCAAGGTTATAGCTAGAACAATGCTTTATGGCTAGAATAAGGAAATCCATTTTGTTCGAGGGTCTTCAAGATGGTGCAACCTTTATTTATGAGAAAAATTTTGTTTTAATATACATTGATAATAATGGTAATTTAAATGTATATTATTCAATGATTTGATATATTTTTCTTTATTCTTTTGTAGAAATATTTTGTACACTTTGTAGAGAATCCATTTATCTTTTCATAACAACCATACCATGGTGACGTCTATTTCACACTCTTTTTCCTTACATTATTTGGTATGGTATTTCTTCACTTGACTAAGAATCCAATAACACATTAAAACATTTTATGTAGTTTCTACTTCTTCTTCATTTTTTGTGATATTAACCCCCTAGAAGGGAAAGAGTCTACTGTTTCTATCCATTGCACTAGGTCTTGATCTTGATCATCTTCTACCTCTACTTAAATGCAAAAGGAATGTGTGTTACACTCATGCTGCTCCTCATTCTTGCCATCAAGATGTAGGTATTTTCTAAAATGCCTTTTGATGTTGACCAACAAGGTATCGTTGCCCTAATCATGAATTGCATGATGATGTCTCAGCCAAGGTCTTCCGATTATTAGCGGGTATCTCCCTTCCATGTGAGGAACCTCAATCACAATGAAACTTAGGAAAAATTGGATGTTTTAAATGAGCATAGGTACTTGTTCTACTATTCCCAAGGGTTGGACTCTACTTTCAATTGCAAGAGTCATAGTGAAAGAAGTAATGATAATTAGGTTACAACGAGATCATAGTGTGATTGGGCATTAGGTTAATGCCCCACCCTCCATCGATAATTACTCCTGTAAAAGTCTTACCTTTGATGGTCAAGGTGACTGCTGGACTTCTTGATTCAATAGTAGGTGTGTTACCTAGCATGATCATATTGGGTTGCACATGCCTGCCGCTAATTGTGATCTCTAGGGGTGGTTGACAAAATTTCTCAATTATCCCTAAAATATCACTCCTAAACCTTTCACCCATTTTTAAGAGATCATACAAAGATACCTTCTTATAAGTATTCTTTAGAAGATTTTTGGTATCAATGATGGTAGAATCCAAGTCTTGCTCTTCTGATGACTCTTGCACTTCCCTCACTGTGTCGGCCTTGTAGGCCTTATCTACCTCTTCATCTCTTCCTTCAAAATAAGGCATCTTGAGGCTAGGTCCTCCGTTTTCCAAGAAAATTGGTCTTGACTTTGTTTTGGACTTGTAACTTTTTCTTTTGGATCCACGTCTAGAATTGGCCCAATTTCCAAAATTGGTCCTTTTTTGGAAATTGGTCTAATTTTGAAATTGGTCCATTAGATCCAATTCCAAAATTGGGCTCAAAATCATCCATGTCAGCAAGGTCTCCCCATTTTGGAATGCCTTCCCCTTTTATAGAGATCATGTTGACTTAATAGGAGGAACTTCCTCGCTGCTCCTCACATAGTCCTCCTTGGCTTATGCTCAACCTCAACTTTGGACAATATTTTGAGTAGTGATATGCGGTGTCTAGACAAATTTTGCATGGAGGTGATCCTTTGGGAGAGAACATCGATTTTGAAAATGCCTGTACTCACCACACTGATAGCACATGATTGCTTTCTTCTTATTGATGGGTTTTCTTTGGTTACTGTTGTTGAATTGAGAGCCATTTTTACTGTACTGAGGAGTGATATACATCACCTCTTATGGATGCCCTTGGTTATTTTGGTTAAATTGTGTTCCCGGTGCTTGAATCCAATTGGTTTGAATACCTTGAGGAAGTAGCAATCTCTTGCCTCATGGCCAGTTTTTCCACATAACTACGAGGTGGTCTTCTTTGAAATTCCTAATTGCTATGACCTGGTTTATTACATATTGTGTAG
This sequence comes from Ceratopteris richardii, assembly GCA_020310875.1. Classification (NCBI taxonomy): domain Eukaryota; kingdom Viridiplantae; phylum Streptophyta; class Polypodiopsida; order Polypodiales; family Pteridaceae; genus Ceratopteris; species Ceratopteris richardii. Next base: position 36,773,124 of record CM035441.1, on the reverse strand, counting down.
GAAATGAAAGCTTTTACCTCCTTCTGAGCTTTAAGCTCCTCCAACTCTTGTCGAAGATGTGCAATAGTGTCTTCACACACATTCTTTTCTTCTTGGATATTCTTTTGTAGTTTGAGAACTTCTAACTCCCTCTGCAAGCTTTCAATTGAATCCCAAGGAGATTCATCTTGACATGTCTTCCTTCCTTCAAAATGTAGGCAAGCCTCCTTGATCCTAGCTGCAACGCCTTCAAAATCTTGTAGTGTTGCATCTGCTCTTAACAATTCCCTTAGTTTTTGTTGAGATGATTTTGGGAGGGCTTTCCCCACACACTTCTTAACTAGGAAATCTTTAGGTCATGCAGGAAGCTTTGCTACTAGACATTTTGCTCTCATCATCAGCTCAGGGAATGATTCCCCTGACTGAAGTTTAAGATTTTCTAAATGGTCAAGAGTTCTTTCAGTAGAGTTATCTTGCTTGAAGGTGTTGGTTAAGGTTGTTCATAAGGTCTCCCATGTTGCAAAATGTCCTTCAACATATTGACTGAACCATCTATTAGCAATGCCCTCTAAGGTAGTCGAGAAGAGAGCCAGGAAGGCATCTATCAATTCTGAAGCCCCCTTCTCTTACACAAGGATAGGAATCTTCTCACATGGTCATTTGGGTCCTCATGGGAAGCTCCCTTGAAGATTGGGAATTTGATATTAATCCGAGATAGAAGAGCTGCTAAGCCGTCAACCATCCTTCTTGTGATGTTGTTGTGGGCAAGCACTTCCTCGGAAGATGAAGATGAAGATGAAGACCCAGTTGAAAGTGGCAGAGGGTTGGGAGGTACTCAAGGAGGAGTATAGTGAATAGCCCTTCTATGGTAGCTCTTGATGGGTGTTTTGACACGGCTGAGAGATCCTTCTTTATGAGATCGGGTATGAGTCATAGACTACCACTCTATATGAACTCATAGATATGACGATAAATCAGACTAAGAGGAATTGAATAGTACAAAAATTGAGTTAGGACTAAAAATTAGACTAGGATTTTGGACTAAAAAATTGGACAAGTACTTAAGGCTAAGGACCAGGACTAAGGACTAAAAACTAAGACGAAAAAATTGGTCTACAAGCTAAAACAAAAAAAAAAACGGTCTCAAAACTTGGTCCAGAATATTTTTATAAACAAGGAGACTAATTTTGAAAGGCTAATTCTCAAAATAGCTTTGAGAGACTAACAAAAATGTTCTTCTACAAGGTAAAACAAAAAATTGGTCTCAAAACTTGGTCGAAAAAAATATTCTAAAGAAAGAAACAAATTCTGAAGGACTAATTCTCAAGCTAATTTTGAGAGACTAATTCCAAGAGACTAATTTTAAAAGACAAATTTGGAAGGACTAATTTTGAAAGCAACCTCAACTGAATCAGTAAAATCAAGGACAGTAGAGAGAAAATGCAATGCAAGGTCCCACCGGGCATGCCAAATTGAGCACCTATAAAGGAAATTCTTGTTCTCTTGTGCTCGAGGTGGGTTCTTTTTCTCAGTATAGTATGCACTATGTGATCTCTTTGCATAGATTACAAACTAGATAGAAGAAGAGCAAAGATTAAGAGTTACAAAAGTATTACTCCATTAACATAAACATGGAAGTGTACAAGGTAGGCAATATGTCACAATGAAGAAAGAAGCATTACTCCATTAACATAAACATGGAAGTGTATAAGGTAGGCAGTATAGTCACAATGAAGAAAGAAAAGGGGTAGCTCACAACTTCACAATCTAACTACAGAATCCAAATCAAGGCACTAGTGAAGCACAAAAGTCTCTTGCTAAGCACTCAATCCTCGTAGACTTACTCCGCTTGTCCAATGTAGTGAGCACATGGCTAAAAATCATGTATAAGAAAGTGGTCAACCAATGTGGATTAAGATCAATCCACAGAAGGAAGTAACCCAAATATTTCTCATTATACAGGCAGGATGCACTTGAGCTTTCATGTTTGTACCTTAGTCTTCGAACTCTTCCTCTCATGATCCAGTCTTTATCATTATATATCCTTCATGTTGATGGCGTTTTTTAATTTTTTCCAATTGTGTAGCATCAAGAAAGTAGAAATTTATATCTGACACTTGATGATGAATGCTTGTATCTTAAATGTATCTACATTCCCTAATGATGTGATTTTACACCTCTATGTGCTTACTTTTTGCATCAAACATAGAGTTGTTGGAAATGTAGAAACTTGAGATTAAAAGAAAAAACAAATTTTTTTATATCCACATCAATCTCATTAAAAAGATTTTTTAACCACATGAGAAAATGGTTAATCATTTTTACACTACCTTTGTAGAAGAGAGAATGATTTTGGGTTTTTTTGGAGTTCAAATTAATATATTCAATAGAAAAAGATAATGTGAAGTGCCCATCCTGTTATTTTTACTTTTTACTCAACCTATGTCACTTAAATACTTACCAATCAAGTTAATCAATATAAGCATAAAAAAGGTATGATTGATTTTGTTCTTGATGTGCGTGAGTAATCTTCTTGTTATGATCAAATCACAACATAATCATGATCAATTTTCAATGTTTTTTGTCTTATAAATGTGTGATTCTTGAATGTTCTTATACAGGTTCTCAATGGACTCCACTTGCCTGACAATATATTTGGCTATAGTGGATGTGAGAGTGGCTTGCATCCATTGGTACCAAATTTGCATAGATTGTCTGGTGGATACATTCTTTTTATATGACAGATAACTTTCTCAAATAAAACCAATCCCTTTTTAATATTTTCTTTTTTTTTTCATGGTTACTTCATCTACATAGGTGCATCTATAGACTAGCTTGTCTCCAAGCACCTTTCTCATCGAGCAAAGGTCTATATGCACTTGTCTTATATGTACACTTTCTAAGGTACTCCAAAAGCCTTTGATTACAATCCCTTTGTGCTTGCTTCAATACATGAAAATCCTTTCTTAACCTACATAAAAAATCAAGGTGATTTTAGTCTTCAAAACCTTAAGGTTGTAAAAGAGTGCAAGGAGATCAAAAGATAGCTGAGATATTGTTCAGGCCCACTCTAGTGGCTTAGGAGTAATAAGAGACAAGAAGACCATTTACTCTCAAGGGGTCATTCCCCAAAAGATATTGTCAACATAGACGTGCATGTTGACAAAGATCCTCATTTCGTTGCCATCACACATAGTATAGCCACAAAGGATACTAGCAAAGAATAAGTGAATGCATTAGAGGAACCATCTTTGAGTGACATAGGGACGAGGGGAAAATGTTTTTGCTATCCCAAACAAGATCTTGAGTTTCCCATTAGAATATTGGAGAGAACAACACGTGCAGGACTTTTTCAAGGTTGGAAACCCCTAATGGAGGTTCTTACAGGCTAGCTTAATAAAGCCTACACCCCTCTATGATTCTCTCTAGTGTAGTATCAAGCCAATGGAGAATTTTTCTTTTTTTTCCAAAGTGGACTACCAAGTTGACCTCGTTCTTAATAGAAAAATAGGAAAATACTTGACACTCCACTAATGTTCTTTAAATGGTATCCCTTATTTAATCCCCTTATTGACAAATCTAGGGAGCTCCCAATTTGAAATTGGGATGGCTTCACTACTTGGGAGGTTTGGTTGAATTGATCAAGAAGGCTATTTTGATAAAAAGAAACTCTTCTCAAAAATCCTAGATGGAATCCAAATGTTCTAAATAAAATAGATATGAATTTAACTCTAGAACAAAAAATTGAGCTCTATTATGAATGCGGAAACAATGAACATATTCAAGAGGATGTTTACAAAAATCTATTGGATAGTCAGCATGTGTTAGTTCCTTTGGTTAGCCCTTTTTGTCTCTAGGATGGGGTCAAGGGTTCAAGCCCTATGGGTTGCAACCAGACAGCCCTCACCACTTAGGTGATGAGACGTTAAAGATAGCCCCTTCAAGGGGCCCTTGGGCCTTCATGCTATTGAATTAAAACCAGTTATCTTGTCTAACCTTAGGGCCATCCCTTCCCAATGTTTAACTTTGCCAACCTTTGGGCTCTATATCCTAATAGTTGTTAGGCATCTAACCCTTCTTATGTGGGATTTGGGGGTCCTGCTATGCCAAAATTTCATTCATAGAAGACGATTTTCACATGGATACCCAAAATAACCAGAAGGAAAGATTTTGGACAAATATTAGATCCTCATTTGAGGGGGGGTGGGATCAACTCAAAAGAGGTGCATCAATGTCTACCCCCTTACTAACCCATGGACCTTGATATCATCTCCTTCAATCATAAAGGATTCACAGACTTATCCAAGGTAAATGCCCTCAAGATGGACTTCAAATCAAGAAAATAGTCAGTTCACATGATTTGATTACAATAAAGTGAAGTACAAGATCCTAAACTCTGATGGATCCAACACATTGTTTTGGCCAACTACTTGTGGTTTAAGACCAACTACGACTCTCATTTAGATGGTACTTGTGTTAGTGTACACCTCTCCTTGGGTAATTTTATCAGAGAGGTTACTATTGGTCGAAATAATCAATGGGTAGCAATAAAACTTGTTTGGCCTTATAGCATCACCATTATCTCCATATATCCACAAATCAGCCCTCTATCAAAACCAAACCTTGGCAACTCCTAAGAAACATTCAAGATAATATCATCTTGATTTGTGATTTCAATACGGTCATTTCCTTGGGAGATAGACTTCAAAGAGCAAGTCTTTGTATTGTAGGATCAGAGAAAAAAGCTTGGGACTCCCTAAACACATACCCCTTAACACATATATACTTGGTCCACTGATCAAGCTAGGAACAAATTCAGAGGAGCATCTTTAGACTGAGTTTGCTCAAAGACACAAAGCAACAAATTCCATGAAAGAAATACACTCAAGATGGATCAAGGAAATTGAAAAGAAGCAGTTCAAAGAGGCAGTATACCTCAAGCACAATCTCTACCTCAAACACAAGCTCTGAGCTCTTAAATACATAGAAGCAGAAAACATAGCCCAGAGCTCAAAAGATAATTGAGTTTTCATACTTTCACATTGCAAGAAAGATAGACATATGAAGCATATAAATAGCTAGATGCAAGCAATCTCTTGTTGTGAACATATGAGGATGCCTTTGAGTACAAGTCTCAGAGGACCTGATTGCTATTTTTTGTTGGCCATATTGGCCATTTTTACCAATTTTTGCCACAAATTTATAGAAACCTCTAAAAGCACATTTAAGATATGACAACCTTAAATATGAAGGGGCATGATAACCCATCGAAAATGAAGATTGAGAGATCTACAGAAGAGTATGTTTTTTTTTTCTTCATAATATACGAAAAACTTCTAGATAAATTTTTAATTTGAATAGATCCTTTTGTTTTTGTTTTATGGAAAAAAGAAAAAGGCGAGGAAGGAAAGGAAATGCAAGATGATAAGCAAGGTGTCGGGCAAAAGAGTGAGGACCTAAATATCTTTGCTGCTTTAGTTCATCATATTGGACAATGGGGACGTCCCTTTTGTCTCTCTAGGAGACCTACTTGTACATGCAAATGCTTCTGTCTTGTCCTCTCTCTCTCTCTCTCTCTCTCTCTCTCTCTCTCTCTCTCTCTCTCTCTCTCTCTCTCTCTCTCTCTCTCTCGCACACAGATTCATGAGCGCAAGTCAAAATGTCTGACATGGGTGGTATCTACAACATTCTACTATTACATAAAACGCTTTTTGGGGAGAAAAAAACAAATAAAAGATATTTATGGAAATGTGAGGGAAGAGAATGATTTGATGGAGGAGTTGAGAATGAACATCACTCTTTCATGTCTTGAATAGCTGCTAAGAGTGTACTTTAGTGTACATGTGATGATGAAATGACACTCACATCGCCAAGTCAAAACAAGTATGAAACACTTTATTCCATTCCATGATTGACATTAACATGAATGAGTTCCTCTTCCATGAAAAGATTCTCTTTTTATCTCTACATTGCTGTAGAGAGAAGAGAACTAATATTTCCTCTTTCTCTCTCTATCTCTTTTTATCTCATGACGTAGGTAGGAAAACTTTATAGAGGAAACCTAATCTAAAGTAATTTGGAAGTGTATGCCCTCATAGATGAAATATCAACTATTTTCTTGCACATTTATAAGAATTATCTATTTGTCATCCTTGGTGAAGTAACAAGAAAGAGAGTACAAATTGTCTTATTTTATGTTTTTCTATCACTTTGTTATGAATAGTATGCGATTGAAGTGAATTATATTTTTATTTATATCTTTGTATTCCTATTCCTATTAGTTACGTTGTGATACAATATCTTATTAGATATAACCTTTATTTTTATCTCTCTAAGGAAACAAACAATTAAAGATACAGAATCTCCTTATCTCTTGTGCTCATTATCTATTTCTATTTCTTATCTACCTCTCTCTCTCTCTACACACACATACATATACATATATATATATATATATGTGTGTGTGTGTATTTATTTATTTATTTATTTATTTATTTATTTATTTATGTGTGCTAATATATTCTCGGAGTAATGTGTGAATAGACTTAAGACTACCAAGGCATTTTTCCCCTCTTTAAGAGGTTTTTCGTTTATGGCTTGTAGAGTGTTCATAACCCTTATTGGACTACTTATCTTTGTACACCACTCTTGGTAATGCATTGTGTATTGTGCTATAGGGTTTTTTCTTCTCCTTCCTTGTGTTGATTGTTTGCATTCTTACTGGTTGAACTCCAGCAGTTAGTATCAGAGTAGGTCAATTCTTCCTAAGGTGCATCACCGCATGCCCTTGCCCAATTTCTCAAATTTCTACAAAACTTGGTGAGAATTGTGATATATATATATATATATATATATATATATATATATATATATATATATATATATATATATATATATATATATATAAGTGTGTGTGTGTGTGTGTGTGTGTGTGTGTGTGTGTGTGTATGTGTGTGTGTGTGGTACAAAACAACTTGAAAAGGGAGTGTAACCCAGAGAAGCATACACTCTACTTATTCAAATACTTCTAGCACATATGAGATTGAGATAATGACAACCCCACAAGACATGCACAATTTTTTCTTCTCGATGGAAGTTATGTCCTTGATAGAAGGGGGATATAGACCTTCTCGGTGATTTTTTTCTACTAATCTACACAGAGTCCCTACATAACTAGATGGACTCAACTGGTGAGTGGCTAGACTAAACGACTCAAGAACAACTAAAGTCATTCAAAGTCCAACAATAAAATCTGAAGGAGGATTCTATGTGGATAAATGAGGTAGTTTATACCTAGTGAGACTAGCCAAAGAGAATCAATGAAATGGGTGAGATTGAAGAACCTAGTAACCCTCCCAATACACGAGTGAAGAACCAGTGACTACCCTTAGAGGTAAGTCAGTAGTAGTGAACATCTTGAGAGGGGATAGAACTCCTCAAGATGATGACCTGATGGAATTTCACCTAGTAGTTGCTACTAATAAATTGTTGCAAGCTTCTTCTCACAATCTACAAAGTCAACAACAAAGCCAAGGAAACCCTAATCTAGGGCAAAGTAATTGGCAAAATATTCCCCATAGATTTCATGTCCATTTTTGCAATATCGAATACTAGCACTATGCCTAACCCTCAAATGGGGGGTGAGGTGATGAATAGACCACCCTTTCCTCTACGACCTCTAGAAGGATGAGGACCAGGTGTGCGTCTAGTAGTTCAACTTATTTCGAACACCAAACGTGGGTAGAAGGTTGAGACCTTCTCAGGTTCCCAGGTGCATGAAGAATCACTATGGTGGTTTTGGAGATCCATACAATCACATGGCTAAATGTAAACAAGTGTTGCATGCCAAGCAGGTACATGAATTCTTTGTTCAATACAAAGCTTTTGGACTCACATTGCTTGGAACAGCTTTGTCATGGTTCCAACCTTTGGATTGCAATGTATTTGCTAATATAGAGCAATTATTAGATGAATTCATTGGTGATTTTGCAAAAGGGGAATTAAGCATAATACCTCTTCTTTTATTTATAGCTTCAAACAAGATAAAAATGAGTATGTGAGGCTAGTAGCCATAAGCCTTAAACAATATGTCGATGGATGCCTAGCGGCAGGAAGTTCTACCCAACCAAAAATGATCTCACTATTTTTGGATGGATAAACTCATGGAGGCTTGAGAGCTTTAGTGTACATGAAACGATTAGACACCTTGGATGTGTGTCTTAAGGAATGCATAGATGTGGAAGACAATTTAGCCAACAACCTGAAGATTCTTCATGATCCATATAATTCTGAAGATACATCTAGTAGTGTATCTACTCAATCCAAAAATGTGGAGGAATATGCTAAATTGATTTCCAAAAATCTTATATTACAAAACCAACAGAGATCAAAACCTTATCAAGTTCAACCCATGAGGATGCCAATGTTTAAAAGATGTGTTCATTATGGAGGTGATCACCCATCTCATGCTTGTGCTAGAGGAGGACCTATCCCACCACATCAGTATTCCTATGGAAGACCACCCATGCATAGAACAAGATTTTACTGCCACATAGAGCAGAAATACACTAATCACAATATTGAGCATTGTCCTTACAAATAGGCTATCAAGACAACCTCAACCTCAACAATATAGGCCATACGGTTACCCACCTAAGGACCAAGCCACGGAGGTCTCAAGCTATGCTCCATATCAAGGGCCTCTAATGGTTAAACAATCATATGAGTATCAATGGTACACTCACTCAATCCCAACGGGTGTTAGGACAACAACCACCCCACCGTCAAAATGTAGTATCAGTAGAGTACACACTGTAGAGAGTACGCATGTAGAAGCAAAATGAAAACTAAAGTACTCTCACAAAACAAAGAATGTGTGAGACACAAAATGAGTAGACCATGAAATGGGTAAACTCATGTGGATTAGAAATGAGCTTGCCAAGAGTATGGAGTAGGCTTCTCAAGCTTCTAACCAAGTACAAATGAGGGGAGAGGCCCTCCTTATATAGATTTGGGAGGGGCTCTCAAAAGTACATCATATGTGGGATAAGTCTCCTGAAAGGAGAATGAATACAACTGGTAGAAGCACATGGCAAGGTACCCAAATACAAAGGAAGTACAATATAAAATGGAAATAGACTAGAAATGGAGTGCCTCTTGGATACAAAATGGAGATGCACTCATGCGGATACAAATGTAGATGAAGTAGGAGCAATCATGTCAGCAACACCCCCTATGCATATCCATTTTGGAGCAGGTGAATGCTGCAGAGGTCCACCAAGCGTTGAAGCGGAACCGGAGGTAAAGCCTTTGTGAACATGTCCGCTAGGTTCTCCTAAGAGGTACACTGCTCTAGATAATCTCCTGAGATATGAGCTTCTCGTGGATGAAGTGGTACTGGATCTCGATGTGCTTCGTCTGAGCATGGAACACTGGATTCTTGGCGATGGCCAAGGATGACTGGTTTTCCGTGCGAAGACATGTCGGAGTATCCTGCAAAACACCAATGTCAGATAATAAATGTCGAAGCCAGATGGCCTCACATGCTTCAAAGCTCGATGCTCGGTACTCGGCCTCGGTAGATGATAGAGCATCTATAGGCTGCTTCTTACTTGCCCAAGAGATAGGTCCTGAGCCAAGCAAGAATATATACCCAGAAGTAGACCGTCGAGAATCAGGATCACCAGCCCAATCTGAATCTGAATATCCGGCGAGTTCGATGCCCCCTCTATACCAAATAGCATGATGTCGGGTGAGGGCAAGGTATCGAAGTAGTCTTTGAGTAGCATCCCAATGAGTCTAACAAGGCTGACATGCAAACTGACTGAGTATACCAACTGCATAAGCAATATGTGGTCTAGTGTTGGCAAAATAGAGTAATGAGCCAACAAGTTGTCGATAGGTATGCACATCCACAAGTGATGATGATTCCTCTAGTGTAAGCTTGATATTTGGATCAAGTGGTGTAGAAACAGAGTGACACTGGTCCATGTTATGTCTGGAAAGTAGATCAGAGCAGTACTTCTTCTGTGATAGAAATACACCTTCTTTTGTTTTCCAAACTTCCATACCCAAGAAGTAATGTAGTAATCCAAGATCTTTCATAGAGTACTCAAGATGAAGCTGAGTGATGATAAACTGGATGCGTTCTTCGTCTGAGCCTGTCAAGTTCGAGTCATCTACATAGAGAATGATGATGGCTACTAAAGACTCTTTTTGATAGATATAGAGATTAGCATCAGCATTGCTTCTGTGAAATCCCTTGTCTTCAAAGAACTTGTGAATCTTTTCATACCAGGCCCTGGGAGCTTGCTTGAGTCCGTAAAGTGCCTTGTGAAGCTTGTAGACTTGATCTTCTTTGCCTTTGAACTTGAAGCCTTCAAGTTGTTCAACATATACTTCTTCTTGAAGATCTCCATGGAGGAATGCACTTTTGACGTCCAGCTGGTAAATGGGCCACTTAAAGTGAGCACTTAGTGCTAAGATGATTCTTATGGTTGTGAATCTTGTAGTAGGAGCAAAGGTTTCTTCATAGTCAATGCCATGTTGTTGCTTGTATCCCTTAGCAACTAATCTTGCCTTATATTTATCTAGAGTGCCATCAGACTTGTATTTGACTTTGTATATCCACTTGACTCCTATGACTTGATGGTTGGTTGGTTTGGGAACTAATGGCCAAGTCTTGTTCTTTGCTATTGCATCGAGTTCCTCTTTCATAGCTGCTTCCCACTTTGGTTGGCCTTGAGCTTCTTTGTAGTTGGAGGGCTCTAGAATTTGCTGAATTTGGTGCATTAGAGCGTAATTAACATAATGACTCTGTTCGCATTGTCTCTTATCAAGGAGCCTTTGAGATCGGCGTGGTTGTTGGGAAGTACTTGCTTCTGAGTTGGAGTTTGGAAATACTGAGTCCCCCTCTGAAGTGTAGATAGGTGGACTAAGACTTGTACTTGCCCCAATCTTTTCTTGAGTATGAGGAAGCTTCATTGAAGATCACATCCTTCGAAATGGTGATGGAGTGGTTTTCCATATCATATAGATGCTATGCCTTTGATTGGTCAATGTACCCTATGAATATGTGTTTCTTGGACTTTGATTGTAACTTGTTTCTATCTTCTTTTGGTACATGGACAAAATCTTCACTACCAAAGACTCGAAAGTAATTCACATTTGGTTTTCTTCCATAGTATGCTTCGAAGGGTGTTTTGTTGTGTAAAGCACTTGTAAATCCTCGATTAAGAATGTGAATGACAATATGCACGGCTTCTGCCCAGAACTTGTAGGGTAGATCCTTGTGATGAAGCATAGTTCTTGCCATTTCCATTACACTGTGTATCTTTCTTTCGAAGGGTGTTTTGTTGTGTAAAGCACTTGTAAATCCTCGATTAAGAATGTGAACGACAGTATGCACGACTTCGCACAACTATGGTGATTACTATGTCTATGATCATAATGCCATAGAATATGAAGCTAGCTACAAGCAACAATACTATGATATGAGGGCTACAAAGACTCTTATAGGTCAGAATATGCCAATTTGATGTATGATGCACCTAGAGCTCAAGCTCCATGAAGACAACTAGTAAGACCACACGCATTAAGAGGGTCATGTTATAGATGTGAAGGCAATCATTTCATTAGGGAGTTTACAATGCCCCACCATCCACCTCCTCAAAGACCTTTGGAAGGACATTGTAATGATTGTGGAAAAGAACATCTTTTCCAAGATTGTCCCAAGTATCCCTCTAGAACATTTTCCACTACTCAGATCAACGTAATTGAAGTGTTTGAGTCCTCTAGTAGTGATAAGGAGTAAATGGTGCCACTGAAGGTTATAACAAGAGCCCAAGCCAAAGAAAATATGGAAAAACTTAATGGTCAGATGTCTCAAAGTCCAATAAGAAAAAAAATGAAGATCCCTCACCATTGGTGGTAGAAAATTCTAAAGAATTGTGAGAGAGCTCTAAGAAGAGAAAAGCCAAACAATGGAAGACTAGACAAGATGAAAAGCAAATTTATGAAGAAATTGGTTGAAGGAAAAAAAACACCATAAAAGTGAAAGACTCTACACAAGTAATCCAATCTAAACAATAAGATGATGTGGCAAAGAGAGAATAAATGCAAAAACATGCAAGATCAATTCTAGCTGACCCTATGCATAAAGACTTACAAATGATGTTGAAAGCTTATTATTCTCCAATAGAGGTGGGATCCAGTTTAGGGCAACATGATTGATGTTACCCTAGAGGAGATCTAGAGAAGGAGAGGCTAGAATTATGCAAGAAGCTCATTGACTTTGCTTGGATTATGCTCAAAAAACCAATTCCAACCATTTCAGAAATAAGGATTCCATAGAAGAAATTCCAAGAATGCCTAGAAATTTTTAACTCAACCCAGATAGTACAATAACCACCCAAAGTGGCTAGAGAGGAATTAGTGTTAGAAACCATGGAGATTGATTCCTTAATTCCTCGCGTAGAATATTCAACAAGCTCATTTAAATCAATGGAAAGTTCACAAGAGAGTAAAGGGAACAACTCAAGAAGTAAGATGGTTCGGAGTGTATTGGTTGAACATGCAAAAAGAGGTACCTGAATGTGTTTCTAATTGTAACTTATGTCAAGTATCCTCACTAGAAGAACATTCATCCTTGAGCTATTCTACAATATCATCCGAGTGGAGTAGGTCCATGATAGAGTTCTTGAAAGCATGAACATATCCATAAGGCATGAGCAAATCTAGAAAAAGAGCCCTAGAAGATCAGAGTAAGTAATATGTGATAATAGGAGGGTAACTCTTCAAAAGAGGCAAAGAATCAAATATGAATGTGTGTGCATGAAGGAGAATATCTTCCTATATTGAAAGTGGCTCATGTTGGAGCAATTCAAGGACATTTCTCAACTGATAAGACTTTAAATGTGATCCCCTATACAAGCATATGGTGGCCAACTCTCTACATGGATTCAAAAACATATGTCAGAAGTTGCACTCTGTGTCAACGAACCAAATACCCAATGAAAAGAGATGATATGCCCTTGAGACCCATGGTATGTGCAAGAGATTTCTTTAGATGGGGAATTGATTTTATTGGACCAATTAATCCCCTAGCAAGACGCTCTCATGCTTAGTATATCATAGTGGCTACCGATTACTTAACCAAGTAGGTAGAAGCCAAGGCCACAAAGAAAAGTGATGCCCAAACTACAAAAAAAATCTTATTTGAGAACATAGTCACAAGTTTTGGAATACCCATTCGGTGCTAAAGGTACACACATTAATGAAGCCATTGAATCCCTCATGAATGAGTTCTTGGTGATTCATAAAAGGTTTGCACCCTATGATCCACTAGCCAATTGACAAGCCAAAAGTTCAAATAAGGTATTCTGCATAGTTTTGACCAAGATAGTCAATAATGGTAGATCATATTGGGATTAACAATTGCACTATACAATTTGCGCTTGAGTGGCATACAAGAAAATTATTGGAACTACACCATTTAGCCTACTACTCACAAAATGTCATACTTCCAATTGAATTTTTAATTCCTACCCTTCGAGTAGCTACGAAGTATGAATGAATAGGATATGAATTGTCTAAACAATTGGATCAGATAGAGAATTTGCATGAAACTAGGTTACAAGTGATAGCAGGAATCCATGCTACCAAGAGAAGGCAAAAAGCATATTATAATGTCCATATAAAAGATAGAGGTCTTAGAGTTGGAGATTTAGAATTGATATACACTTTCAAGAAACACTCAAAGAAACTCCAAAAAAGAGGTTATGGTCCTTTGATCATCAATCGTATTTCCGTAGGTGGAGCTATTAACCTAGCGACACTTGATGGAGATAATCTATGGAACTACATAAGCGGATGCCAAGTGAAGAGATACATTGAGCCAACAGAATGAATGTTAATGTAAAATCTTAGGAGCTCAAAACCATAGGAAGGAGGAAGAGAGAATTCGAGAGGAAGCTAAACAAGAAGCCCTAGAGAGAATAAGGAAAAGGGAAAAATGGATTTGAGAGCGAGATGAAAGATATCTGAAAGGAGAAGAACAAATTCCCATGGCTAAATATCATATTGCAAACATTAAGAAATGGGGTAATATGCCAAAACAACCCTATTTAAGCCTAGGGATTGGGAATGAAGAATACCATCTAGTGGATTCTTTAATTGACACAGGAGCAATGTTAAGTAGTGTTCATGCTTCCTTAGTTAAAAATCCAAAGATGTTGATCACTCCAAGAGAGGCATATATGATTGGAATTGGAGGAAATCATATTCAATGCTTAGGTGAAATAACCCTATCTTTATACCTAGGAGGTCTCTACACCAATAACAGAGTCTGCTAATCTAGTACAGAATGAAGAATGGGTGTTTACTATTGTTTGCAGTTTTGACCCATATTCTTATGAGCAGTGTATGTCTGTAGTAGACTCAGATGTTTGGTACTTTGACAGTGGGGCAACTAAACATATTACCTCGTAGCACCGTTTCTTCACTTCACTTGAGCTTGCCCCTACAGGGAATACTATCACATGTGCCAACAAATCCTCTTATCTTGTTATGGGAGTTGGTAAGATCATTCTGACTACTTGTAATGGTAGTTCTTTTACATTGTCAGATGCTTTATTTGTGCTAGGGATCAAGAAAAATCTATTATCAATTTCTACATTAGTCGAGATTGGCTTGGTTGTGAAATTTGTTGATGATAGATGTACAGTTCATGATCTATCAAATGGCGACATGATTATTGCTTATAGCATTTTATGTCGTGAGCCATATAAGCTCATAAACTATGAAAAATCTATGAATGATTCAGCATGTGCAGTAGTACATGATTCTCATGCTATGTCAGATGCAAAGCTTTGGCATGCACGCTTTGGTCATCTGAATTTTGCTAGTTTGCTACGCCTGCAAAAATCTAAAATGGTGTCCTCTTTGCCCAAACTTGAGGCACCCGGTAAACATGTATGTGAAGGCTACATTTTGGGCAAAATGTAGTGTTCCTCCTTCCCAAAAGATTGTTTAGTTTGAGCTACTCAAAAATTGCAACTTGTTCATAGTGATGTATGTGGTTCTATGCAAACACCTTCTTTTGGGAACTATCTTTACTTCGTGACTTTCATCGATGACTTTTCTAGCCATGCATGGGTATATCCATTGAAGGCAAAGTCATAAGTGTCTATGTGCTTCAAACAGGTTTTGGTTTTGGCTAAAAATCTATCAGCATGTAAAATGGGCATCCTACATTCTAATCGAGGGGGGGAATATATGTCTTCTAATTTTAATGCAATTTTGGTTGAATGTGGGATAAAACACCAGTGTATAGTGTCATATACACCTCAATAGAATGGAGTTGCTGAACACAAGAACATGTTACTCATGGAGATGGTGAGGTGTATGGTCAAGAGTCAGGCTTTACCACATAGTTTTTGGCTTAAGGTTGTTATGTGTGCAACATATGTACTTGGCAGGTGTCCCACTAAAGCGCTGTAGTCTATCACTCCATATGAGGCTTGGCATGGTCGCAAGCCATCTATTGCTCATCTGCTTGTTTTTGGTTGTCTCGCATATGCATTAATGCATGAACAACATCGCAAGAAATTGGATGATAAAGCAATGAAATGTATTTTTGTTAGGTACAGTTTTGAAAGCAAAGGCTATCGTACGTATCATCCATAGACTAAATGAATTTTGGTTAGCTATGATGTTGTTTTTGTGGAAGATGTTATTCATTTGTTACTTTCATATACTAAGGAGACATATGTTAGCACCAAAGACATGCATGATACTTTGCTACCTCTTTTTACAAATGGAGAGTCTCATTAGGGCGAAAAACAGCTGAAAAGGGGTTGTTTGCTAAAGAGAGATTAAGGAAATTGACAAATAGAGTCTTTCCAAGTGTACAAGAATATAACATTGCTATCTCTTTTAACCGTATGAAGAAATTCTTTTTATAATACAATATTCTCTAAAAGCGTCGCTAAAGTGATGAAGAGTCTCGTATTCAATGTACAATTTTTTGGTTTGATGCAAAAAAAGATATTTTGGCACACTACACAAAGCATATTCTCAAATTTCCAAGAAGGAATTGATTTTTGAAGATACAAAATATTTTTGGGTTCACAAAATTTCATGATCATTCAGCGACAGGGTTTACATCAAATCAAAAGTTTCCACGTGTACAAAGCCTTTTTCTCTATAAATGCTGCCAAAATTTATGAAGGTTGGTTTCTCGCTTTGAACATTCTTCTTCTTCTAAGTTCAAATGGCTTCTTCTTCTCATCGTCCTTCCAATCGTGTAACCTCATGTGAGGTTTACAACAGAAGAGAGGATTCTTTGTGGAAACCTCTTTCTGTGAAAGTAAATGAATGGGTAACTATGCTTCCCAGCTGCAGAGGTGTCCATAAAGTCAAGCATGCCAAAAGAGACAACACAAGAAACCACTGGAAGGGACGTATTCTCAGTTTCAAATTGAAGAGATGCGATTGGTTTGCATGAGTACAACATGTGTACACCGCTAAGGATCTTGTTCTAGAAAATCATATGCAATTCCCTTCGTACTGTAAGTGAAGTTTTACAATGCTCTTCTATCTTTCCAGTTGTTTTTGTATAACAAACATATGTTTTTGTACTGCAGATATCTTTCCTTCCAATGTTGTGGAATGGCAACCTCTTGAAAGTTTAACAGGAACATTCAGAGTTCTTCATAAGGAATATGCAGAACTCATGTATGTAGACAAATCTGTTCAATTTTTCAATAGCATAGAGTTATTTGTCCATTATGCAGATTATCAAGTGCCATTAGGGAGGAGTTCTTATGGAAATCTTGTACATGTACCTGGTCCTTGCATCTCTTCATTAGATTGGGATGCTCCTGATCATTCAATAGATTCAAGTTCTCTATGAAAAATGAAATTTGACATCCAAAAGGCAATGTCAGCAGGCCAAATTTTGAGAAGGATAAAGATTCAATGGTTTTTGCCTATTCATGTATTTGTAGCATGCTTTAAAAACATGTTATTACAGAAAACAAAAACAATGTGGTTGAATAGTCTCTATTTCAGAGATTGATGATGTTTTAAATAGGGAATGGGATAGCAAAGAAGTTCAAAAGCTAGGTGACATTATTTTATGTAAAGTTAGTCCTAACTCTCTTTCAATCTCATATCAGATATATCAAATCTCTGGTTTTAGGATATGACTATAGAAGGTGGAAAAAAAAAGCTTGGACTTTGGATAGCCTTGGACTCAGAGGAGAGCTTCCCAGAATTTGAGTTAGAAGTATTGATTCATCCAGATTTTCAATCAAGGAAAATAATTGTCATTGCAAATTGGAATCTCAGAAATGTAAGGGAGCTCCTAGAATACGTTGATGAGGTATCATCACAGTGTAGATTCTCAATTGATGATGCAATAGTTAACATAAGATCAGAGAAATCATTATCTTGCATAACTTGCCTGCCACCAAGGGTGATTAAGTTCCAACCCTTAAGATTGTAACAAGTTAACCCTTGACATTCTTACATAATGTATCTCCCTCTTATAGAAGCTTCTATTGATACTTCCATTGAATTTTCTTTACAGGATGGTGACAAAGAATGTGTGTTAAATTATGTATTTTAAATGTCTATATTCATATTTGCATTTTTTAATTTAATTTCAAGATTTTGATGAGGTTCTTATTGTACAATGATAAGAATATAAACCAAGACATTCTTAGATATTTTTTAGGTCCTTTATTTCATATTTCCATTGATTTTTATTTGCGAGAGTGAATTGATGACTTCAATTATTCCCCTTCAATATCTAGTTTCAATTAAATTATTTGAGTCTGTCAAAGTTGCACATTAGTTTCAATTAAATTATTTGATTATATGCATCTTTTCTATCCTCAAGTTATGCAAGAGAAAGTATCATGGTGCACATAACAAGTAATATTAGAGAGGGTGGAGAACTTGGTGCAAATTCCAATCCAAGGTTTGATATTTCAAAAAATGAAGAGCATGACTTAAGTCATAAAACAGAGGAGACAAGATTAGAGAAGACGACCGATTCAAGCAACTAGCACAATCTGAACTTGTCGGATCGCCCTTATCGCTTAGATCGGTCGTGTTAGCAAACTATCGGGAGAGACTTCAAAAAGTGACTTTGCATAAAGGTTTGACTCATGACTATAAAAAAAACTTGCAATAGCTCATCTCATGCAAGGTTGCTTAAAGGGGATGCTATGTTGAAATGGATAATACGACCGATGCAAGCGATAGAGGCAATCCAAAATTCTCTGATTCCCCGTATCACTTGTATCGGTCGTGTCCTCTTTCTTCTTTATGTTCCTCTCTATCTTCTCCAATTTAAACTTTCCAACAAGAATGAAGTAAGAAACGCACAATGTAGTCATATTTGTGACACGACCAAATTTAATTGGATCATGCAATGAACTTTTGTTTAACTCTCAAGAGGTTCAATACAATTGTATGTTGGTTTTACAATAGATTTCAATCTTAGACTAAAAAATGATTCAACCCTTTCTATCCTTTTTGGAGCCCTCTTTTCTTTGATGCTTGTGGCCCTTTTTGGAGCTTTCACCTTGACTCATTTTCTTGGTCCGATGCTTCAATGGTGAGTGAAGAGGATGCCCTTTCTTTTTTTCTTCAGACTTCTTTTTATCAGGTGGAGGGGGTGGAGGTGAGTCTGGATCATTGGGGCAGATTGCATGTTTCATAATGCAATTTATTGCTCTCTCTCTGATCAAGATGATCCATGCATCTGGATAGTCTGATAAATTTAATTCAGGACTGTAAAAACTTCTTTCCAAGAATCTTAAAACATTTGCAATCACTCTCCAGCCACATGATGTTGCATCTTTCTGCAATGGCACATGAATTTGTATGTATCCAAATTGCTTTTGTTCATTCAATTTAGCAATTCCAGGAAAATTCTGATCAATATGCATCTTGAGAAGCTTTGCAGCACTGCATTGTAAAGTGAAAATCAGAATGGATGGCATGGCTCTTAAATAAAAACAAAATGTATAGCAACTTACACTTTGCAATTCCCAAGTTGTGATTTAAGAGAATCGAGGAAAAGAGCTTGATATGCATTGAAGTCAACAATAGTAAGACTCCAGTGGCCCCTGTCAATGAGTTGCATGTAAATATAATTTCTTTAATGAAACAAATATTTTTCCAAAATGAAGATGAATACTTACTTTTCAATATATGGGTAGATAACACATTCTACCTCTTCTGTAAAATCTTGTAGAAAGTACTTGGCATCTCCATGTTTATGCAAAAAACACTGTGTCACCAGAGGATCTATGATAAATAATGTTCTTTGAATTGCTTCCTCATATTGATGAAGAAGAACCCTACAAATCAAGAAATAACAAATTCAGTTAAGGAACTATAAAATTAAGCAATACAAGAGCACTTTATGGCCTCTAGATAATACTTGAGTGAAATGTTGACCACACTATTTGATATTTCAACATGAAACTCCCTCAACATTTTGTTGTCTTCAGGTCTAATGTCAAGAAATCATTCATTCTACCATGCCATTGCAACATTAGCTACTATCTGCCCATCTCCTTTCTTAAGGAGCTCTTTATTTGCTTTCTGTAACTTTTGAATCTAGTTTAAGATGACACTTTCCTCTGTAAATAATCCCTTCTTTTTCCTCTCCTCCTCACTATTTGCTATAGTTCTAGTTTAATGATCATGAGTGACCTGAGGGTTGATCTCTTCAATGAAAACTGTTGTTTTGGGTGCTCGGGCTGGAGGTATATTTAAAATATCGAAGAATTTTTTATCATGGTGATCAATAGGAACCAGAGATTTATCAAATTTATATCTTATTCTTGAAACAATAACATAATCCTTCGCCATTAGTGTTACCCTGTGAGAATGAGCAGCACATAAATAGGCATCATTCATAAAATCAATAGCAAATTCCTCTGCAGCTTCTTGCAGGCAAAGCAGCGCTTGAGTTTGCCACCTCAGATTGATAAAGGATGAGGTCTTCATCAAAGAACAGAGATTGGCTGTGATCTTCTTGACAACTCTCATAAATGGAAGTCTAGGGATCAACAGTCCCACAGACTTTTGAGCTCTCTAATTTCCCTCAAGGACTTTACATGGTACTTGACCCTTTTCTTTGAAGGCTTCTCTGATACATTGCCTTGCCCCTTCTGGGGATTTTTCTCTTGGGCATTTTGCTCCTAGGCATTTTGGTTCTGACCCTCAGGGTACAACTTCCTTGCTGTCTTTTTGGTCCTAGCCATATTCTGCACAAAATGAGAGGCTTTAGGCAAGGAAGTGGAAAGGAAAGGCAACTTACTCTCAAAAACTTTGATCAAGGACTCTTTCCACTATCAGAGACACGACCGATCCAAGTGATAAGAGTCATCCGAAAATGCCCGGATGTCCCTTATCGCTTGCATCGGTCGTGCTTCTAATCATGAAGAAATATCAGTTAATACCATTTCCCTTGGAATGCATTACAGCTAATTGTTAATCAAATAAAACGGTACTTCAAAGCTTTGATCAAGGATGCCATTTAAGAAGCACGATCAATCCAAGCGATTAGGATCATCCGGAAATCCCTGGATGTCCCTTATCACTTGCATGGGTTGTCCTTGAATTCATCATGAAATATAAATCAATACTAGTTCGAATATAGCTTACAATGCATAATACTCAAGCATCACTTAGCAAAACATAATTTGCAAGCTATGATCAAGGACTCGATGCCATTTAAGAAACATGACTGATCCAAGCGATTACGAAAGCTTAAATAGGTCTCAAAACTGAGTTGATCCTTGGTGCCATGTGGCACACCTCGATTGCTCCACATCATATAGCCGTTGCAAATTCCA
The DNA here is from genome assembly GCA_020310875.1 of Ceratopteris richardii. Classification (NCBI taxonomy): domain Eukaryota; kingdom Viridiplantae; phylum Streptophyta; class Polypodiopsida; order Polypodiales; family Pteridaceae; genus Ceratopteris; species Ceratopteris richardii. The sequence continues at coordinate 36,752,266 of CM035441.1, read as the reverse complement.
ACGTTCTTTGCCACATGGCATGATTTGATTGGGCCACATCATCTATCCATTGGGATTCCCAATGCACCTTTGCCACATGGCACTCACTGATTGGTCCACATCATTTGACTGTTGGTTCCTCCCTCCTCGCCTATAAATAGCAACTCCCTTCATCAATTCAAATTTTGAAACTTCATAGAATTTCTCTCATTTCTGTGCGTATTTTTCTTTCATCCCCAACACGACCGATACAAGCGATTTTCCCTGTTTGACCCACGTTGACTAGCTTTAGTCGATTGCATCAGTTGTGTTCTCCTCTAGGACATACAAGAGAAGCTGCAGCTAAGATGGAGGGAATGAATGAGATCCTTAGTGTCTCTCCATCAAAGAAACTACTTGATTTCATGGTTCAAGAGGGTTTAACTGTAGATTACTTTCCTGATGCAATGACGATATTCAATCCCAAGATTGATTTTGAAGAACTCCTAGAGAAATCAAAAAGTTTTCTTAAGGATGAGTGGGAGAACTTCTTGGGGTTGATCAATGGAAAGATTCTTTATATTTCTCAAAAAACCTATATCCATCATCACATCTTTGGGAAGGATCCAATAGATAGGGCAAAAATCACAAGAAAATGCAAAAGGATATCCCCTTTTCCAGGGAAGCTAGATTTATGCCCAAAGCATGAAAAGGATTGCTTCTTGCTCCCTTTAAACATTGCTTTCTTGATATGGCTTGATCACATCTTAGTTGAAAAGGAGGAAAGTTTTCATGTTGACAACGAGCCTTTCTTAGAGCTGACACTTGAGGGAAGCTCAAAAACTATTAAAGGTGTCATGGAGATTGTTGAGGAGATCAATCTCCAAGCAGAAGAAGAGTAGGTCAAAGGTTTTGATGTGGCCACTTTTAAAGCAGAGACTACCATAAGGGAGGCAACTGAAGAAGTTCAAGTGTTTGAGAAGTCCCTACTTCTCCCAAATCTACCATTTTACTTTATCTCTGAAAAGGATTTTATCCCTCTATTTTACATTCATGAACTTTTCAATCTTAGGGAGGACTACTGCCTTGCAGCTATATCTCAGTCAGAAGAAGTTGCAAGGAGATTCATCAATGAGAAAGGAGAAAGAAAAGAAGAATTCTTGCGTCCTGATTTGGATTTGTCTAAGGAAGAATTCAAAGATTCATCACAAGCTCTTTCAAAATGCTTTGAGAAAGCTATCTTAGAGAAGCCAACACTTGCTGATGAAGAGTTTGATGAGCATCAGAAGCAACTTGGAATATACTCGTTTGGGCACGGCTATTCATTCTTGGATGTTGCTAAGGACAAAGGAACAATATGTATTGACTCAAAAGAGCTCATTGAGGAGGAAGATGAGGTCAAGGTATGTTGTTTAATATATTCTCATGAATTTTAGGGTTAGGAAATGAGATGCGACAGATGCATTATCTTTAGCTTGTATCGGTTTTGTCCAAGATCTCCGTTTATAAAGTGAGAAATCGACCACGACCGATGCAAGCAATAAGGCCCATCGGATATTTTCTGTTGGGCCTTATCGCTTGCATCGGTCGTGTTTGGACTTGAGGAGGAAGATGAGGTCAAGGTATGTAGTTAAATATATTCTCATGAATTTTAGGCTTAGGAAATGAGATGCGACCAATGTAACATCTTTAGCTTGTATCGGTTTTCTCCAAGATCTCCATTTAAAGTATGAGAAATCGATCACGATCAATGCAAGCAATAAGGCCCATCGGATATTTTCCGTTGGTCCTTATCGCTTGCATCGGTCGTGTTTGGACTTGAGGAGGACGATGACATCAAGGTATATAGTTCAATATATTCTAAAGAATTTTAGGCTTAGGAAATGAGATGCGACCGATGCAACATCTTTAGCTTGTATCGGTTTTGTCCAAGATCTCCATTTGAAGTGTGAGAAATCGATCACGGCCGATGCAAGCGATAAGGCCCATAGGATATTTTTCGTTGGGCCTTATCGCTTGTATCAGTCATGTCTAGGAGTTGCATGGAGCATTGATAATAGACATCTGGCTATGTAAGAATTCACCTTCTTTACCAAATATAACATGTTTCTAGGTAGTTTGCAAAGAGATATTGATAACAACTGATGCAAGCGATAACGACCATTTGAATTTCTCTGAAGACCCTAATCGCTTGCATCAGTCGGGTCTCTTGCTTTTTGTCTGTTTGTTTCAAGTTACTTTTCATGACTCCTTAAGTGTGCTTGCACTTCATCTTACCTTGTTTTTCATTTTTACCACAGTTAACTATATTGGATGAAGACAACTACCTTGGCAGGGGCAAGGGAACAAGAAAAACCATAGGAAAGAAAGGAAAAGCAAAGGTGGATATTCATTCAATTATCCACTATCTTCCAAAATTGAACTCAGACACTTTTTGTGTTATTCACAAGCACTATAGTGAGGAGCTAGACTTTGCATTGTTCTCCTTGAGGACTCTATCAAAATACATGGGTTTTACTCCAATACCCTTTAATGCTTTAGATTTTTGCTGCTTGAAAGAGCAGCTGCATTCAGAATTTTTGGATATGCCTCAGGACTCAATGCTTCAAGGGCAGGGTACTTTCTTTGTTATTCAAGCTATGCAATGGTTGTAGGGGTGTCAGATTTAAAGAGCATTTCAGGAGAAAAGAGTTCCTCATATGTAGAGGTGATTTGCCAGAGCCAAGCTCTTTAAAGAGACTCGAGGAATGACTTCATTTTTTCAAATTCTATTACTCATCAAATGTACATATACAAAAATTGCCCAATGTGATATAAGACATTGCAAATTTTTTTTGGTGTAACTGATCCATGTCCTAATATTAATTGTTATTGATCCATGATCTGTTCTCTGGTCAAAGTCATCTGATGGTTATATACATATTTCTTTTCAAAGCTTAATACATCATGAAATGTACATACATGACATCTTTATTTCTCAAAGAAATAAAAGGCATTGCAAATATTAAAGCTCTGTTTGAAATGTAGTCTTTTTCATTTTGTGATATTGATACATGATGATTTTGTTTGGTGATAGTCATATTCTTATGATTATATTTGGCATGAGGTCCTTTGTAATTGTCTTCTAAAGAACCAATTAAAAAGCTCTCTGAAGGCATTGCTCTTTGTTACTCCTCCTCCTTTCCTTGTGCAGCTAAAGAAGCTTTTCCTTGCTTGATAATGAGATTTTTCCATGCCTTGTGGTTCTTTTTCTGCAAAGAATGCACCATGCATAAGAAGAATATGCTAGAAGAGCAGAAGAATCTCATCATATCTTTATTTCAATTAAAAAAAATAAATTGAATAAATTATCTTTGGAACTCACCAAGTAGTATGTTATGTCTTTGGCACCCCATGCCTCTATGATGGTTTCTATAAGCTTTGTGGTCGCCTTTCTGAAATATGTCACATAACTTTTTGATGTTACATGTTGCCTCATGATCTTAAAAAAATTATCTAGTTTGACCCACACCTCCATTCTCTTTTTTGCTATTTCTGGTTTTCTTTTTACATTATTGGTGACCTCACAAATTTTTTTCCAACAATTCCACATGGCATTTAGTTGCTTGTCATCATGGTTGCTGAAGAATCTCCTTCCTTTTGCACCTCCCATTGAGAAATCCTGTAGTGCATCACCTGTATTTTGTGAAAGCTTTGGATCTTTTCTTAGATGAACATCACCACCATGAAATCCCATTTCTGAAAGAAGACATTCACATTCTTTTATGCACTCATCTGCAAGAGTTGTAGGCTTGATAGAATATGCATAATCCAAGTGAAGGCAGACCAACTTGTCAATGATTCTTAACTCTGCATGTAGTGTACATATGTGTACATTTGTCAATGCTATTGGAAGTATGGGATCCCAAATCATTGAAGAAGATGAGTAGTTATGAAGAATAACATTTTTTCTGGAAGGAGCCTCTTTAGCCTCAGCTCTAGCAATCCATCCATTTGTGCATGGGCTTTGCATGCAGTACAAGCAAGGGTACTTAGAATTTTCTCCCCCACTTATACCAAACATGCATTTGAGCACCTTTAGGTCTCCACTTAAATGCCACTCAACTTGAAAGTTCCCGTAGTCTTTGACATTCAACAATTCTCTTGCATGATGCCTCTGGATAACATTTGGAATGTTTGTCTGTGAGAATAACCATTTAAGTGTTTTATGGCTCTCATATGGAACTTGAGCACAACCATCCCACCATAACTCCATTTCTGATTGGACTTTGAGAGATGGAATATCCAATTTCCCAAGGCTATAGTCCAAAGCTTTGTTCATCAATGCAATACTTATTCTCTCCATCTTTTGATGTTTTTTAAGCTCAGCTTCATCAAGTTTGATTAGAAATTTCAACAGACCAGAACATTCATGTTCTTTTGTATTATAGAACTGAACCATGTATGTTTGAAGTTTTATAATATCTATCCATACGTTGTTAAATGCATTGTAAGTGAAATGTAACTTTTTTTTTCCCACTTTGTAAGGCATGTTACCATGAATATGTTTATATTCACCAAATACTGATGTGATCTTTTTATTCAAGCAGAGCCGAAACTTTCCTACATGATGGGGTTTAGGCAATCCAAAACTTTTAACTTTGTTAAATTTTAGAAATTCACACCAAACTTTTGAGATTGCTCTATAACCTTTCCTACTCACTCCGACGCTATCACAAATCTTCTGAATTTGAGATGGTTCTAGTAACAGATTCATTTCTGTCATGAGTTTTTGGAAAACAAAGCATTTCAAGCATGTATTTTCATTCAGTTTCAATATTCTTAAAACATCATTTTGACTCATAATTTCATTACAGAAATGTACGCACTCAAAACTACTCAACATATTGAAACCTAGCACATTTGTCACATGATCTCTTACAATTTTCATTCTTTTCTTTTTCACTCCAGAGTTTTCAGTCAAATCTAAAAAAGGTTTTACTCGTTTTGACCGCATTCTCAAACCTATAGGAGTTTCTTTCATTTTTTTAAAAGACAGTTTATGTATTGTACATAATTCCATGAAACATCCCATAGCCTCGAAAAATAGCCTCATAAACCATCCTCACCATCTCCTACAAATCTAATCAGATCATGAAGATTATGAAAAGGGGGATACCTTCCAGTTTGTGGATCAATTGGATAAACAGATCCATCTGTCCATATGTCGATATGTTTCTTGCCTTCCTTTCGCAATCCATCCACTTCAGGAAGATGAAGAGCCCTTCAGAATACTTTTCTTGTCGTCGCATACTCATGACTAAGTGCAATGTTGATATGGAACTTTTCACAATGATTTTGATTATTTCAAAGCTCAGCAAGAGTTTTTGGGTTAAGGTTCTCCATGGGCTTCTATGAAAAGTGATCGACAAGTGTCTAAAATGAAGTGAAAGAGAGAAATAGTCTTGCTATGAAAAGTAGAGTAAAAAAGCACAAAACGTCATCAGCACACATTATATATGTCCGTGAACAAGAGGAAAATTTGAATTTTGATCAGCACCCAATGACACAAACTTTGAGGCATAAGATATCACACAAACTTTTCATGATTATTACACGAGTTTCTCTCTCTTCAAAATTTGCATAAGATATGTTTTAAATGAACTTACACAGAATTTCTTAAAGGATTTGACAACTTTAATCCAGATTAAGCACAAATAATTGAAATCCTTACACGGCCCTTTTTGGGCCGTTTTTTGCCCTAATGTAGTGCTGGTCCTAATGAGGCAACTTTTTAGCCTTTACAGGTTTCATGTGATGATATAGATTTACATGATGCACTTGTTGATGATAGATACATGCCTATCTGATTCCACATGGTTTTGAGAATAATCCAATTGAAAGCACCTTATATGTTAAGTGTGCAAATGATGTACTTCTGATCATTGTTATATATGTTGATTACATGCTTCTGACTGGTCCTCATGAGAAGGATATTGCTCATTTTAAGGCTGATTTACATGCCTCATTTGAGATGTCTGATTTGGGGCATTTGCATCATTATTTGGGCATTCTATTTATGCAAGTTGAGGGTAGAAGAGCTTTGAGTCAAACAAAATATATTGACATGTTATTGCACCGTCTTGAAGACTATAAACCCATTTCCATTCCTATGGAGAGAGGTTTACAATTGAGTCTTCATGATGTTGGAAATGCATTTGATGATGTTCTCTATCAGTAGGCTGTTGGATGCTTGATTTACTTATGCATTACTCGGCCAGAGATTCAGTTTGCTATCTCATAGATGAGCAGGTTTATGCATTACCTAGGTGTCAAGCATTGTTAGGTAGTTAAGCACATCTTTCGTTACTTGAGTGGTACCCGCCTACTTGGATTGTTTATCCCAAGGGGGGATCACTACCGCCAAATTTACATGCTTTTTCTGACTTTGACTAGGCTGGTTGCTATGACACTCATGTGTCGACTAGTGGCTTTTGCTTCATGCTTGGTAGCTCATGTATATCTTGGTTGACCAAGAAGCATTCTACTATGGCCACTTCCAATTGTGAGGTTGAGTATAGGGCAGCTTTCAAAGCAATTGTTGAGTGTGTGTGGCTCAGACACCTTATGGTTGATTTGGGTGTTGGTCAATCTTTAGCCACCACCATCTTCATTCAAAGTCTTGCAAGGAACCCTGTGTTCCATGCTCGCACTAAGCACATTGAGGTGCACTATCATTATGTCAGGGAGAGGTTCTCTACTGGACAGATCAACTTGGCATATGTGCCCATGCAGGAGAACATTGCAGACCTTTTCACAAAGGCTCTGCCTAAGGAGAATTTTGAAGCTTTCTTCAAAGCTTTAGTCTTACTTCCTTTTGTGGATTGATTCCACATAGCTTGGCACTTCCTTATACATGAGTGTGAGATCCTTGTTCAAGGCATCACTCCTAGGGGGGATTTGTTGATACATTTAGGTAATGATGTGTGTGAACACACTAGGACCACTAGGGCACTTTTTTCTCTCTTTAAGAGGTTTGTTTCCCTCGGCTTGTATATACGCCTATAGCCCTAATGGATTAGATATCTTTGTGCATTCCAATGGTAATACATTCAGTATTGTGTGTTGTGCTCCAAGCTTCTTCTTCTTACTCGTGTTGTTCATGTGCTTCCATAGACCTCAAACTCCAACATCATCCAGTATCCAAATGGAGCACTTTTACTCTCATTTGAAAGCTCTCTAAGTCTAGTTTTAACTTTCATTTCCATTATCTACATGTGATAAGAGAAACTCAAAAAAATAGAGCCTATGTCTGAAAAATGTCAGGATCTTAGGAGGGTTCATTTGCTTTCGTTGTGCACATAAGAGTGTTCCTGAAATATATCCATGTAACCACTATATATGTCCAAGAGATAAAAAAAGTAGTATGTGTCATTCTCGATCATCACATGTTGAGCTTGATATCTCAATAAAAAACACATTGAGAAACTTGTGAAAATTTTTCAAAAAAACTTACTCCAATATGCAAAAAGTCTTTTCTACTAATGAGCCCACTATTATTTATAGCTTTTATGTTGGCCCTCTTTACGCTCGTGCTTGTCATTGAAAAATAGTTCCCCAAGCTCAAAAATTACCCAAAATGAGCTCAAATAATCTAAAATTTATCTAGGATAACATGTTCATTCTCCCTAGGCTTAGAGGCTCCTCAGCCTTTACAAAATCAAGTATTTTCCCTTTCAAGAATACACAAACAAGGGAAATTTTTAGAAAAAATACAAAAAAGGATAAACCTCACAAACATGATTAGAAGGTGCCTCAATTTTAGGCAAAGAGGACACCATTTGAGATTTCTTTAGGTGAAACAAACTAGCAAAATTTAGATGATCGATGCATGCATGACAAAGCTTTCAATCTGAAATAACTTTGGAATCATAAACTATGCATGCTAAATCATTCTTATATTTTGCATAATCTATAGCTTATATAGACCATGAAATAAAATGCTAGAAGTAATGATATTATTACCATTTGAGAGATCATAAATTGTACACCTATCATCAACAAATTTAATAATCAAGCCAATTTTGGCTAGAGCTAAAAATTATACAAAATATTATTCATCCTTGGCACATGTAAGGTGTTTGAAAATTGAAATACTACCATAAATAATATCAAGAATAATCTTTCAAACTCTTATGGTAGGATAATAGGATCTGTTAGCATAAGTGAGGGTTTTCTTGTAGAAGCAAGCTCTAGTGAACTGAAGAGATTGTACTACAAGGTAATATGTTTGGTTGCACCATTGTCAAAATAGCAAACATCCGAGTCCACTATAGACATACATTTTTCATGAGAAGGTAACTACAATGAGTACTGAATTCCCATTCTTTGTTCCAAACAAGGTTAGCAAACTTAGTTTTAGGAGTAGAGGCCTCTGCAACAACCAATCATGCCTCTTTCTTTTTTGCCTCTTTTGCAGCCAATTTAGGAAAACTCTTAATGGCATGCTTATTTGCCTTACAATACTTGAAAAATTGTTTCTACTTTTTAGTTTTCTTATCGTCTTTATCTTCCTTCTTTGACTGTACAACATTAGCAAATTTTTGCTTACTAATAGATGAGCTCCATTTATATTTACCCTGTTAATTAGCTAATAAAGATTGATTTGCAACATGCGTAACTGACATATTTTGACTAGAATGATCTTTTTGTAGCAAAATGGAAACAAAATCCTCAAAAATTCAGTCATTTTGATTTCAATTTTAGCATTAGATGAAGAATAGATGCAAAAATTTGATAAGAATCTAAAAGATCGTTAAGAACAGTATACACAAGTGGAGTATATGGCAAGATTTCATCAATATGGATAAACTACTCGTTCAAATCCTTGATCTTTCTCATAAAAGTGTCCATTTAATCTCTTTCAGTCATATTGTCACTCTCTAACTGTTCTCAAAGGTAAGAAAGATAAGCCTCATTTTGCTTGGTAATAGTATGTTAAGAGTATCCCAAAAATCTTTGGCTATTTTGCATGAGTGAATGTGAGGAATACTGGCATGTTTGAAAGACAAAGATATCAATGCATGTATGTCTGCATCTCTACCATCCCAATGAAGCTCCTTAACAGTAGTTCCAATAGAAACCGCAATAGGACTAGGAAATTGAAGGTCATCATCTTCAACACCACTTGGACCTTTTTTTATCATAATGTTTGTAGGTGTAGGAGGGCATATTTCAACACCCTATTCAATATTCCAGAAGCCCTTGTCTGCCAATACATGTTGCATCATGTATGCCTAGATGAGTGGTCCAACCACTTCAAGCACACCGTCATAGGATATTACTACATCAGATTGTCATGGAAGAAATAAGGAATGAAGCTCATTCAAGTGAAGCAAGTAGCAAAGGAAAGGAAAAGGAAAATGATGAAGACCATCAATGGGTAGACATGGACTCTACAAGTGACAAAGATGTGGAGAAATTAGAAAATCCAAGATTTAAAGCATGTAAACCAAGGAGGAGGAGATTCTTGCCACCTAACGATGAGGTGAAATCATCCAATAGGGTTAAATACCCTATTCAAAGGTTAACTTATGATTCGTTTATTGCCAAATACTATGCCTACATGAGTTAAGTTATAGCTTGTGAAGAACCTAACTGTTTTGAAGAAGCAAATAAGCATAGGGAATGGATTGAAGCCATAGAGGAGGAAGTCAAGGCACTTGAAGAAAATGATACTTGTTCATTGGTGCCAAGAACAAAGGACATGAAATTCATTGGCAAAAAATGGGTGTGCAAGGTAAATATGCACGCAGATGGGAGCATCTCTAGGTATAAAGCGCAGTTGGTTGCCAAAGGATTTGCTCAAAACTACGGCATAGAATTGGAGGAAACATTCAGCCAAGTAGCTAAGATGTCCACCATGAGAAGTTTGATTGCAATTTGAGCTTCAAAAGGTTGGAAGATGTGCCAGTTGGATGTGAAGAATGCTTTCCTAAATAGAGAGCTTGAAGAGGTAGTCTTTGTTGGAGTTAGATGTCTGTGGAAGCACACAAATAGCACAAGGACGAAGAAGAAGCTTGGAGCACAACACAAAATACTGAATGTATTACCACTAGAATGTACAAAGATAAGTAGCCCGTTAGTGCAATAGGCATATATACAAGCCAGGGGAAGAAAACCTCCTAAAGAGGGAAAAAAGTGCCCCGATAGTCCTAGAGTATTCACACACATCACTACCTAAATATATCAACAAATCCCCCCTGGGAGTGATGCGGTGAACAAGGAGCTAGCACTCATATATAAGGAAGTGCCAAGCTATGTGGAATCAATCCACAAAAGGAAGTAAGCCCAAAGATTTGCAGAAAGCTTCAAAATTCTCCCTAGGCAGAGCCTTCATAAAAAGGTCTGCAATGTTCTCCTACGTGGGCACATATGCCAAGTTGATCTCCCTAGCAAAGAACCTCTCCCTGACATAATGATAATGCACCTCAATGTGCTTAGTGCGAGCATGGAACACAGGGTTCCTCGCAACTGCCAATACGCTTTGACTCTCAATGAAGATGGTGGTGGCAGAAGACAGACCAACACCCAAATTAAGGTGTCTGAGCCACACACACTCAATAGTCGCTGTGAAAGTTGCCCTATACTCAGCCTCATAACTGGAAGTGGCCACAATAGGCTGCTTCTTCATTAGCCAAGATATGCATGAGCTATCAAGCATGAAGCAAAAACCACTAGTGGACACACGAGTGTCATAGCAACCAACCCAATCACTGTCTAAAGAAGCATGCAAATCTGGTGATAGTGATCCTGCCTTGGGATCAAACAATCCAAGTAGATGGGTAACAGTCAAGTAGCGAAAGATGCACTTAACCGCCTGCCAATGATTGACACCTAGGCAATGCATAAACCTACTCATCTGTGAGACAACAAACTGAATATTTGGTCGAGTAATGCATAAGTAAATCAAGCATCTAACAGCCTGCTGATATAGAACAACATCAAATGCATCTCCAGCATCATGAAGACTCAATTGTAAACCTGTCTCTATAGGAGTGGCAATAGGCTTACAGTCTTCAAGGCCAAAACACTACAATAATGTGTCAATATATTTTGTTTGACACAAAGCCATTCCACCATCAACTTGCATAAACTAAATGCCCAAATAGTGATGCAAATGCCCTAGATCAGACATCTCAAATGAGGCATTCAAATCAGCCTTAAAATTAGCAATATGTGTGTCATGAGGACCAGTGAGCAGCATGTCATCAACATACACCACAATGATCAAAAGCACATCATTAGCACGCTTAACATATAAGGTGCTTTCAGTTGGACTATTCTCAAAACCATGTGCAATGAGATAGGCATGTATCTTTTCATCCCAAGCACGTGGTGCTTGCTTTAAACCATATTATGCCTTCTTTAACCTGCACACCTAGTTTTCATGCCCTTTCCGCACAAATCCATGGGCCTGAAAAACATACACTTCTTCATGCAAGTCACCATTCAGAAATGTTGTTTTAATGTTCAACTGATGTACATTCCAACCATGATCAGCTATAGGTGCAGAGGTGCTACGATGAAAATCAATGCCTCTTTCCTGCACACAACCCTTTGCAACAAGCCTCACCTTATACCTATCAAATGTTCCATCAGGTTTATGCTTCAGCTTGTATATCCACTTAGCGCTAATGGCCTTCTTGCCAAGAGGCAAGTCACATAAAGACTAGGTACCATTTTTCATGATAGCATCATATTTAGATTGCATTGCAGCCATCCAATGTTCAAAATTTTGTGCTTCATCAAACGAAACAGGTTCAGTCTCATCAGAGAGGCTAGAGGCAGCCATAGCATAGCAATCTGATGCAAAAGAGGCACTATGAGAGCCTGATTGACGATATGACAAAGGTGCATCTAATTTGTTATCACGCAAGGTCTACACCAGCCATTTTGGCATAGTTTTTGCCTACTCAATATCAACTCTCTCATCAACAAGTGCATCATGTAAATTTGCATCAAAAATGGAATGATCTACATCATCACATCAAACCAACAAAGGCTGAGAAGTTGCCTCATTAGGACTAGCACTAGACTGTCCACTAGTAAAAAGAGGAAGCAAAGTATCATACATGTCTTTAGAGCTAACAAATGTCTCCTTAGTACATGAAAGCAATTGTTGAATAGCATCTTCCACAAAGAAAACATCATGACTAACTTGAATGCATTTAGCATGTGGATGATACAGATGATATCCTTTATTTTCAGGACTATACCCAACAAAAATACATTTTATTGTTTTATCATCCAATTTTTTGTGATGTTGTTCAGGCACTAATGCATATGCCAGACAACCAAAAACATGCAGATGAGAAACAGATGGCTTGTGACCATGCCAAGCCTCAAATGGAGTGATAGACTGCAATAGGAATCTGCGGAATATCATCTTCGACACCATCTTCATCAGCTCCAGCACCTGTATTTGTAGTACCTGTCATTACACGTGTAACAGGACATCTTTCAACACCCTGCACAATGTTCCACAATCCTTTTGCAACCAAAACATGTCGCATCATATAAGCCCATAATGGGTAGTTGGTACCATCCAACTTATCCTCAACAGCCAACATACGGAATTCATCACTACTTTCAGCCATGGCCGGTGACTAAAATACCTTGATGCAGAAAATTGACTGTATCTCAAAAAGTTGAACAGAACTGCCCAGACGAGTTCTACTAGACCTGTAGCAAACTTCGAGACGCTTAAACTGGCGAACAGAAACTGGTATATACCTTTGGCACAAAAAGATGAAATAGCCTGCACAAGTGCTACGATAGTGCGTTCGGAGGCCGAAACGAGCTCAGATCGCGATTTCAGCACCACAGAGCGAAGCGGTTTTGATCTTGGAAACACGTTGAGTATGCTCACCAAAATTCATGCGATTCTGAGACTGCAAACGGAGGAGTGTCGACGGTGCCCTAGATGAGCGACGACCTGCTCTGATACCAATTGTTGGAGTTAGACGTCTGCAGGAGCACGTGAACAGCAGAAGGAAGAAGAAGAAGCTTGGAGCACAAACACAATACTCAATGTATTACTAGAGAATGTACAAAGATAAGTAGCCCATTAGGGCAATAGGCGTATATACAAGCCGGGGGAAAAAAACCTCCTAAAGAGGGAAAAAAGTGCCCAGGCGGTCCTAGTGTGTTCACACACATCACTACCTAAATATATCAACAAAGTTCTCATTAAAATCAATGCACTTCTCTTGAGAATAAACTTTTATTACAAGCCTAATGTTATAATGATCAATATTATCATCATGCTTATGTTTCAACTTATATAGCTATTTAGTGCAAATGGTCTTTTTGCTAGAAGGAAAATCACATAAAGACCAAGTACCATCCTTTATAATAACATCATATCCTGATTGCATAACATCCATCTCATTTTTTTAATTATGTGCTTCATCAAAAGAGGTAGTCTCATTCTCATCACAAGGACCATAAACATCCATTGCATAAAAATTTGATGCAAAAAATCACTATGAGAGTCTAAACATGTATGATATGGAAAAGATTCATCCTACTTGCTATCTCTTAAAGTTTGCACCAACCATTTAGGGATAGTGTTAGCATCTTCAATGTAATCTCTCTCATAAAAAAGTGCATCATTTATATGAACATTAGAAATAGAATGATTTGTATGCTCATTGGGAACCCACAATAGGTTGAGAAATTGCCTTACTAGAAAATACACTCGACTACCCAATAGTTAACAATGGCAGCAATGCATCAGCTGATGCCTCATTTGTACATGAAAGTAGGGGTTGAAGTGCAACCTCCACAAATACCTCATCTTGAATAACCAAAATCTTTTAATCGATGGATGATACAATCGATAACCCTTACTTTCAAAATTGTGCCCAACAAAAATACCTTTCACAATCTTATCATCTATTTTTTTTGTCTTGTTGTATAGACACTAATGCATATGCCAAACTATACAAAATTTACACATAAACAAAAAATGGCTTGCCACCATGCTAAGCATCATAAGGAGTGATAGAAAACAATGCTTTAGTGGGATATCTATCAAGTACATATGTTGCACACATAACAACCAAAAGCTAGAAGTTATCTAGCAAAGCCTGAATTTTGACTGTACACCTCACCATTTATATGGGAGATCTATTTTTTCTCTTAAAAACCCCATTTTGGTGAGGCGTATATGCACTATACACTAATTGTTTATCCCATGCTAGACCAAAAATGCATTAAACTGAGAAAACATATTTCCCCTTGCTTTTGATGGATCTATCCATGCATGCCTCGAGAATATATATATATGAAAGTCACCAAATAAAGGTAATTCCCAAAAGAAGGAGTCTACGTGGGACCACATACATCATTGTGAACAAGGTGCAATTTTAGTTGAGTTGTTACTATACCATCTTATAGAAAGAAGAACATTGCATTCTACCCAAAATACAACCCATGTAAACATGATTAGAAAATGCCTCAAGTTTTGGTGAAGAGGACACCATTTTAGATTTCTACATGCAAAGCAAACTAAGAAAATTCAGATGCAAGCATGCCAAAGTTTTACATATGAAACAATATGAGAATCTTCAAATTACACATGAAAATTGAAGTATTCCAGTGGCAATGCACCATCGTGCGCTCTCCTTCTTGAGAGCTCCAAGATGATATTCTTGGATAGAAAACCAAGCTCCAAGCACCGCACATGGTACTCTGCACAGAGGCTACAGAATAGGAAAGACACAGTACACAGGGAGCACGAACACAAACTTCTTAGGTGTTACAAATGTGATCGAACTTGTAGTGTGTGGCTGACCAAGCCACTATATGTTTTATTAAAGAACATATACAAAGAAGTGTTCGGTGGCCATTTGGCCTTTCACATGGACACTAATGGTAACAATCTCCCACTAAAGGTCAATATGGCCAAAGTAATTATGGGAGAAAAATAAAGAATGATAAAGAATACCTGAGTGTAAGTATACAAAGTATACCTCCCACCTGATGGAAATGTTACACAATATACAAGTGACTGTGTAAGATCATGAATCAAGTAACCCCCATCAAGTGACAACAATGTCGAAAGTTATCTTGTGGTAGAGCTTTAGGCAAAGCATCTACAGCATTATCTCCAGTGTGAACCTTCTCAAGAATAATGCACTCAGTGGCTAAGCAATCTCTAATGAAGTGACACCTCACCTCAATGTGTTTGGTCTTTGCATGATAGACTAGATTCTTAGCCAAAGCAATGGCACTCTGATTATCAGTGAGCAAATGAGGTACATGCTAAGGTAAACCCATATCACAAGCAAGATGAGAAAGCCACAATGCTTCCTTACATGCCTCACTTGCTACAACATACTCTACTTCTGTGGTGGAAATAGTTGTACATTCTTGAAGACAAGATCTCCAAGAGATAGTTGTTGGTACAAGACAATCAACAATTGATGATTTGAACAAAGTATTGAATTCAAATAATAAAGCGAAGATCAAATTCTGAGGTTTGAAGATTAGTGCATGTTCAAAAGATAAAGACTTGTATATACATGTACATTAAGCTTAAAATTAGTTCACTTATACCTTTGTAATGGTGATGAGTTTGTACTTATATGCCTATATATACAAGTATAGAGTCGGGACATATAGAGAGGAGAGATATAGACCAAATATAGATGAGTAGAAGAAGAATGTATGTGATGAATGAATGAGATTCATCAAATCACTTGTTTTCAAAAGAATAGAAGAAAACTTCTGAAATCTAAGTCGCGATCTTTTCTCCATCTCTCCTTCTGTGCTTGATCATTTCATAAATCCTTTTGTAGATATCTAAGTCCATAGTTAATGTATCTATGGTTAAGATTTGAGAGTCTAATTGTAATCAGGCTGATAAAATTGAAGACAGGAACATTTACATGTGTAAATGTGAAGAAGTGAAGGCAGGAACAAGTGCAATCCCGGTGGTCAATGTTTTGATATTATCTCCCTCCAGAGTGTAAAGTTTTGAGCAATTTCTCATTCTTTAAGTTGAAAGGTAAAGCTACTTGTGGCTAAAATCAATTGAATAAATGGGTTCTAGTTTGGGAGAACCATGCATTAGAAGTTGCAGGTGTCAAAGTTGACTACATAGAAGAGTAGTTTCAGACATAGATACATTGTTTGAAGCAAATCTCAAGACCTACTGATATTTTGAGAATTTTCAACTTGGAGAAGGTGCACAAGATTTAGCTGAAACCTTGTATAAAGTTTCAATGAGAACTTTACTCATTTGATTAGTCAATGAGTGAATTAAGTGCAGCAGACTTTTTTGAGTAATTAGTTTCTTCACAATTAGTTCAAAGTTTGATAATTTGGCATTGGTCTTCCAAAATTGGTTGAGGTTTGAGTTTGTTCTTGATATAGAGCTGCTCTAACATCAAGGATAGGGATTAACACTCTCCATCAGTGGTAACAGAGCAAGAGTCATCATATTTGAAGAAAGGAGGACCCCGACTATTGCAAATATACAAAAATCAATCCTTGAAGATTCAAAAGGTGAAAGTTTGAAGTGAAAGCTAGAGAAGGAGGCCTAAAGCTATCAAGAAGACCAAAAGGAAATACATTCGAAGTAAAGGTACATTCATTATTCACAAAGCTTGAAGAATTTATTGCACAAGTGAAGAAAGGATGGGAGATTCTCTTCAGATAGAGAAATTGGATAGAGAAAACTATCTTGTTTGGTCAATGAGGATGGAAGCTCATCTCATGAGCAAAGATCTGATAGGATACATCACAGGTGAAGAAGAAAAGCCAAAATTTAGGGATCCTAGGGTTCCAACTAGGGAAGATCTCTCATATATGAAGACATGGATGAAGAAGGATGCTCAAGCAAAGAGCATTATCTACATGGGAGTCAATGATTACTTGCTACCTCACATAAGAGGACTTGAAAGTGCAAGTGACATATGGAATGCTTTGGAGGAGCATTTCCAAAACACTACAAAGTCAAGGAAGGCATCTTTATGGGCAGAGTTCACCATATTCAAGAAGAAGAGGCTTCTCAATCTCTTTCTAATTATGTACCAAGGATGAAGGACATTGTAGATGCATTAGGAGCAGTTGATGAAGATATTGAAGAGGTCAAATTGGTAAGACAAATTCTCACAAGTTTGAGAGGAGATGAGAAATGAAAGCCTTTCATTCTATCCATGGAATTGTCACTAGATCATTTCACTCCTGATTTGAATCAGTTGCTAGGACATATGCTAACCTTTGAGCAGGATGTCAAAGGTGATGTTGATAAAGGTATAGATCAAGCAATGTATTCAAAGGACAAGAAGAAAATTAACAAAGGCAAGCAACAATTGAATGAAGATGAAGGCACTACTAGTCAAGCTAACTTCCTAAGAGGAAGAGGAGGTGGCAAAGGAAGAGGAAGAGGTAGAAGCAATAAAGATGGTGTCAAAGCTTGCTGGATTTGTGGTAAGAATAATCATTTAGCTCATGAATGTTGGCATAATAATCAGAATGGTGGAGGATATAATCAAAACTTTAATGCAAGAGGAAGAGGTAATAGAAATCAGAGAGGTAATTTCAGAGGTAGAGGTAATAGAGGTTTCTTTGGAAGAAATGCAGGTAGAGGCTTTCAAAGTCAATCCTACAACAATACCTACTACAACTATGCTTCAGATCAGAAGGAGGATTCAACCTTAATTATGAATGCAAATTGTGAAAGACAAAGTGAAGATCAAAGAGTCTTCTACATAGACTCATGGTGTAGCAATCACCTGAGTGGCAACATAGCTTTGATGACTGATTTGGAGAATAAGGTGAGTAATCGTGTAGTTCAAACAGGTGATAACACAAAGCACAATGTGAAGTCCATTAGATCAGTAAAGGCCAAGGATGGGAGCACTCTTTTGAGTAAGGTTCTATATGTTCCTACAATATTAAAGAATCTCATAAGTGTAGGGAAAATTGTAGATAAAGGTTATGAAGTAAGGTTCACTAATGATGGAGTTTTTGTGGAAGACCCTAGCAATGGGTATAAACAAATTGTTTCAGAAAAGAAAGAAGGAATGCTCTTCACATTGAAGATTCAAGGTAATGTTGGTCATGCCTTGTTCAGTTATGGAGGACATAAGATCTCTGAGTTAGATCTTTGGCACAAAAGACTTGGACATTTTAATGAAAGAGGTATTAAGGATATGATTAACAATGGTTCAGTGCTTGGATTGCCTAATGTTGTAGGTCAACACATGACATATAGATGTGAAGCATGTCAATTAGGTAAGGCTCATAAGAAATCATATAATAAGCATGGTTTCATGTATTTAGAGAAGCTTGAATTGGTGCATATAGATGTGTGGGGTCCATCAAAGGACTTTAGCATTAATGGTTCAAGATATTATGTGATTTATGTTGATGATGCTACCAAGTGGATCACTATATATGTGATCAAAGATAAATGAGAGGTGTTCAATACATTTAAACATGATCATGTGTATGCAGAGAGAATCACAGGGCAAAAATTGAAGAGACTAAGGTCAGATGGAGGGGGTGAGTATTTCTCTAATGAGTTCAGTGATTACTTATGGAATGCAGGTATAAAAAGGGAAGTTACTTGCAGGTACTTTCCTCAACAAAATGGTGTAGCAGAAAGGAGAAATAGAACTCATGTTGAGTTTGCAAGGTCAATGATGAAGGAGAAAAATTGCCCTAATTGTGTGTCTTGAGGCTATGAATACAGCTACTTATTTGGTGAATAGACTTCCATGTAAGGCTTTGAATGGTATGACACCTTATGAGCCATGGTGGGATAAGAGACCTACCTTAGATCATTGCAAAGTGTTTGGATGTTTGGCTTATGCATATGTACCATCTCAGTTAAGGCATAAATTGGAACCTAAAGCTGAAAAGTATGTGTTCATTTGTTATGATGATAAGCACATGGGTTATAGATTGTGGAGTCCATCTACAAAGCAAGTCCTTGTGTCAAAAGATGTTACATTTGATGAATAAGGTACTTGGTATGCAGGTACAATTAATATTCATGCAGGTGATGAAGAAGTCATGACCCAAAGAAAGGGGAAATCAAATATTCAAATTCATGATGATGAAGAGATTGTTGATGCTCAGATTGATAATGGAGTTTTGACCCATCTTCTCATGAGCAGTGCATGTCTACAGTAGACTCAGATGTTTGGTACTTTGATAGTGGGGCAACCAAACATATTACCTCGCACTGTAGTTTCTTCTCTTCACTCAAGCCTACCCCTACAGGCAATACTGTTACATGTGCCAATAACTCCTCCTATCCTATTATGGGAGTTGGTAAGATCATTTTGACTACTGTTAATGGTAGTTCTTTCACTTTATCAGATGCTTTGTTTGTGCCAGGGATCAAAAGAATCTGTTATCAGTTTTTGCATTAGCCAAGATTGGCTTGGTTATGAAATTTGTTGATGACATATGTACAGTTCATGATCTGTCAAATGGTGATGTCATTATTGCTTCTGGCATTTTATGTCGTGGGTTGTATAAGCTCATAGACTATGAAAGATCTGTAAATGATTTGGCATATGATGTACATGATTCTCAGGCTATGTTAGATGCAAAGCTTTGGCATGCACACTTTGGTCATCTGAACTTTGCAAGTTTACTATGCTTGTAGAAATCTGAAATGGTGTCCTCTTTGCCCAAACTTGAGGCACCCGTAAACATGTATGTGAAGGCTGTATTTTGGGCAAAATGCAGCATTCTTCCTTTCCAAAAGATGGTTCAGTTTAGGCTACTCAGATATCGCAGCTTGTATATAGTGATGTATTTCGTCGTATGCAGACACACACTTTTGGAAATTATCTTTACTTCGTGACCTTTATTGATGATTTTTCTAGGCATGCATGGGCATATCCACTCAAAGCAAAGTCTGAAGTGTTTATGTGCTTCAAACAGTTTTTGGTTTTGGCTGAAAATATGTCAGCATGTAAAATGGCCACCCTCCGTTCTGATCGAGGGGGAGAATATATGTCTTCTGATTTTAATACATTTCTGGCTGAACATGGGATAAAACGCTAGTGTATAGTGCCGTATACACCTCAACAGAATGGAGTTGCTGAATGGAAGGACATTTCACTCATGGAGATGGTGAGGTGTATGGTCAAGAGCCAGGCTTTACCACATTAGTTTCTCGCTTGAGGCTATTATGTGTGTAGCACGTGTACTTAACATGTGTCCCACTAAAGCACTATAGTCTATCACTCCATATGAGGCTTGGCATGATCGCAAGCCATCTGTTGCTCATATGCATGTTTTTGGTTGTCTGGCATATGCATTTGTGCCTGAACAACATTGCAAAAAATTGGATGATAAAGAAGTAAAATGTATTTTTGTTGGGTACAGTTCTCGAAGTAAAGGCTATCGTTTGTATCATCCACAGAATAAATGCATTCTGGTCATCCGTGATATTGTTTTTGTGGAAGATGCTATTCAACCATTGCCTTCATGTACTAAGGAGACATTTGTTAGCTCCAAAGACATGTATGATACATTGTTGCCTCTTTCTACATGTGGACAGTCTAGTACTGGTCCTAATGAGGCAACTTCTCAACCTTTGCGGGTTTCATGTGATGATGTAGATCATCCCATTTTTTATGCAGATTTACATGATGCACTTGTTGATGAGAGAACTGATATTGAGGAGGCAAAAACTATGCCTAAATGGCTGGTGCAGACTTTGAGTGATAGCAAATTATATGCACCTCTGTCATATTGTACTCGTTCAGGCTCTCATAGTGTGTCTTTTGCATCAGATTTCTATGCTATGGCTGCATCTAATCTCTATGATGAGAATGAGCCTATTTCATTTGATGAAGCACAAAATTTGGAAAATTGGATGGCTGTTATGCAATCTGAATATGATGTTATATTGGAGAATGGTACTTGGTCTTTATGTGACTTGCCTCCTAGCAAGAAGGCCATTGGTACTAAGTGGGTATACAAGCTGAAGCATAAGCCTGATGGTATAGTTGACAGGTATAAATCTAGGCTTGTTGCAAAGGGTTATGCACAGGAAAAAGGCATTGATTTTGATGAAACCTTTGCTCATATGACTACTATTCATAGCATCTGTGCACTTTGCAGCTCATCATGGTTGGAATGTACATTAGCTGGACATTAGAAAAGCATTTCTGAATGGTGACTTGCATGAAGACATGTATGTTTTTTAGCCCCGTGGCTTTTTGCAGAAAGGGCATGAAAACTAGGTGTGCAGGTTAAAGAAGGCATTATATGGTTTAAAGGAAGCACCACCTGCTTGCTATGGAAAGATACATGCCTATCTGATTGCACATGGTTTTGAGAACAGTCCAACTAAAAGCACCTTATATGTTAAGTGTGCTAATGATGTACTTCTAATCATTGTGGTTTATGTTGATGACATGCTGCTCACTGGTCCTCATGAGAGGCATGTTGCTGATTTTAAGGCTGATTTGCATGCCTTATTTGAGGTGTCTGCTTTGGGGCATTTGCATCACTATTTGGGCATTCAGTTTATGCACGTTGATGGTGGAATGGCTTTGTGTCAAACAAAATATATTGACACATTATTGTAGCATTTTGGCCTTGAAAGATTGTAAACCTATTGCCACTCCTATGGAAATAGGCTTACGACTGAGTCTTCATGATACTAGGGATATGATGTTTTTCTCTATCAACAGGATGTTGGATGCTTGATTTACTTATGCATTACTCAGCAAGATATTCAATTTTTTGTCTCACAAATGAGCAAGTTTATGCATTGCCCAGAAGTCAAGCATTGGCAGGCGGTTAAGCGCATCTTTTGCTACTTGAGTGGTACCCGTCCACTTGGTTTGTTTTATCCCAAGGGGGGATCACTACCACCAGATTTGCATGCTTTTTCTAACTCTGGTTGGGTTGGTTGCTATGACACTCGTGTGTCCACTAGTGGCTTTTGCTTCATGCTTGGTAGCTCATGTATATCTTGGTTGAGCAAGAAGCAGCCTACTATGGCTACTTCCAGTTGTGGGACTAAGTATAGGGTAGCTTTCACAACGACTGTTGAGTGTGTGTGGCTTAGACGCCTTATGGCTGATTTGGGTGTTGGTCAGTCTTCTACCACTACCATTTTCACTGACAGTCAGAGTGCATTGGCAGCTGTGAGGAACCATGTGTTTTATGCTTGCGCTAAGCACATTGAGGTGAATTATCATCATGTCAGGGAGAGGTTCTTCGCTGGGGAGATCGGCTTGGCATATGTGCCCACGCAGGAGAACATTGCAGACCTTTTCACGAAGGCTCTGCCTAGGGAGAAGTTTGAAGCTTTCCGCAAAGCTTTGGGGTTACTTCCTTTTGTGGAGTGATTTCTACATAGCTTGACACTTCCTTATACATGAGTGCCAGCTCCTTGTTCACCGCATCACTACCAGGGGAGATTTGTTGATATATTTAGGTAGTGATGTGTGTGAACACACTAGGACCGCGAGGGCACTTTCTTCCCTCTTTAGGAGGATTTTTTCCCCCGACTTGTATATATGCCTATTGCCATAATGGGCTACTTATCTTTTGTACATTCTCTAGTAATACATTCAGTATTGTGTGTTGTGCTCCAAGCTTCTTCTTCTTCTTCCTTGTGTTGTTTGCATGCTTCCGTAGAGGTCTAACTACAACAAATGGGTCTACAAGACAAAGAGGTATGTAGATGGAAGTGTGTATAGGTATGAAGCTAGACTTGTTGTGAAAGGATATGCTCATACATATGGTGTAGATTATGATGAGACTTATAGTCATGTGGCAAATATGACAACTATAAGGACTCTCATAGCTATTGCTGCATGTAAAGGTTGGAAGCTATGTCAATTAGATGTGAAGAATGCTTTTCTAAATGGTTACATTTCAGATGATGTTTTCATAGAGCAACTAGAAGGTTTCAAGGATAAATATTATCCCGAGTATGTGTGTAAGCTCAAGGGAGCTTTGTATGGTTTGAAGCAAGCCCCAAGGGCATGGAATTATAGACTTGTGAAGTTCATGAAAGAACTTGGTTTCCAAGTGTCTAAGGCAGATAGTAGCTTGCTTGTTAACGCAAGTGATGATGGGTTCATTTACATGTGCATATATGTTGATGACATAATTCTTACAGGTACAGATGAGAAGGGCATACAAAGTCTTAAGAAGCAAATGGAGAAAGAGTTCAAGATCAGTGACTTGGGAGACTTGTCATATTTCTTGGGCATGGAGATTTCATATACTCAACATGGAGTATATGTGAGTCAAGAAAGGTATTTAAAGAATTTGCTAATCAACTTTAAAAACGGAAGATTGCAGGGTAACACCTACTCCAATGGAGGTGAATCATAAATTGAGCAGATATGGAGGAGAAGAATTCAAGGACATGAAGCTATATAAAAGTTTGGTTGGTAGTCTAATCTATGCTACATTAACTAGGCCTGATTTGTCATATGCAGTTGGAGTGTTGCCTCAATTCATGCATTGTCCTAGGAAAGAACATTGGATTGCAGGACAAAGGGTGCTAAGATACATTAAGGGTAAATTCAAAGAAGGTTTGTATTATGGATTCACATCAGATACAAAGATCAAGATATATAGTGATACAGATTGGGCAGGTAATCCTGATGATAGGAGGTCAACCTATGGGTATTTGTGTTATGTGGGAGATAAGTTAATCTCTTGGTGTTCTAAGAAGCAACATACAGTTGCCTTGTCATCCACAAAAGCAGAGTATAAAGGTATGGTTGAAGTTGCAATGGAGGTTATATGGTTGAAGACTCTCATGAAGAGTTTTGATATCATTCAGAGTACACCCACTATTCATGGCGATAATATGAGTTCATTGTATCTAGCTGTTAACCCTGTATTTCATGCCAGGACTAAACATATTGAGATCCAATATCATTTCTTGAGAGAGAAGGTGATTGATAAAGAAATAGAAGTCATACATACTTCTACAAAAGATCATATTGTAGACATGTTAACCAAAAGCTTGTATGGACCTAAGTTGCAGAGGTTCAAAGACATGGCAGGGATAAAGAAGATGGAGAAAATCACAATTGATGATTGAGGGGGAGATGTTGGTGCAAGACAATCAACAATTGATGATTTGAACAAAGGATTGAAGTCAAATAATAAAGCAAAGATCAAATTCTAAGGCTTGAAGATTAGTGCATGGTTAGAAGGTAAAGACTTGTATATACATGTACATTAAGCTTAAAACTAGTTCACTTCTACCTTTGTAATGGTGATGATTTTGTACATATATGCCTATATATACAAGTATAGAGTCGGGACATATAGATAGGAGAGATATAGACCAAATATAGATGAGTAGAAGAAGAATGTATGTGATGAATGAATGAGATTCATCAAATCAGTTGTTTTCAAAAGAATAGAGGAAAACTTCTTAAATTTGAGTCGCGATCTTTTCTCCATCTCTCCTTCTATGCTTGATCATTTCATAAATCCTTTTGTAACTGTCTAAGTCCATAGTTAATGCATCTATGGTTAAGATTTGAGAGTCTAATTGTAATCAGGCTGAGAGAATTGAAGACAAGAACATTTACATGTGTAAATGTGAAGAAGTGAAGGCAGGAACAGGTGCAATCCTGATGGTCAATGTTTTGATCAGATCTCCCTCCACAGTGTAAAATTTTGAGCAAGCACTCATTCTTTAAGTTGAAAGGTAAGCTACTTGTGGTTAAAAGCATTTGAATAAACGGGTTCTAGTTTGGGATAACCATGTATTAGAAGGTGCAGGTGTCAAAGTCGACTACACAAAAGAGTAGTTTCAAACATAGATACATTGTTTGAAGAAAATCTCAAGATCTACTAAATTGTTTGAGAAGTTTTAACTTGGAGAAGGTGCAAAGCTTTAGGCAACACCTTGTATAATGTTTCAATGAAAACTTTACTCATTTGATCATTCAATGAGTGAATTAAGTGCAGCAAACTTTTCTGAGTAATCAGTTTCTTCATAGTTAGTTCAAAGTTTGATAATTTGGCATTGGTCTTCCAGAATTGGTTGAGGTTTGAGTTGTTCTTGATATAGAGGTGCTCTAACATCAAGGATAACTTGTTCTTTTGGATGTTAACACTCTCCATCAATAGCACCCCTAGCAAAATGAAAATATACCCTAATGTAGACTTACGATTGTCTACACAACCAGCATAGTCACAATCTGTATAACCAATAACGGATGCTTTCCCTCTACCTAAGCATAGACACTTGTCCTTAGTGCCACTTAAATATCTCAAAATCATCTTGACCACTTCCCAATGTTTCTTACCAGGATTAGACATATATCTGCTCACAACTCCAATTGCAAAGGCAATGTTTGGTCTCATAGCTACCATAGCATACATGAGACTACCAACACCAAACTGATAGGAAATTTTGGTCATGAATTCCTTTTCCTCATCTGATTTGGGGCAATCATTCTTGCTCAATTTCACATATGTGAGTAAAGGTGTACTCAATGCCTTTCCACCTTGCATATTGAGCCTGTGAAGTACTTTGGATATGTACTCACTTTGAGACAAATATATGCATCTTTTACTCCTATCACGAGTAATGCGCATGCCAAGAATATGTTTGGCATCCCCCAAATCCTTCATATCAAATGTCTAACTCAACTCCTTTTTGAGAATTGACAAGTCATAAGAGGACTTCCTAGCAATCAACATATCATCGACATAAAGTATCAAGCACATCAAGCTGCCATCTGAGCATCTCTTTGTGAAGAGACAATGATCCCCATTGCTTCAAGAATAGCCTTAAGACTTCATAAAAGCATCAAATTTTTTATACCATTGTCTAGGGGACTGTTTAAATCCATACAAGCTCTTCTTGAGCTTACAAACTAGACTTTCCTTGCTAAGAACTACATAACCCTCTGGTTGTTCCATATAGATCTCATCTGTAAGATCTCCATGCAAGAAAGCAATTTTCACATCCGTTTGGACTAGCTCTAAGTCCTCCATTGCAAGGAATCCAAGAAACATGCACAGGGTAGTCATCTTGACCACTAGAGAGAGATTTCCTCGAAATCAACACCATGTTGTTGCTTAAAACCCTTTGAAACAAGTCATGCTTTATATTTTGGGGAAGCACTATCTGATGTGAATTTCAGCTTATATACCCATTTACATGGTAAAGCTTTCCTACCCTTTGGAAAAGGTACTAAATCCCAAGTACCATTCTTGTGAAGAGAATCCAACTCACTCTTCATGGAACACTCCCACTTGACATGATCCTCTATCTGCATAGCCTCTTTGTAGCAAGAAGGCTCATCGACATCTATTAGCATAACAAAATCTAAATGTGGAACATACCTATCAGGTGGATGTGAGACATGTGTAGAGCATCTCAATGGTCATTGAATAGGAACATTTGCAGACTGATCTGGTCAGACATTCTCTTGAATGTCCCTATGTGCAGCATTTTTATGCATGCTAACTAGAGGACTAGTATCCTCAAAAAACACTCTTCTCATTTTAACCTCCGTAATGGGATCTTTATGCATCTTAGACTCATTGAAAATGACATCACTACTTCTTATCACTGATCGTATTTCAGGATCCCATAAGAGATATCCAAATTGTCCTTCTCGACCATATCCAAGAAAAATGCATTTCTTTGACTTATGGTCCAACTTTTATCTAAGATTCTTGGGTATATGAACATATGCTTCACACCCAAAAACTCAAAGATGACCATAATATGGTGGCTTCCCTGTCCATAATTCTTGTGCCACTTTCAAACCTTTGGTAGCACTAGGTGAAAGGTTAATCACATGAACAATACTGCTTCTGCCCAAAAGCCTTGTGAAAGGTTTGCATGATGTAGCATAGAGACTATTCTATCCTGAATAGTTCAATTCATCCTTTCCACTACACCATTCTATATTGGAGTATAAGGAACTGTAAAATCTCTATGAATTCCTCTAGACTAGCAGAAAAGGTTGAATTCATGTGAGGTATCCTCACCCCCATTATCTCAACGTAAAGCTTTGAGCTCAATTCCTTTTCATCAAAATTCTTTCCTTTAACTTTAGCATTCTTTAATGCATAAGAGTCTTTCTTCATGTGTCCTTTCTTATGACAATAATGGCATTCGATATCCCTCTTCCTTGATTTGCTTCTACTCTTGTTCTGTTGGCCATTCTTTTCCTTGTTCTTGCTTCTGCCACATTGTCGATTCTTTCCTCGGTAAGAATCACGAACATTATATGCATCTCCATTCTGAGTGCCAACCATATATTTTCTATGAATCTCCTCACTCAAGAGTGCTCCACATATGTCATCATAGACTAGTTTACCACTAGGTGCACTATTGTTAATAGTAGTGCAAAACATATGCCATGATGATGGCAAGGTGGATAACAACAAGATTGCTTTCATTTCATTATCCATATCCATTTTTTTAGCTTGTAACTAGGAGAATATAGCGTCAAACTCATTTAGATGAGCAAAAACACTATCTGTGTCTTTCATGTGAAGGTCATATAACTTTCTCATCAAATACCCTTTATTTGATGTCATCTTTTTTTCATATGTATTGCATAACTTCTTCCAAAGCGCCTCTGCACTTTCACAATCTAATATTGTAAAGTAAACATTATTTGCCAAGTGCAATTGAATGGTAGACTTGGCCATTTCATCTAACTCATCCCAATCATTTTCATCCATGTCAGCAGGCTTCTTTGAGACTCCATTTAATGGCTTCCATTGCCTCTTTTGAATCAGTACATCTTTAATCTGATTCTTTCATAGAGCAGAGTTTGTGCCATCAAATTTTCAAATCTCAAAGTGGTCTTTTCTCTGCAACTTATAGCTCCTCCTCAAAACATTGGCACTAGACCCTGAACCACCAGACATGCCTGAGATTTCTGATGCCATGATGGTAGATAACTGAATAGAATGATAATGGAGCTAGAAGAGTCCAAACACCTTTAAGGCTCAAAGAAGGATGAACAAGTATCAAATTTTAGGAGAGAATTCAACAATCTTCCCAGAAAAATGAATTAATGAATAGTAATGACCAACTAGAAGGATTATGTGAGGATAAATGTGCTCACACCAATACGTGTATCAAGGAGTAAATTGACCATTGTATAGTTGAAAAAACCAAAAAAATCTAGAAAAATTTTCCTCTGCAAAATGAGCATATGAATAGTGCCAAAATCTCATAAAAGTGCAAGTACTAACATGTTTACCTACATAGTGAATCGACTCCATTGCATATAATTGATTACCCAAAAGAAGCCAACTAGGCTTATCAAGCACATATCAACAACTATGATACATCTCCTATGGTGAGGTTGGGTAAGTCTTCCACCTGCATCACCAACGACACCCCAACACCTGGGTGTCTCCCAATTCAAAAAACCTCACCACGACCCTCTTTATCAAACGTAAAAGGCTTTATGCAAAAACGTAACCACTATATCAATGACCACATGAACATACATAAGTGGTATCAACATAAGCGTACACAGTGTATCCTCCCTCTCAAGCGACGAGCTCCATGAGGAGCGGTCATGTTCTTCAGTCTTGGCTTCATTTGATTTTTCTTATGAAATTCTCAAACCTTGATTGGTGCTCTCTGAAGGTTTTCTGCAAGTTCCCACGTACAATCGCTGATGTCATATCCTTTTCGATGAACAAGGTAATCCAATATTCCTTGGGAGATTTTTGAAATTAAGACATGATCAACCTCAAATTCTTCATGATCCTCAATCTTGATAGGTGGTGAAGGGGTCTCTCTTGAGCTTCCTTGGATTCTTCATGCGATAGATCCTTGGAGCTTCTAGTGGTATGTTGTGGTGTTTCCAAGATCTTTGATGGAGAAATTTAAGCATACCTCTATACTCCATATCATTTTTAATGACTTTTTGGTCTTAAAAGATTATTGATTCAGACTCTTGAGGAATAGTGTCTTGATTATTCAACACTTCTAGCTCTTGGACTTGGCTTTCTTTGAACAATTGATTCTCACACTCAACTACTTGATTGATTGCTTTATCTAAAGTATTAACTTGAAATGTCGAGGGTAAATGATCTTTTATTTCATCTCTAAGACCACTTTGAGATTGATTAACTAGATTTTCTTCTTGATATATGGATCCTTTAAATAATTTTGTGAAGTCTAAAGCAAAATTTGCAACTGAGCGTTCACCTTGTGGTAACCTCCTTTCAAAATCTTGGAGTTTTTTATAAATATTATCATTCAAAGTAAGTTCAATATTTCTAAGTATGGATATGGAGTCCATCATTCTTGACATACTATTGATATGGAAAGTCTTGCCAAAATGTCAAGAGAGCACTAGATTGTGCCCCTTGGCTAGACTAGACAAGATTTCAAAATTCGAGACTAATAGGTATGGATAGCTAGAATAGAAATGATACAGGAGATCCCACAACTCGAGACCGTAGGTATGAAGAAAGATATCTAGATTACAAGAACTCCCTTCAAGGAGATGAACTAGATACAAGAAATAACTCGATAAGATCTTGTACTACGAAATTACAATAGGACAAGAGAGAATGTCTAGGATACAAGACTAGACAAAACTAGAACAAAGGATGTGATAAATCTTTTATTGTCGCTTGCACAGAGATATCCTCCTCAGTTCTCCTCCCAACCGTGCCCAAGCCATGAATCCTTTTCTTCATGAGTGTGATAAATCTTTTACTATCGTGTGCACAGAGATATCCTCCTCGGTTCTCCTCCTAGTCGTGCCCAAGCAATGAATCCCTTTCTTCGTGAGAGTTAGTCCTCCGTCTCTCACACGCTTTCTCTACCTAGTAAGGCAACCTACAATATCTTGCCAAGTGACAAGATATTACTGTAGTCTCTGTAATATCATCGTACCCATAAATTCTATGATGTGACATTACATTTCCTTCCCCCTAAAAACATTTTTGTCTTGAAAATGTAGATGAAATGTATGTAATGGTAGGAGAAAGTGCTCAAACTCCCCTGAAACCCATGTACTCTAGGTACATGTTCATCTGTATGCATTGTTTTCCCATATCCTTCCCCTAAAGAAGCCTCATATGAGATCATCTTAAAGGTGGACAACCATCTAAGTAGTGCCTACTATCTCTCATATATACTCAACTTCAAAACTATCACTCCCATGACAAGTGACATCATCAAAATGACCTAAGTCCATATGATGTATCCTCTATGGAGTAATAATATAAAAGGAAAGTGTAAGGTGCCAAGATTATAGGCTTGACCATATTATAATGGAGATAGTAAACCATAAAATCATATGAAACATAGAAGAAATTCCCATAAAAAGTGACTCCAAAACCCATCTAAGACTAAATGATAGATTGCCCTCATACCATTCTAAGTCTTCCTAACCTTGAGTGTACTCACAAGTAATAGTTTAATCTAAACTACCTTGTGATGTATGCGAATCCATCATCTAGCTCATGTATAAGAATTTCTTGGTAGTAAAATGCAATCTCTACATTCCACTGACCAAGAAGTCTTTGGTTTGTCATATCTTACCTTTGGACTAAGTTCTATTGGAAGAGCATCTATTGGCACTAACGCAAACTCTAAAATTTTCTCTTCCATTTAGTTTGCCATATGAATGCAAAAAGCATTCCCTTTGAGATTCAGATAATCCGTAAGTACCCATTCTGCTAATTGATGCTTACACATCATCCTCATGATGTAATATCAGCTAAGAATTCGGTACCCCCATAGGTTAGATCCATCTCTATCTCCTATCATCAATCTACTCTCAATCTAACTAATGTCAATAACTAGATCATCTCATCTAGTCAAGGACCATCACTAAAAATAGCATAACTACTTCTCTCTAGAGTATACAAGTGAGACTCAATCTAACCATCATGATTAACTGATCTCCCTATTGCCTTGATAGAAGAGTGCCACTCCTAACAAGACAATCTAGAAGAGAGGAAGTGAAACTCTCTCTCTTTCTCTCTCTGTAATCTCCTCTAAGGAAAAGAGCTATGGTAGTGGAATCTATTCCACTTTCCCTTTTTCTTCGAAAGAGATTCTTTTGAATTCAATTGCTCTACTCATCCATAATTGAGAACATGCATATAGGTTCTCCATGTTTTTCCTTCTAAAATAGTGGAGAATCAAACTCCGATGTGAAGGAAAATTACAATGAAAACTAGAGTAAATGAATTCCTTATGAAATGTAGACTAAGAGATGGTTTCTAAACACCCCTTCTCTCTGAATGGAAAACATACTCTATTCTTCTCATATGAATAAATCATGTTTTCCTTTCCTTTTTTCTCTCTCAAAGAACAAGAGCTAAAGTAAGAATTATTCTCGGTCTCTGAGCTAGATTGCATTTTCTCCTTTCCTTAAAAGAGAGTTGTGTGAATTTATTTGCTCCTCTTTTCCATAAACTAATACATAATCCCTCATTATATAAATGCCTATGAAGATGGAGAACAAATCTCCCCTAACTAATGAAGGTGTATGTAGTGGAGTGGATAAAATAAATTCCTTATAAGGGCCAAATCCCTCTGCTAAAATGGTCAGCAATGATATGACATGATACCATAAAAACATGTGTATTGATATTAAGAAGCTTTCTTTGCCAACCATCCTCTATGCATGGATTTATAGGATCCAATCAAACTAATGGAATTATCCTTCTTGAAAACCTCAAAATGATTATGTCATATCAATGATGATAAAATCACCTATCACATTCTCTAATGGAAAAATGGATCTTCCCTAAACTATGGAAGATAACTCTCAATCCTAAGGAGATGTCTACTAAGAGCTCTCCTCTAATCCAGTGAGACATGCCACCATGAATGATGAGTCCTTTTCTCCTTGGCCATAGAAGAAGAGTGCTCAAAGGGAAGTCGTTTCCACCGTCCCATACTAGTGGAACCTTCTTCCAATCCATGGTATCATACGTACACTAAACTAAAGATATTTCCATATATATGTAATGGAAAATGTGGGTGGAATCTAATGAATCCCATATTCTAGTCATTTTTTGGGTATTGCTCATAATACCCCATAGTCTCCTAACCATCCTGTGAGAATCTTTTGAAGATAAGTAAATCTTCACAACATTGGAGATTATTATAAATGTATCTCCCTTTCTGATATGCAACTTCCCATAACCTATATGATTGCTTGTGCACACTCCTAATGGTGAAGGTATATCACCTTCCCTTTAGCAATCCTATGGTCTAAATCCATAAGGATTATGTGTAGGGATCCTATTACTACTAAAGTTGCCTTATCTATACTACTATGATGGTCCTAAGTCCATCAAATACATGCTTACAAGCATGTATACACCTTACTGATGTTTGCAAAAAAGGCCTGTTAACATGCCATAACATTCTTACCTAAAGGTAAGTGCGTATATAATGTCATGAGGTGGGAAAATTTTGATGGCATTTTCCCAAGTAAATGGAGTCCCAAAAACTTTTAACCATAAACTCAATGGCACACAGACCATCCAACAACATAGGGCTTGACAAGCCCATGGCATGCACACCATAAACTATACATGGACTCCATAACCTGCAAAAGTATAAAAACAAATGCTAGCAACAATATCTGTGTTGCATAACCATGTAGTTCCTGCAACAATCTTTCATGCAAACAATCAAAAAGTTTACTCTTAGAAAGTTGATCCATACTTTTAGAATTAGAAAAAAAATGATCAACTTTGATGCATGCATTCCAATCAATGCATGTACATACAAAACATGCTATACTATAAAGTAAAATGCCTGAAATATAAACCATACGTCCTTGAATGGTTTGGTATTGGAATTGCATGCATCCAATCCCTTTTGATGAACCTCGAGACCTCTGCACCTTCCTCTTCAGGTCCGAACATAAAATTTGAAGTGTCTGAAAACATCGGATCACTTCCCAAGACATAAAGCATGGTCAAATGATTACAAAATAATGCAAATTTACCCAAAAAATGCATATGTAATCCTTCTTTAGACATACAAAAACTTTTTTAGGACCTTCTTAGTTTGAAACATATGGCTCCCCAAAGGTAGTTGCGAAAAATTGTTCGGAGTTTGCAAACCTGCACAAACCTGCAAAAATATGTAATTTCCAAAATTTCTTTCCATAAACTAAAAGAAGACCTTGTGCTCTTCGAAATGATCCATATCACATCCAATTTTGAGTTTTCTAACCCAAAATATGGCCTCTCCAAGCGTGACATGCCAAACTAGTGGACTAGTGAAGTGGTTGGAAAAAGTGTGAAAATGTGATTTTTGAAGTGCCCAAGAGCATTCTTCCATCAAGCAAATCCTATATTTCTCTCCGTAACCTCAGTGAGTAATATATGAAGATGCTTGGTCCTATTTTCACCATACGAAATCCTTCATTCATGCACGCTAATTTGTTCCCCAAAAAGAGGCATAAATCAAGATTTTTACTTTCATGCAAAAACTTAAATGGGAGCTTTTTGCAAGCTTCTAATCCACTCCTAATGTAGATTTTTCTTGGATTTTCTCATTCTTCATGGTAATACATACACCATACTTCATGTATGTATACACTAATCCATGGAAATCCGCTTAAATAGTCTCTTTTCTTACTCCCAAAAGTGAAGTTTGGCTGAAACTAACATCTGAATTTTTTTTAGAAAGTGCAGGAAGGGGGTTTTTTAGGAAGTAAAATTCCTCATTAACATATTAATTTGATGAATCTAATGATACCATTATGAAGTACATATACCATACTCTCAGTATATATACTTTTCCCATCCATCCATAGCTAATGCATCTCTTTTTCCCTCTTCCAAGATGGGAATTTCTTAGATTCACGTGCAGAAATTTTTTCTCAAACAGTGATGGAAGGGGGTCTTGTGGAGCTTCAAACTCCCATCATACTGAGCTAATCTTTGAATTTCTTGATTGTATATGAAAGTCCATACAGCATATTATATGTGTGCATGATGTTTCCTACCAAAATAAGAAAAATCCCGCTTCATTTCCCTTTTCCAAAATGGCTACTTATCCAAAATAGCCCCTAAAATTTATGTGAAAAATCATGAAAGTAGAGTATTTTGGAGATACCCTAAACTTGGCTTTCTTGTATTTTGAGGGAATCCTTTACTCCAGACGAGAGTATACATCTCATAATCTCCATACATGTGATTTCCCTCCAAGATCTTCACCACCTAATGCTTCATTATCATTCTCAAAGAAGGAAATTCTTACAGAAATTCAAAAACACTCAAACCTGAAGCTGAGGGCATAACTTCTTCTATCTGAAGCCTCAAGGATGTGAGCAAAGAGCAAACCTTCTACATGTCCAGTTATTTCTTCCAACAGCTTTGGGTCCATTGATCCTTCCTCTTTCATCTTCCAAAAATGGAGTTCCGTTGAGAAAGCTCAACACATTTAATACATGAAAACTTCCCATAAGAAACATGGTAATATTTTGGACAAATCATGCTTTTGAGGTGAGGTTTCCTATTGGAATTGTGTTATTGGATCATAAGAATTTCGAGGTTGAATTCTCCTTGGTCATGTCCCTTTTCTTTTCATGTTTCATCCTCTTTGTACATAGAAAACCCCACCTTCTCCTCAAGAAAAGATTCAAGTAGTTCCTTTGAGACCTCAAGCAGATGCCAACAACACCGTTAGAGGCATTACATGGGGGCTCCCTTGGGGGCTTCGCTCCTTTGAGGGGCTTCTGATCTCTTTCTTCTTCGACTTTACAGGTTGCTTATATGTATGTAACACAGATTTGATGAAGAAGAAGCCAACAAATAGTAGTGGGCAACATGGATAGCCCACCTCCTTCTCCACTTTGAGGTCATGGGTTCAAAACCTCCACCTCCCATTAGTTAGAATCGCATGAAAATTGCTTGGATACCAGCTCTAATACTAGTGTGATAAGTCTTTTATTGTCATGTGCACAGAGATATCCTCCTCGGTTCTCCTCCCACCTGCACCCGAGCCATGAATCCTTTTCTTCGTGAGTGTGATAAATCTTTTATTGTCTCCTGCACAGAGATATCTTCCTCAGTTCTTCTCCCAACCGCACCCGAGCCATGAATCCTTTTCTTCGTGAGAGTTAGTCCTCCGTCTCTCACATGCTTTCTCTACCTAGTGATGCAACCTACAATATCTTTCCAAGTGACAAGATATTACTATAGCCTCCGTAGTATCATCATACCCATAAAGTCTATGATGTGATATTACAAAGGACAAGACTAGAACTCGAACCAGAACTTAGAGAGTACCTACTTAGTGATCACGACTTCTTGAGCTCCCAAGACTATTATTGTCAAGATTGAGCATGTATGTGGCCAACCCCTCCTTATATAGGTTTCCAAGGGTGGTTATGAATTGATGATGTCATTAATGATGTCATCAATTCAGAACATGATCTTTGGATATCAAAATCAAGAAAGTGGATAATTGATCTTAGGGTTTTAGGATGTTTCGAACACAATGGAAGTATTAATTTCTCCTAATTGTGAACCAATCATGACATATAGAAGGTTACATAGAATCTAAGGTTCAGGATGGTTTCCTTTGTCCATGACATCTTGTCCCATCAAATCTCTTAGGCATGCTTGCTTATGCACTTTTCTTCATATTAGTTGCCATGGGGGTACTTGAAGAAGATTGATTTATTATGATATGTAGTTCCTAGATTTGACTTTTATGTTTTATGATTACATCTTGAATATTCTGTATTGAATCCTTTCTTGGTTTTCTCATCTCTCCTAGAATTGTTGGTGAATAACTTTAAGTGTAGAAAAGATTTCTTCGTGATCAATCTCCATGATGCTTGGCCTTGATGAATGTGTTCTTGCCAAAATGTCAGGGCAACACTAGATTATGCCCTCTGAAAGAACTTGGAGAAGCTTGTAGGAGGTAGAAAAGTCAGTTGCAAAGCAACAAAATTCAGTCAATCCAACCAACATAGGACCAGTCCTTGAGCTTATGGAGACTAAAATAGAACTTATAGGCATATGATAAGTGCAATAAAATCCATTATGTACTTTAGAGAATCAAGGAGAAAGATTCGATACAAAACAAATAGATTTGCACATTTACTAACTCAAAAAACTTGCTATCTTTGGATGAAACAATCAACTTCAAATGCTCATAGGAGCCAGCATGATTACAACTAGAAAAAATCCTTTTGAAGGAGTGATACACATAGGGTTGAGCATATAAAATGCACAAGATTACAAGAAATATGAAAAAAATCTTTTGGAATGAACCTGACACTCAACAGTGATACCTCCTATTTTTCAGGGATGCGCAGAGATAGACCCCGAGGTAGAAAAACTGAGATTTCTCCCAATCTACTAAATCAAATGTTTTGAAAATTTGTACACATAAACTAGAAACTGAATCTTTCGAATGAATGCTCATTCATCCAATTTGGACCTTTGTAGAGAGAGCAACAGCCTCTGCAAGTTTACTATTATTGAAGAATATGATGCAAAGAAATGAAGGAGCAAGACAATGATGGCCAAAATTGTATGTATATTACTTCCATGTAACGTACAAGTGATTGAAAGTCTTTAGATAGACCCTTGAAGTGCTCCATGACCTCTACAAGTGGATTTTGAGTTCAAATGAAGGTGGGATTAGTTGTTGAAGAGAATCAACTAACTTTCCTACAATCTAGGAAAAATGAAGATCCAACTTGATCTACTTTTAGGTGATTGGTTGATTCATTAATTTCCAAACTCAAACACCACAAATTTGTGGAATTTGATGTATTTTTCCCCGATCTATGCATTTACAATGGTAAATGATCCATAAAAGATCTTTTAAAAAAATACAATAAATGAGCATAAGTAAAAGAACTCTTCAACGCGTATTTTTTGACGTAATCCAAATGATAGCTTTTTGATGTAGATCAAATCCACCTCAAGCATAGTGTAAGCTTGATGTTCCAAGAACTCCCCCTCAAGCTAAAGTATGCTTGAGTCTTCATACTCTAATAGGTTCAATACCTACCATTGATTTAAATCTGCAAAGCTTATTCCATTAAGTACCTTCATCATCATATCTGCTACTTGCTTTTCAGTTGGAACAAAAGAAATATGAATCTCCTTTGCCATGAGCTTCTCCTTGATGAAGTGGTAATGAACCTCTTTGTGTTTGGTTCTTGAATGGAAAATAGGGTTTGTTGCTAGATGCATGGAACTTACATCATCTCCAAATATGTGAGGTTTGGAACTCACAAGTCCCAAATGCGTATACAATGCTTTTAAACATATTCCCCCTTGAGTTGCTATGGACAAACCTCTATACTATGCTTGAGATGAAGATAAACCAAATGTTGGTTGCTTCTTGGAACTCCATGACACTAGCTTAGAACCTTCAAATGCTAAGTATCTAGAGGTACTTCTTCTATCATCCTTAGCTCCTATCCAATCTGCATCCGAATAGATTTTGATATCCAAATCTGAAGAATGAGGATAGAATATACCTTAATTGACTGTACCTTTGAGATACTTAAGTATTATCTTAGTTGCATCCATGTGTGGTCTTCTTGGAGAGTGCATGAATTGGCTTAGCACACCTACACATTTTCTCACTTTCATAAACACTAAGTTTGTGATTTATCTCCAAAGGTGTACCTACAAGTTTAGTGGTCTCCATCTTGAACTTAAGAAGTAGACCCTGAATGTATCTTCTCGGAGTCAAATACATTCCTTCATCTATGTATATGACCTGCATACCTAGGACGAATGTGAGCTCACCTAAATTATTGATTTTTAACTCCTCTTGCATGTGTCTCTTGATCCTTTGAATGCCATTTAGATCATCACATGTCACAAATATGTCATCTACATATACACATAGATACATAACCTCATTGTGATCCCTTTTGATGAATAGAGAAGGATCTGAGCTATTAGGTCTAAACCATTGATCTTGATGCTATGTAACCAACCTATAATTCGAAGCTCTAGGAGCTTGTTTCAATCCATACAATGCTTCTTAAGTCTGCAAACATAAGATGTATGATTGGGGTTTTCAAAACTTGGTGGTTGTGAAATGTGTACCTCTTCACTTATCCAACCATTTAGGAATGCATTTTTCATATCAAGTTGGAGGAGTTTCCAATTTCTTGTAGTAGGTACACTTATCAGTGTTCTAAAATGTATCCTCATAGTCTATACCATGAGTTTGTGAGCATCCTTTGGCAAATAATCTTGCTTATACCTAGAAACTAATCCATCTGAGTTTCTTTTAAATTTATATGCCCATCTGCAACCAATTACCTTTTGATTGGGTGACCTTGGAGTGAAATCCCGAGTGCCCATCTCCTTCAATGCATCTATTTCTTCTTTCCTGGCCTTTTTCCAATTAGGGTTTCTCTTTGCCTCTTCATAGGTTGAGGGATCCTCTGAAATTGAGTCCTTTGCCAAAGTATATTGAATGCTTTGTAAAAAATGTGGAATCATATCCATACCTTTTTGGTTGTTTCTTCTCTCTTGTTGATCTCCTAAAAGCTTGCTTGGAGCATTCTCCACACTCCTGCATCTTTTGTTTGCCTCTTGACTCCCATGTTTGTAATCCTTTTCCTTTTCATCTTGGTTATCATCTGTATCACTTCTTGGATCTTAGACCTGTGTAGCATGCTTGCTTCCTAGTTGATGAGAATAAGAATCAAGATCAAATGGTAGAGTTACCTTTTGTTTATCTTCATCATACCAAGACCTGTGTTCTTCAAACACAATATCCCTACTTGTAGTGAATTGCTTGGTTGAAGGATTATAGAACCTATAACCCATCTCAGTTGAGTCATACTTAATAAACACTAGTTTTGTTGCCCTTTCATCTAGCTTACCTCTTATTTGTAATGGTACATGAACATAAGCGAAACAACCAAACACCTTGCAATAACCAAGACTAGGTTTTCTTCCATACATGCATGCTTCATAAGGAGTCATACCTTGAAGTGATTTTGATGGTAGTCTATTGACAAGGTACAAAGCAGTTAAAATAGCCCCTGCCCATAGATAATGTGGCAATCTCTTCTCTTCAAGCATTGTTCTGGTTGATCCAACCAATGTCTTATTTCTCCTCTCTACAATTCCATTCAGTTGAGGAGAGAACCTAGTTGTCACTTCCCCTAATACCTTTATCCTATAAGAACTCATCAAACTCTTTGGATAAGTATTCTCCCCCTCCGTCAGATCTAAGCTTCTTGAGTGATCTACCTGTATGATTCTCCAGATGCGATAGATACTTTTTGAAGAAATCAAACACTTCATTCTTAATTTTGATAAAATACAAAATATTTCATCTAATATGGTCATCAATAAATGAGACATAATACCTTGATCTTGCCAATGAAGAGTCTTGACTTGGCCCCCATACATATGTATGTACTAATTCTAATAAGTTGTTGTGGATGTAGCCTTTATGGTTGAATGGTTGTCTTTGTGCCTTCCCAACATGACATGTGTCACATCTATTGATCATGTGTTGCTTTGACATGTTTGGCAGCCCTAGAACATTTTGATCCTTGCATATATCTTTCAAGGTTCTTTGATTCACATGAGCAAGTCTCTTATGCCACACTTCAAGCTCACTTAGGGTTTGAGGCCCAAAAGTGAATAGAGTTATGTTCCTAGCTTCTCCTACTTCAAAAGTAAAGAGCCTACCATGCTTCTCACCGCTCACTATCTTCTTGAAGCTTTGACATGGATCTTCCACAAAAGCTCCGTGTTGGGTGAACCTAACTTGCAAGCCTTTTTCAACTATTTGGCCTACCCTTATTAGGTTTTTAGAGATAGTGGCTACATAGAGAACCTTACTCATAATGTTTATCCTACCATTGAAAGCTTTGACATTACTAATCTTCTCCAAATTGTGCTTAATATCATCCCCTATTTGTACTTCATGTCTATGCTTTAGACTTTCCATGTCAGATAGAAGAGCAATGTTGCCTACAATATGGTTTGAACATCTTGAATCTATGTAGCACAAATGATCATCTTCTTTACCTTCCTTATGACTTAGATTCATTAGAATCAATGAGTCTTCATGTGGTTGATCTTCAGAATAATTTTTGTAATCCCTTCTATTATGGCCTCTATTGTTCTTGTTGAAGTTGTGTCCACCTCTACCTCTATGAGTTGCCATATCCACCTCATCCACTTTCTTTCTGGGTCTTCCCATTGAACTAGCAATTCTGAGTAGTGTGGTTGGTCTTATCATAGATGGCACAAGGTTGAACATTCTGACCTTTGTTTTTGTCATTCTTTGGTCCTCTCTTCTTCCCTTTCCACTTGCTCTTGCCTAAGAGATTGGCTTGGGAAGTCTCCTCTTCATCTTCTTCTTCTGCTTGCCTTTCAACTTCTTATCACTCTTATCTACATATAGAGCACTAGTTGAATTACCATGATAGGAGTTACCTTCCTTTATGCTATTGTTGGCCTCTTGATTGAAGCGTTGTCAAAGAAAGATGTTGAAATCTGGAGTTTGCACATCCACGATGAGATCATAAGCTGTGGTGAAAGATTTCCATTACTTATCACTTCTAATCCCATTGAGAATTTGCCTCGTAATGGCCTCTTCTTCAATCAGCTCTCCAATGGATGCCAATTGATCAACAACCTCCTTGACCTTTGTAACAAACTCTATGATGGTTTGTTTAGGTGTCTTCTTCATCTTGTTGAATTTGTTGCAAAGATGATTCTTTCTTGCTTTGGTACTAGTAGAAAAGAAAGTCTCTAAGGCATCCCAAGTCTTCGAAGATGTCTTGCATCCTTTAATATGTGGTAATAAAAAGTCAGAGATAGACTTTAGTATGTACAACCTTGCTTGAGCATTCCTTGCACACCAAAGTGTGAGCTTATCTGTCTCCTCTTGTGTAGGTCCTCCGTTGGATCTTGGAATAGGCATAGCTTCATCACCTGCTACAATTCCATAAAGATTTCTACCTTGCAGATAGGCCTCCATTCTAATTTGCCAAGCCGCATAGTTGTGTCGATCAAGCTTCTCAATTATTGAGGGAAAGCCGTCACCCATCTTGATCTGGCTTTGATACCACTGAAAGAACTTGGAGAAGCTTGTAGGAGGTAGAAAAGTGAGTTGCGAAATGATGAAGTTCAGTCTAGCCAACCAGTGTTGATATATTTAGGTAGTGATGTGTGTGAACACACTAGGACTGCCTAGGCACTTTTTTTCCTCTTTAGGAGGTTTTTTTCCCTTGGCTTGTATATATGCCTATAGCCCTAATGGGTTAATTATCTTTGTACATTCTAGTGGTGATACATTCATTATTGTGTGTTGTGATCCAAGCTTCTTCTTCTTCCTTGTGTTGTTTGCATGCTTTCCTAGATGTCTAAATCCAACAATTGGTATCAGAGCAGGTCATCGCTTCATCTAAGGCATCTAGACACCCCTCCGATCACAGCCTCAGAATCACACAAAATTTGGTGAGCATACTCAAGGTAATTATGAGATAAAAAAAGCTTCACTATGTCATGTCGAAATCAGATTCTGAGCTCGTTTAGGCCTCCGAATGCACTATCATAGCGCTTGTGTAGGCTATTTCATCTTTTTGTGCTAAGGATATATATAGGTTTTGGTTCATCAATATAAGCATCTCAAAGTCTTCTACAGGTTTAGTAGAACTTGTCAAGATAGTTCTGTTCAACTTTTTCAAATATAGTCCTTTTTCTACATCAGGGTATTTTAGTCAGTGGCCATGGTTGAAAGCAATGTTGTATTCCGTATGTTGGCTGCTGAGGATTTGGCTGGTATCAATTAACCATTGTGCAGGGTGTTGAAAGACGTCGTATTACACCTGCAAATATAGGTATTGAAGTTGATATAGATGGCATTGAAGATGCTGATATTCTTCATATTCCTATTCGTGTTATGATTTCTATTGCACCTACTATAGAGCAAATTTGTTGGTATGGCAGAGATGCTCAGATACAATGAATTGATAGCCTTGTCTATCAAATGTGCCATTATCTCACATTCACTCTTACAGAACAGCAAAGGATGCTTGGGATACACTTACCACATTGTACTAGGCTAGGAATGAGACTCATGTTGCTTACCTCTGAAAACAGTTGGAGAGTGAGCACGTGAATGAAGATGATTCTATGGACAGTTTTCTGACAAAGGTCAAAGACTTGAAGGAATAGTTGATTTCTACTGATGAAGTTATACCAGATAGCTCACTTGTGCAGGCCGTTCTAAATGGTCTTCTTGATTCATATTAGAGTTTCGCTTCTACTCTTCATTTGATGATGAAAGGCAATCCAAATGCCTTTTCATTTGAGGATTTATTCTCTACTCTATTGCAGGAATATTGGTCTAGGTAGAACAGTTCCATTATGCATGTTGCAGATCAAGCTTTCCTAGCTAGTCAGTAGGGTAAAGGTAAATGGAGCTCATCTAGTAGTAAGCAGAAATCTGCAAATGTTGCACATTTGAAGAAGGAAGACAAATATGAGAAGAAATTAGAAAAATAGAAGGAGGCTAAAATGGTTGTTGTTGAAGCCTCTACACCGAAAACTGAGTCTACAAATCTTGTGCATAATGAAGAATGATTACTATTGTTTGTAGTTTTGACCCATCTTCTCATGAGAAGTGTATGTCTCCAGTAGACTCAGATGTTTGCCAGTATTTTGATAGTGGGGCAACCAAACATATTACCTCGCAGCACAGTTTCTTCACTTCACTTGAGCCTGCCCCTACAAGGAATACTGTCACATGCGCCAAAAACTCCTCTTATCCTGTCGTGGGGGTTGGTAAGATCATTTTGGATACTGCTGACGGTAGTTATTTCACTTTATCGGATGCTTTATTTGTGCCAAGGATGAAGAAAAATTTGTTCTCAATTTTTGCATTATTCAAGATTGGCTTGGTTGTGAAATTTGTTGATGATAGATGTACAGTTCATGATCTACCAAATGGTGACATGATTATTGCTTCTGGCATTTTATGTCTTGGGTTGTATAAGCTCATAGACTATGAAAAATCTATGAATAATTCAGCATGTGTAGTACATGATTTTTAGGCTATGTCAGATGCAAATCTTTGGCATGCATGCTTTGGTCACCTAAATTTTGCTAGTTTCCTATGCTTGGAGAAATCTAAAATGGTGTCCTCTTTGCCCAAACTTGAGGCACCCGGAAAACATGTCTGTGAAGGCTGTATTTTGGGCAAAATGCAGCATTCCTCCTTTCCAAAAGATGGTTCAATTTGAGCTACTAAAAAATTGTAGCTTGTTCACAAGATGTCTGTGGTCTTATGCATACATCCTCTTTTGGAAATTATCTTAACTTCGTTACTTTCATTGATGATTTTTCCAGGCATGCATGGGTATATCCATTCAAAGCAAAGTCTAAAGTGTTCATGTGCTTCAAATAGTTTTTGGTTTTGGTTGAAAATCTATTAGCATGTAAGATGGGAACCCTCCGTTCTGATCGAGGGCGGAATATATGTCCTTTGACTTTAATGCATTTTTGGCTGAACGTGGGATAAAACATAATTGAAACAGTAAAGATTGTGGCCCGAAGACTTAACCAATATGTTGACAAATGTCCAATAACAGAGAGGCCCTCACAACAAAAGATGATATCATTATTTCTAGGTGGATTGACTAATGGGACATTGAGAACCTTTGTCTATGTAAAACGGTTGTAGACATTGAGCGAGTGTCTTCAAGAATGCATAGACTTGGAAGAAAACTTAGCAGATGATCTCAAAGGCACACAAAGTTCCACTAAATTAGAGGACACTCACAGCAATGTGACGTCTAGTTCAAGTTATGTGGAGGAATTAGCAGAATTGGTAGCCAAAAAATTGGGAGTGCATGTATAGAGGAACTACCAGAATCCCCCATTGAGAATGCCTATGTTGAGAAGGTGCACCCTATGCGGTGGAGACTATCCATCCCATGTCTGCACAAGAAGAGGATTAGGATCACCACAACCTTATTCATACGATAGATAACCAAATCAAGGACCCAGCATGTACTGTCACATCGAGCAAAAATATACCAACCACAACATTGAAAAGTGTCCACTTAACATGCAGCAAAGGCTAGTGACTCAACCCTAATATAGACCTTATGTCATGGACACAAAGAAAAC
This sequence comes from Ceratopteris richardii, assembly GCA_020310875.1. NCBI lineage: Eukaryota > Viridiplantae > Streptophyta > Polypodiopsida > Polypodiales > Pteridaceae > Ceratopteris > Ceratopteris richardii. The sequence continues at coordinate 36,708,169 of CM035441.1, read as the reverse complement.
CATCTTAAACCTTAGATTCCATGTCAATTTCTTATATCTCATGTTTGGTTAAGATTTTGGAGAAACTAATGCTACCATTGTGTCCGAAATGTGCCAAAACCTCAAGATCGACTGTCTATTTGCTGAATTCTGACACCCAGAGGTCTTGTTTCCAATTGATGATATCATCAATGACATCATCAAATCGTAACCGCCCTTGAAAACCTATAAAAGGAGGGGTCTGCCACATTCATAATCAGCCTTGTGGATGCCAGTCTTGGGAGCTCAAGGAGTCGTGACCGCCAAGTAAGTACTTTCCAAGTTCCAGTTCAAGTTCTAGTATTGTTCCTTGTTCTAGTCTTGTTTAGTCTTGTATCCTGGACATCTAGCCTTGTCCTCTTGTAATCTCGTAGTTCGAGATCCTATCGAGTTATTTCTTGTATCTAGTTCATATCCCTGAAGGGAATTCTTGTAATCCAGATATCTTGTTCCATACCTACAATCCCGGGTTGTGGGATCTCCTGCATCATCTCTAGTCGAGTTTTCCATACCTATCGGTCCCGGGTTGTGGGACATCTTGTGTCCGTCACGTATTCTTGTAACGTTTTCCCTTCGTGGGTGTTCTTGCAATCAGAAGTGTATTTTCAAAATATTGTCTACTATAGTCGGAGGGCACAATCTACTACTCCCCTGACATCCTGGCAAGACTATCCACATCAAAACCGTGCCAAGCATGATGGCTGATCCATATCCATACTCAGAAATATCGACTCTACTCTAGATGATATATATAAAAAACTTCGAGACTTTGAACGGAGGTTGCAACAAGGTGATTGCTCAGTTGGAGAATTCGCATCAGACTTCAAAATTGTATTTCAAGGATCCGCATATCAAGAAGACTATCTAGTTAATCGATTTCAAAGTGGTCTCAATGATGAAATAAAGGTTTTTTTGTCCTCTACATCTCAGTTAAAAACTTTAGATGAAGCTATCAATCAAGCAATTCAATGTGACAATCAGTTGCTAAAAGAAATCCAAGTCCAAGAGTCAAAAGTCTTGATTAATAAAGACACTATTCCTCAAGAATCTAAATCAAGAATCTTTGAAGGACAAGAAGTCATTACTAATGATATGGAGCATACAAATTATGAAGATAACAAGAAGATAAAGGACAAGGAGGAGTTTGTGTTCAATCAAGGAGGTGTGCTTACTCAAGGCACTCCATCAAAGATCTTGGAAACACTACAACACATCACTAAAAGCTCAAAGGACCTATCTTGTCATGAAGCTAAGGAAGCTCAAGGGAGACCGAGTCCTTCACCACCTTTCAAGATTAAGGACCATGAAGAATTTGAGGTTAATCATGTCTAATGCTATCATTGTGTCCGGAATGTGCCAAAACCCCAAGATTGACTGTCTATTTGCTGAATTCTGACACTCAGAGGTCTTGTTTCCAATCGATGATGTCATCGATGACATCATCAAATCGTAACCGCCCTTGAAAACCTATAAAAGGAGGGGTCTGCCACATTCATAATTAGTCTTGTGGATGCCAATCTTGGGAGCTCAAGGAGTCATGACCGCCAAGTAAGTACTTTCCAAACTCCAGTTCAAGTTCTAGTATTGTTCCATGTTCTAGTCTTGTTTAGTCTTGTATCCTGGACATCTAGCCTTGTCCACTTGTAATCTCGTAGTACGAGATCCTATCGAGTTATTTCTTGTATCTAGTTCATATCCCTGAAGGGAATTCTTGTAATCTAGATATCTTGTTCCATACCTACAATCTCGGGTTGTGGGATCTCCTGCATCATCTCTAGTCGAGTTTTCCATACCTATCGGTCCCGGGTTGTGGGACATCTTGTGTCTGTCACGTATTCTTGCATCATTTTCCCTTCGTGGGTGTTCTTGCAATTAGAAGTGTATTTACAAAATCTTGTCCACTATAGTCAGAGGCCACAATCTAGTGCTCCCCTGACACCTTATGGATATCCTTCAAGGTAACAAGGCAGAGAGGTTCCTAGGTACAATCCTTACCCAAGACCATAGGGAGCACCTAGACCATATAAACAGGGAGGATATGGAAAACCACAGCCTGTGCTAGGACAACAACCACCCCATCCACAGAATGTAGTGCAAGTCAAGTATACTCAACTTCTTCGCCTTTGCAGGTTTCATGTGATGATACAGATCATTCCATTTTTCATGCAGATTTACATGATGCACTAGTTGATGAGAGAGCTGATATTAAGCAGGCAAAAACTATGCCAAAATGGCTAGTGCAAACTTTGTGTGACAGCAAATTAGATGCACCTCTGTTGAAGCTCAAAGTCAAGGACAAAGCACAGAAGCATATCAAAAGGTGGACACACAAGGAAAGGGAGCAAGTAGGGAGCTCCACACAAGGAAAGGGAGCAAGTAGGGAGCTCCAAGAAGTGTATGTCAAATTTTTAGAAGAATCCCCTACAAAAATAGTGATTTTCATCACTAAAAACCATTGTAAATACCATTATCTATTTTTAGTAAGTCCATTTTGTTCAAGCTCGAGGACTCCTCGGCTTGAACAAAATGGACTTACTAAAAATAGATAATGGTATTTACAATGGTTTTTAGTGATGAAAATCACTATTTTTGTAGGGGATTCTTCTAAAAATTTGACATACACTTCTTGGAGCTCCCTACTTGCTCCCTTTCCTTGTGTGGAGCTCCCTACTTGCTCCCTTTCCTTGTGTGTCCACCTTTTGATATGCTTCTGTGCTTTGTCCTTGACTTTGAGCTTCAACACTCCCCCCCCTCTCGAGTCTGTCGTCCTTGACAGACCCTTGTTGGAAGGGCTGTTCTATGTAGTGCTTTGAGAGGTGGTGTCCATCCGTTGTATGAGCTGGTTCTTTGGATTCCAGCAAGAATGTGTCGTTGTGAGCTTTCAAGACTGCAAGTTGCTCAAAAGAGGTTGTCAAGAGTGATTTGGAGCAACTACTTGCTTCAATGTGCTTCCGAGATATGGATGTTGTTCCCAAGATGTCCGCTAGCTCTTCCAAAGATGATGTTGAGAGCAGTCATGCCAACTACTCATAACCCATGATGAATGATGGGTAAGTGTGTTCGTGCCTGGGTTGAAAAAAGTATGTGCCTTGTGCACGGCCTTGTAATGTAGCCCTACGCATGCTTACTTGGAAAATGCATTGGAAGAAGTATGGTGCAAAAAGTGCTCAAGGGTATGCTAACGAAGAGGTTTCCTAAACTATCATGGTTATGGTGTTTCCAGAGTGAAGATACTTACCATGGAGAAGGTTGATGGATGTTTGTCTCTTCGTGTTGTACACTCGGCCTTTCGGATGGAGCTTTGTTGATGAATGTCCATGTTGATTGTCCACTGATGAGATCTTTTGAGTGGTTTATCCCCTCTCCTCTTTTCAAAGCAACCTTTGTCAGTAACAATGTGCATTTCTGAGCTTGGGCTCATGCACGTTCACTTCCCTATATTGACACTCAGAGGAATGTTGGACACGTGCCGGTTTCTAAGAGATTACCATGCTGATTGACATAGACCATTCATCAGTGCTACTGTTCCATACTGGTTCAGGAGGTACTGAGAAGTGAATTGCTTTATATTCCTTGGCAAGCAACATTGGGTAACTACACCAAGCTGAGTTCCACATATTCTCTTTAGCTCGCCATATGCAGGAGTCTTCTCCTCTAGAACTACCCTTTGCAGATATCTCCTTGGATGCTCTGGTACATGAAGTAATCAAGCATCACTCAAGTTGCGGACCTTCAAACTCTGCATTCCTACCCTGGTAAGAGAAAATCATAGTTGTAGATGCCCTGTTCATGCCAAATGCTTGTCATCTACCAGATAAGGCAGCAATAATCTCACTACTGGCCGAGACACACTTCTATCCAAATTGATAAATGCCTAGTAATCAACAGTTCCACCTTCAACTAAGCATGACTCATTCATGTTTCATAAGCCAAACTTGGGAACAAGCTCTCTCCCGCTTTTCTGTTTTCCCTTTTTTTTTTTTTTTTTTTTTGGAGGAGGAGAATATCACAAAACAAGAACACAAAAGTTAGTATCACTAGAAATATTTGACATATGTCACTGTGCTCTTGTGCGTGGGATTCTCAAGTGTGTCTATGCACGGCCGTGTAATGTGGCCCTATATTAATGCATACGTTGGAAATGCATGACCTGAATGGTGCAAAAGACAGGGTTGTGCAAGGAGCACATGGTTGTTGCTCGTTCGAGGCTTTCGATGTTACTTGTGGAGGTTGATGCCGACCTTGGTGGAGGTATCCATTGAGTCTTGAACTGATGTAATCCTCCTTATTGGAGTCCATTTTAGAACAACATTTGGCACTGTAGAGGTCACTTCAGGCGTCTTTGTCTTTGGATGCTTTCTGAACTGTGGTATCCAGTGTGGTTGACGTTTTGGTTCGGTGGAGGCTACTTGCACTTTTGGCTTCCAAACCCATATCCTTTTTGCATGTCTTCCTATTAATGTTGAATAGCTGATTTGATCTTCCTTTGGTCTCTGTACGTGGTTCTTACCTTTTTCTCTTGTTGGCTTCTTTGTTGAAACCTTTTGCATGTGGGAGAACAAAGGTTGTTGTGGATGTAGGAGCTTCTTAGGTACCCACATCTGTAATTGCCCTTGTTGAGCTGCAGCTAACTTCTTAGGCACCCAAACTTGTTGGATACCTTGTGATTGAGTTTGTCTGAGCTGCTTCCTTCGTCTTCTGGCTTGGTTGGTTTGCATGGATGGAATTTGTGGGGGCAAGGTTGGTGGTTGCTCTCCTTTGCGTACCCATATCTGTTTCATGCTCGGAACTGCTTTTTTATCGAATGGTGTCTTTCTATTTGATGTAGCAGTTGTCGTGAACGGTTGTGTTTGCTTGTATGGTGGACTCGCTACTGTGGCTACTTGATTCTTTGGGGAAGAAGAAAGATCCACCCGCCTTCGAACCTGGTCTTCCACGATTGACACCTTCTGCATCATAGAGCTTTTGACACATACAACATCTTCTTCCATATGATTAGTCTTGCAAGAACTAAGAGAGTGTGTGGTGCCATGATTTTGGAGCATGCAGTTCTCTAATTCTAATGTAATGCATTGTTCATGTACCCAAACTTGAAGAATTTGACTTCTTAGGTTTAAGTTAACTGCATGGTCATAGATCCAATCTTGACCCAAGACAAGTGGTTCTGTAAGGTTCTCATCTTGACATACTAGCGCTTTGACTTTCATTGGAACATCTTGAAGGTAGATGGGAAGTTCCACCTCGCCCAAACAAGGGGTTTCCACACCTCCCAATCCTATGAGATAAGCTTCTATGGGATTGATTTTCAACTGCAAGTCTTGGCAGTAGGAAAGTCTAACTGCACTGCTTGCTGCACCTGAGTCAATCAATGCTTTCACCGTCCTTGCACCCTTCCCTTGTCCCATCTCTATGGTCACAAAGGGACGTCGGTCAATTATTCGAGAAGTAGATTGGCACATGTCCATGTGATATTTGGGAGCTTTTGTGTTGATATCTAGGCCTAGTCGTCGTAACTTATTTCTTCTGATGCGCTCTCTAGCCTCTGCTTGTGCTTCTTCTCTAACCCTTAACTCCTCTTCTTTTCGCTTCTTAGCAGTGTTGAGTCTCATGAGCATTTCCTCTGTAAGAGGTTCTTGATATAACTTGACTCGACAACCACTTATATAGTTTGGTAAGATATCACCTTCTAAAGTGGCCAATTGAACTGCACCACTAGTGGAGAGCCTATTAATGATCATGGGTCCATATCCTCGTTTCTCCAGTTTACGGGCATGTTGCTTTAGCGTATAAACCAGCACTAGATCTCCTTCCTTCAATCCTTTATCCTTTACATGGGCATCAAAGTATGCCTTTTGCCTTTTCTTTGCAGCGTAAATGCCTGCTGCTGCCCGTAGCCTCGTCTCACCTAAGCGTTCTAGATCAAAGATTCTAGAGGACAATTCATGCCCATTCCACTCATACTCTTGTGCTACTTTTAAGGCAGGGATTAAGAAATCCAATGGTAGCACAGCGTTCTGTCCGAAGACCATCTGAAATGGGGTGGCATTGAGTACCGTTTTGTAGGCAACTTGATAAGCCCAAACAGCATGATGAAGTTGTTTGTCCCAGTCAGAGCGTTTATTATTTACTAGTTTTGTCAATACGTTACAGAGGATCTTATTGGTACTCTCGGCTTGTCCGTTGGCTTGTGGGTGATAGGGGGCTGATTTCTTATGTATCACCAAGAATTCTTGGAGAAGATTTTCAATGACTTCATTCAAGAAGTGCGTACCTCTATCACTAACCAACTCTATTGGTAACCCATATCTAGTGAACACATTTTCGAATAAGAACTTAGCCGTCGTTTGAGCATCATTCTTTGTTGTGGCTTTGACTTCTACCCACTTTGTAAGGTAATCTATGGCTACAATGATGTATTCTGCATGGGAATTTCTAGCTGGGGGGTTGATGGGGCCTACAAAGTCTATACCCCACTTTGAAAATGCACGTCCTCCCATCATTGGCCTTAAAGGCATCTCGTCCTTTCTTATCGGATATTGGGCACGTTGGCATGTGTCACATTTCTTCACATAAGTATGTGCATCCATATGAAGAGTGGGCCACCAAAGTCCTGAGAATAGAATGGTCTTAACTACTCTGTCAGGCCCAAAGTGTCCACCTGCAGCACCGCTGTGTGCAGTTTCTAAGACTTTCAAATAGTCTGATTCATGAACGCACAGTCTTAGGTAACCATCCTTGCCTCTTCGATATAGGTTGTCTCCTACTAAGGCATAGTCTTGAGCCTCTTGCTCCATGCTCCGTTTTCTTGCAAGACTAGCCTGATTGGGTAATGTTCCCGATCTCATGAACTCAACCAATGGAGCACTCCAATCTGGGATTAATGACACATGATAAAGAGTGGCATGCTCCACTGGGGGTCTCTTCTGGCACACTGGACAATTCTGGATCCACTCCTGTATTCCTTTGTCCATGCTAGGCCAATACACTCCTAAACGTTTTAGATTCTGCAATGTTCGTTGTTTAGAGTAGTGATTTCCTAGCAGTCCCTCATGGGCTTGTTGCATCCAACTAGTATGTTCGTCGTCCTCAACACAACAAGCTAATACGCCCTCGGTATCTTGCTTGTACATACTTCCGGCCAATATTTGATACTTTTGTGATTTTACAATTTCTTCTTTGCTTGTTTTCACATTTTTATTTGCAGGCCCAAAGGTTAGGACTGGTACCAACTTATTTGCCCATTTAGGAGCAACTTCTAAATTGAACAGATAAGCATCGGGCAACTCATCAGACACTCCTTGCGGTGGCTCTCCTGAAGTGATACGCGAAAGATGGTCTGCCCTAAGATGGGTTCTACCTTTCCTGACAACAACTTCAAAGTCGTATTCCATTAGTAAGAGGAACCATCTCACCAAACGGCCTGTATTGCAAGGTTTATTGACCAAATATAGTAAAGCTTGATGATCAGTGAAAAACTTGAACTTATTGGCCAATAAATAGTGTCTAAACTTCTTCACAGCATATACCATGCCTAAGCCTTCTCTCTCCGTTGTGATATAATTTCGTTCAGTTGCATTCAATTGCCTACTAGCATATGCTATCGGCAAATCTAGGTTTCCTTCACCTGTGGGTTGTGCTAGCACACATCCTATTGCATGATTGGAGGCATCTACATGGACATGAAAGGGTTTGCTCCAATCCGGAGTAGTCAATATTGGTGCTGTGCACAAACGTCTTTTCAGCTCGTTGAAGGAATTCTCGCATTCTTCGTTCCACTCAAAATTTGTTAACAACCCATAAAGAGGTTTAGCTATGATGGCATACATGTGTATAAACCTACGGTAATATCCACAATGGCCCATGAAGGCTTGTACCTCTTTAACATTCCTCGGTCTTGGCAACTCTGCTATCGCTCTTACCTTGTCTTCATCTGTTGAAATCCCATTCTTAGAAACAATGTGACCTAAGATCTTACCTTGTCGTACCATGAACACACACTTCTCAGGGTTCAGACACACTCAATAATCCCTACACTTGTTGAAGATTTGTCTGAGCTCAGGAATGTGGTATCTTCTTTGTTGGGAATGAGCACATAAGTCATCCACATATACTTCTAAGCTCTTCCGCAAGAACTCTTTGAAGACATGACACATGAGCCTTTGGAATGTTGCAGGTGCATTGGTGAGCCCAAATGGCATCACACGAAATGCAAAAATTCCCCATTCTGTGGCAAAGGCCGTTTTGTGTTGATCTTCGGGGGCAATGGCTACTTGGTTGTAACCTGAAAATCCATCAAGGAAGCTATAAACTTCCTTGCCTGCAACACGCTCCAAAAGATGTTCGGTGATTGGAAGTGGATAACTATCTCTGATCGTAGCGGCATTAACTTTTTTAAGGTTAATACACACTCGCAACTTTCCGTTCTTCTTGGGCACCACTACAATGGGGGACACCCATTCCGTATGCTCAATCTCATAGATGAATCCAGCTTCAATCAGCCTGTCAATTTCCTCCTTTATTTTGGCTGCATAATTGTCATTATATGTGTAGGGCTTTTGTTTGGTGGGCTTGGCATCAGCGGTCATCGGAATCGTATGAGAGCAAATCTTTGGATCTACTCCTTTCAAGTCTCTATAGTGCCATGCGAATACATCCCTATATTCCCTTAATAGAGCTACAAGCTCTGCTTCTTCTTTTGCACTTAGGTCATCTCCTATGTACGTACATCGTTCTTCGTTCCCTTCAATGGTCACTACAACTTTTTTGGTCTTTTCTTTGTTGTCATATGCTTCTCCTATAATGGCCTCTCTCTTAGGCATCCGTACCAAAATTTTTCGGTCTTCCACTTCATATTTCTTGAAATTTTCTGGTACTTCAAAGAATGATTCTTCCTCTTCTTGTTTCACCGCTTTTCTTTTCTTTTTCTTTTGACCTCCTTCACTTCCTTCCTTTGAATTTATTGTTTTAATACTCGTGAGGGGTTCTTCTTCTTTTTGGGTTAACACTCCTATGTCTTCTAAATAGTGTTCCTCTGAGTCAAAGTAAGTATCCATCACAATGGATTCTAGATCATCGTCATTCTCTTCTTCTTCTATGAACTCACTAGGATCACACTCTTCCAACAGGGGCTGACACATGAACACTGAGATATCATAACCCTCCTCATCACAATGAGGTGTCCATTGTTCTTCATTGACTGCTATGTCCATGGTAGCTAAAATTTCTGCCCAACCATGAGGCTCAAATTCCTCATCTGGAAATATCATCGGTGTATAGGCTGGGTCTTTTATTGGTCTATCTCCTGGGGGAATTCGTTCTTCTCTCGCTTTTAGGGGCTTTTCCTCTTCCTCTGCGACTTTGCACATCCACAAGTGAGTATCTTCATGCAGCCAGGATGGATCAGGTGAACTCCCAGAATGCACAGAGATAGAATCTTCTTTCGCTTTGTGGATAGGATTCCACTGTAGGGGTGGTACATCTCTGAAGGTGTAATCCTTCAGATTGACCTTGGTGGTGACCCCTAAGTGTTGTAGGTACAAGGAGTTGGTTCCCCAATCCTGTACTATTTGCAACTGTCGTAGGAAGGGTCTTCCTAGGATCATCTCGTAGACATTATTTTTCTCAAAGTCACATATAGCAAATGTATGTTCAAACTCTACACCACAAGTGGTTAGAGTTATCCCTTCAAGCAATCCTAGAGGTCTTTCAAAATGACCATCTGCCATTTGAAGCTTCATTCTTGTCGGTCTTAATGTGGGTTTGCCCCATCGCTTCCACAAGGAGGTGGTCGCAATAGCAACACCAGCACCCGAATCTACAATTGCTTTGGTTGTGTAACCTTGATAGGTGATTGGAAGATAAGTGTTACCTTCTTCACCTTCGCTCATGTCTCCTATCTTGTCGAGAGGTATCTCTGGAACTTTTTGCTTAGAGCCTACTTTTGGCATATTGGATTCAAGTTCTGGAACTTGATCCTTCATATGATTCCATAGCTCAGGTTTTGCTTTGAGCAGCTCTTCCACAGTGAGATGACATTGAACCTTAGTGTTCTTAACGACATCAGTGTTTCTTGGAATCACTGAGTCTTCATTTCTTACCAATATTGTGGGAGCTCTGATCTGGATAGATTCAGATTCCCATGGGCCTGGAAATTGAGGCAGCTCTTCTAGGGTATTAGATTCAAAATCTAATCTTTCATCTTCTTGTTGTTCTGCTTCATCTCCATAAATAGATGGAATGTCTTGGGGAAATTGATCATGAAGATCATCAATCTCAGGAATAGGAGGGAAGTTACCCTTCTCCTTGGCCCATTTCTCTTCCTGTATTTCCCGCAAGAACTCTTGAGAGTACTGTTGAATTGAAGGAGGTATTCTAGCATCCGTGGAATTAGGAACATAAGCTCCCATTGGTGGTGAGCTTCCTCTTTCCATAATTGGTTGAGCCTGTGGAGGTAAAGAAACTTGTGGTCTGTTTACCAACTGCTATATTTTTTCTAGTAAACCTTGGAAGTGCAAATTTGGTGTAGCTCAAGCGTAAGCACCACCTCCTTTACTTGTCAATCCGCGGAGACGTGAGGACCGGTATGAAGACCACGAGCAAGTGAAGGCACAAGTGCGTGAGTGAAAGCACACAAACATGCACACACATACACACACACGCGCACAAAGTAAGATCAAAGAGAGGAACAATGGAAAGCTTAGATTGCAACGAGTTCTCTTACAAAAGTTCTATTCTCTCACAAGCTAACCCCCAAAATGAGCTTTCTAGCTCTTTTTATAGTTTTTTGACTAGTTTTGGCCCTGTCCAGACCTAGTGTCCGGCCTAGTTAAAAATTAGGTTCCAGGGCTTATTTGAGGGCTCAAACGAAGTCTAAAAATTATGAAAATTGGTATGATGGTACTTCTAATACTCCTCAAGCTCGAGGACTCCTCGGCTTGAACAAAATGGACTTACTAAAAATAGATAATGGTATTTACAATGGTTTTTAGTGATGAAAATCACTATTTTTGTAGGGGATTCTTCTAAAAATTTGACATACACTTCTTGGAGCTCCCTACTTGCTCCCTTTCCTTGTGTGGAGCTCCCTACTTGCTCCCTTTCCTTGTGTGTCCACCTTTTGATATGCTTCTGTGCTTTGTCCTTGACTTTGAGCTTCAACACTCCCCCCCCTCTCGAGTCTGTCGTCCCTGACAGACCCTTGTTGGAAAAATTAGATGCACCTCTGTCATATCGTACTCGTTCAGGCTCTCATAGTGCCTCTTTTGCATCAGATTGCTGTGCTATCGCTACATCTAGTCTCTGTGATGAGAATGAGCCTGTTTGGTTTGATGAAGCACAAAATTCAGAAAATTGGATGGCTGCTATGCAATCTGAATATGATGCTATAATGAAGAATGTTACTTGGTTTTTATCTGGAAAGAAGGCCATTGGGACTAAGTGGGTATACAAGCTTAAGTGTAAGCCTGATGGTATAGTTGACAGGTATAAGGCTAGGCTTGTTGCAAAGGGTTGTGCGCAGGAAAGAGGCATTGATTTTGATGAGACCTTTGCACCTACTTGTCGAATGACTACTGTTCGTAGCATATGTGCACTTGCAGCTCATCATGGAATGTACATCAGTTGGACATTAAAACAACATTTCTGAATGGTGACTTGCATGAAGAAATGTATGTTTTTCAACCCCATGGCTTTGTGTAGAAATGGCATGAAAACCAGGTGTGCAGGTTAAAGAAGGCATTATATGGTTTAAAGCAAGCACCACGTGCTTGGTATGAGAAGATACATGCCTATCTGATTGCACATGGTTTTGAAAATAGTCCAACTGAAAGCACCTTATATGTTAAGCGTGCTAATGATGTGCCTCTGATCATTGTTGTCTATGTTGACGACATGCTGCTCATTGGTCCTATTGAGAAGCATATTGCTGATTTTAAGGCTGATTTGCATGCCTCATTTGAGATGTCTAATTTGGGGCATTTGCATCACTATTTGGGCATTCATTTTATGCAAGTTGATGGTGGAATGGCTTTGTGTCAAACGAAATATATTGAAACATTATTGCAACATTTTGGCCTTGAAGACTGTAAGCCTATTGCCACTCCTATGGAGACAGGTTTACGATTGAGTCTTCATGATGTTGGAGATGCATTTGATGTTGCGCTCTATCAACAGGCTATTGGATGCTTGATTTACTTATGCATTACTCGGCCAGATTTTCAGTTTGTTGTCTCACAGATGAGCAAGTTTATGCATTGCCCAGGAGTCAAGCATTGGCAGGCGGTTAAGCGCATCTTTCGCTACTTGAGTGGTACTCGAATACTTGGGTTGTTTTATCCCAAGGGGGGATCACTACCGCTAGATTTGCATGCTTTTTTTGACTCTGATTGGGCTGGTTGCTATGACGCTCGTGTGTCCACTAGTGGATTTTGCTTCATGCTTGGTAGCTCATGTATATCTTGGTTGAGCAAGAAGCATCCTATTGTGGCCACTTCCGGTTGTGAGGCTGAGTATAAGGCAGCTTTCACAGCTACTGTTGAGTGTGTCTGGCTCAGACGCCTTATGGATGATTTGGGTGTTGGTCAGTCTTCTGCCACCACCATCTTCACTGATAGTCAGAGTGCATTATCAGTTGCGAGGAACCATGTGTTCCATGCTCGGACTAAGCACATTGAGGTGCTTTATCATTATGTCAGGGAGAGGTTCTCTGCTGGGGAGATCATCTTGGCATATGTGCTCACGCAGGAGAACATTGCAGATCTTTTCATGAAGGCTCTGCCTAGGGAGAAGTTTGAAGCTTTCCGCAAAGCTTTGGGCTTACTTCCTTTTGTGGAGTGATTTCCACATAGCTTGGCACTTCCTTATACATGAGTTCTAGCTCATTGTTCACCGTATCACTCCCAAGGGGGATTTGTTGATATATTTAGGTAGTGATGTGTGTGAACACACTAGGACTGCCGGAGCACTTTTTTCCCTCTTTAGGAGGTTTTTTCCCCCGGCTTGTATATATGCCTATTGCCTTAATGGGCTACTTATCTTTGTACATTCTCTAGTAATACATTCAGTATTGTGTGTTGTGCTCCAAGCTTCTTCTTCTTCCTTGTGCTGTTTGTGTGCTTTCGCAGACGTGTAACTCTAATATTCTTCTTCTTCGGGAGATGCATCTTTTCCAATGTATGTACATCTTTCCTCTTCTTCTTCCATGGTTACTAGCACTTTCTTGGTTTGTTCATTATTATCGTAAGCTTCTCCTTCTTTGGCTTCCTTGGGTATTTGAATAGCTATCTTTCGTTCCTCTACTTCGTATCTTTTGAAGTGTGTTGGAACCTCAAAGAGATCTAATGGTGGCTCTACTTTATCTAATATTTTCTCGTTGTCTTGTTTCATTTGGATCGCTTTTACCATGAACACTTTTGGTGTCTCTGCTCCATTGTTTGCCTTGATTTCTTCCAAATATCCTTCCTCTGAATCAAATTCTGGTTCCATCTCTATGCTCTCATAATCCTTGTTCCATTCCTTTTCCAGTAATTCTCCTGCTCCCATTTCTTGAAGTATTACCATGTAAAAATTTACGTCATACCCTTCTTCATCCACACACTCGTTCATGGTTAGCACTTCTTCATTTACACACACATTGAGGGTGGCTAATATTTCCATCCATCCGTGAGGTTTGGATGCTTCATCTAAGAAGATTTGAGGCATGTACGTTGGATTCGCTATGAGTCGGTAATTCTGATGCCCTATTGGCCATACTGGGTTTGTTTTCCTCTCTTTTGGCCTCTTTGCACATCCATAGTTGAAGATCTTCCTTCCTCCATGATTGGCCGCTAGATCCTTCACTATGAATGGACAAATCATCTTCTTCTTGATGGACTAGGTTCCATTGTAATGGCAGTACATCCCTATACAAAAAGATATGTAGATTTATCTTTGTAGTTGTCCCTTGGTGTTGCAAATGCAATGCATCTCTTCCCCAATCATGTACTACTATGAGTTGTCTCATGAATGTTCATCCCAAGATCATTTCATAATTCTTGGCTTTTCCAAACTGACATATGGCTAGAGTGTGTTCGAACTCTACTCCGTAGGTGGTTAGCTTAATTTTCTCCAGTATTCCTAGTGGCCTCTCCACGTGACCGTATGCTAGTTGAAGTTTCATGTGTGTTGGTCATAGGGCCGGTTTTCTTGATTTTTCCCAAATTTCTTTTGTGGCTATGCCTACACCAGCCCCGGTGTCTAAATGGCTTTAGTCATATATCCATTAAAAGTGATGGGTAGGCATGTATTTCCTTCATCTCCCTCACTAAATTCTCTAACTTTATCGATTGGGATTTGAAATGTTGACTGAGCTTTAGTTTCTTTCTTCTCATTTGTGGGTTTTTCAGTTTCTATTCTCAAGTTTCTAGCTAATTGCTTCCACAATTGTAGCTTAGCTCGTAGTAATTCTTCTATTGTCAACAAGCATTGTATTTTAGTTTTCTTAAACTGTGATAAGTTGTGTGATGTCTTATCTTGTGACCTTTCTTCCTTGCCCCGACTCGTAGGAGCATAGAATACTATTGACCTTCTCTCGAGTTGTCCCATATAATTGGGCAGCGTGGAAATGCTAATCGATTCTTCCCTGTTTTGGTCCAAGATAGACACTTTCTCATAAACTTCTTCTAAGTTGATATAAGCTGATTTTCCCAAGTGTTTAATTCTTCAAAGGGTGGTGGAGAGTTCTCATTCTTTTTCCATCATTCCTCTTGAATCTTGGCCCACAAGTCTTATGGTCAATTGGTCTCTAGTTCTGGAATCACAAAGATCTGTTCTTCCTTGTTATTATGCTAGTTACTTTCACTACTCTCCTCTTGTCGTTTCTTTACTAGATTTCGATTGTTCTTTTTTAGGCATTCGTTGAACTGGTTTTCTGGTATCCTCATCTCTGGAAGGATTGGGGTAGTATGTTTTAGTGTGGTTTGAGCTATTTCTATGAGTTTCCTGCATATTGCCAATCTTTCCTTCTCTAACTCTCCTTGTGTATAGAGTTTCTAATGTTGCTCTATGTTTGGTCCAATCACGATTCTAGACTTATATGCCTTCAACCACATATCCAAGTCTTCTGGAACTGTATATGCTAGAATTGATCCTGGTTCGACTAATTTTGATGCTTGGATAATCTGATGGACGTTTCATTGCGTCTCTAGTTCTTGAGGTTTCTCCGTTTCCTTCACTGATTTCTCACTCTCTTCACTTCTCTTCTTTAGCATTTATTCCTGAGTTTTTCTCTTCTAGTCTTCTATCTTTGTGTCTTCCTTACTTTGTTAGTTTCTCTTAGGTCATATGAATCCTCAACTACCTGATTCTTAGGTCCTGAACTTTTATCTGTCTCAGGTTCAGAATCTAAGTCTTTTACTGATTGTTCCTTAGCTTGGGCTCTAGTAATGGCTTTTAGTGGTAATGTGTATTATTTGTCACTTCCAGATGATTCAATGACTTCTATTACGTTGATCTAGGTAGTGGTATGAACATTATTGGGGTTTTTCAGGCAGTCTCTATATAGATGTTCCTTGCCACAATCATTGCAATATCCTTCCCATGTCTTAGGGGGTGGTGGGTTGTATGGCAAAGTGCATTCCCTCATGAAGTGATCTCCACCACATCTATAGCATGGTCCTGTTGGCACAGTGTTGGCACAGGTGGTCTAGTAGGTGGTCTCATTGGGTTCCGTGTCTTAGGTGCAGTGTACATAAGATTCACATATTCCGATCCACAAGAATTTTCATAACCTTCATAACCATAGTATTGTTGCTCATAAGTCTAATCGTATTCTATTAGACTAGTGTCATAAGGACAATACTCTCCTTGGGTCTGCTCATAGCCCTGATTGTTATTTCCACATTAGCCAAAGGTGTAGCTGGTACTATAGCTCTCTCTAAATTTTCCTGCCTCATTGGGACCAGCACTAGACTGTCCACCTGTAAAAAGAGGCAGCAAAGTATCATACATGTCTTTGGAGCTAACAGATGTCTCCTTAGTACATGAAAGCAATGGCTGAATAGCATCTTCTACAAAAAGAACATCACGGCTAACCAGAATGCATTTAGTCTGTGGATGATATAGACGATAGCCTTTACTTTAAGAACTGTACCCAACAAAAATACATTTTATTGCTTTATCATCCAATTTTCTGCGATGTTGTTCAGGCACTAATGCATATGCCAAACAACGAAAAACACGCAGATGAGCAATAGATGGCTTGCGATCATGCCAAGCCTCATATGGAGTGATAGATTGCAGCGCTTTAGTGGGACACGTGTTCAGTACATATGTTGCACACATGACAACCTCAAGCCAGAAACTATGTGGTAAAGCCTGACTCTTGACCATACACCTCACCATCTCCATGAGTGACATGTTCTTTCGTTGAGAAAATCCATTCTGTTGAGGTGTATACGGTACTGTACACTGGTGTTTTATCCCACCTTCAGCCAGAAATGAATTAAAATCAGAAGACATATATTCCCCCCCTTGATCAGAACGGAGGGTGCCCATTTTACATGCTGACAGATTTTTAGCCAAAACCAAAAACTGTTTGAAGCACATGAACACTTCGGACTTTGCCTTCAATGGATGTACCCATGCATGCTTGGAAAAATCATTGATGAAAGTCACGAAGTAAAGATAATTCCCAAAAGAAGGTGTCTGCATAGGACCACAAACATCACTATGTACAAGCTGCAATTTCTGAGTAGCCCGAACTGAACCATCTTTTGGAAAGGATGAACGCTGCATTTTGCCCAAAATACAGCCTTCACAAACATGTTTTCCAGGTGCCTCAAGTTTGGGCAAAGAGGACACCATTTCAGATTTCTGCAGGCGTAGCAAACTAGTAAAATTCAGATGAACAAAGCGTGCATGCCAAAGCTTTGCATCTGACATAGCCTGAGAATCATTTACTGCACATGCTAAATCATTTACAGATCTTTCATAGTCCATGAGCTTATACAGCCCACGACATAAAATGCCAGAAGCAATAATCACATCGCCATTTGAGAGATCATGAATTGTACACCTATCATCAACAAATTTCACAACCAAGCCAATCTTGGCTAATGCAAAAACTGATAACAAGTTCTTCTTGATCCCTGGCACAAATAAAGCATCTAACAAAGTGAAAGAACTACCATCAACAATAGTCAAAATGATCTTACCAACTCCCATAACAGGATAAGAGGAGTTGTTGGCGCATGTAACAATATTCCCTGTAGGGGCAGGCTCGAGTGACGAGAAGAAACTACGCTACGAGGTAATATGTTTGGTCGCCCCACTGTCAAAGTACCAAACATATGAGTCTACTGCAGGCATGCACTGCTCATAAGAAGATGGGTCAAAACTGCAAACAGTAGTAAACACCCATTCTTCTTCCTGCACAAGATTAGCAGACTCCGTTTTTTATGTAGAGGCTTCTGCAACAACCATTCCAGCCTCTTTCTTCTTTGCCTCTTTCGAAGCCAGTTTTGGATAGTTCTTTATGATATGATCATTCCCTTTACAGTACTTACAAAACAATTTCTGCTTTTCTGATTTTTTCTCATCTTTGTCTTGGTTCTTCGAATGTGCAGCATTTGCAGATTTCTGCTTACTAGTAGAAGAGCTCCATTTTCCTTTGCCCTTCTGACTAGCCAGGAAAGCTTGATCTGCAACATGCATAATGGACCTGCTCTGCCTGGACTGATCTTCCTGCAACAGAACAGAGACTAACTCCTCAAATGACAAGGCATTTGGATTGCCTTTCATCATCAACCAAAGAGTAGAAGCAAAACTCTAATATGAATCAGGAAGACCTTTCAGAACGGTCTGCACAAGTGAGCTATCTAGTATAACCTCATCAGCAAAAATCAACTGTTCCTTCAAGTTTTTGATCTTTGTTAGGAAATTGTCCATAGAATCACCTTCATTCATGTGCTCACTCTCCAACTCTTTTCGGAGGTAAGCTACATGAGCCTCATTCCTAGCTTGGTACAATGTGGTAAGTGTATCCCAAGCATCTTTAGCTGTTCTACAAGAGCGAATATAAGGAATAATGGCACATTTGAGAGACAAAGCTATCAATGCATGTGCCTGGGCATCTCTGCCATTCCAACGAATCTACTCTACAGTAGGTGCAGCAGAAACCGAAGCACGAAGAGGAATATGTAGAATATCATCATCTTTGACACCTTCTGCGTCAGCTTCAGTACCTGCAGTTGTAACAGTTGCAGGTGTGATAGGACGTTTTTCGATACCCTGCACAATGTTCCACAGTCCTTTTGCAACAACACATGTCGCATCATATAAGCCCATAACGGGTAGTTGGTACCATCCAACTTATCCTCAACAGCCAACATACAGAATACATCACTGCTTTCAGCCATGGGCGCTGACTAAAATACCTTGATGCAAAAAATTAACTGTATCCCAAAAGCTTGAATGGAACTGCCCAGACGAGTTCTGCTAAACCTGTAAGCAAACTTTGAGATGCTCATATACTAGCGAACCGAAACAGGTATATACCTTTGGCACAAAAAGACAAAATAGCTTACACAAGCACTACGATGGTGCATTCGGAGGTTGAAACACGTTGAGTATGCTCACCAAAACTCGTGCGATTCTGAGACTGCAAACGAAGGAGTGTCGACGGTGCCCTAGATGAAGCGATGACCTGCTCTGATACCAATTGTTGGAGTTAGATGTCTGCGGAAGCACGCAAACAACACAAGGAAGAAGAAGAAGCTTGGAGCACAACACACAATATTGAATGTATTATTAGAGAATGTACTAAGATAAGTAGCCCATTAGGGAAATAGGCGTATATACAAGCCGGGGAGAAAAAACCTCCTAAATAGGGCAAAAAGTGTCCCAGTGGTCCTAGTGTGTTCACACACATCACTACCTAAATATATCAACAAAGAAGAACTGATAGCACTAGCATGGAGTAAGGCATTGGTAAAATTCTTGAAAACATGAGCACATGAGGAAGGAGCTAGTCTAGCAAGGAAGCAGACTCTAGAGGAAATGAGTAAGGACTACATCATAATTGGGAAAAAATTATTCAAAAGGAGAAAGGACAATTAGCTATGGTTATGTGTACATGAAGGAGAATATTTACCAATTTTAGAGATGGCATATGTAAGAGCAGCGCGAGGACATTTTTTGGTTGAAAAAACTATAAAAATGATTCTCTTTGGAGGCTTGTGGTGGCCAGCTCTACACATGGATGCCCACATGTACGTACAAAGTTATGAGGTGTGCCAAAGAACCAAGTATCCTATAAGAAGAGATGGCATGCCTCTAAAAAACATGATTTGCACAAGAGCCTTTTCCAAATGGGGCATTGACTTCATAGGACCTATAAATCCTCTAGCCGAAGGATTACATGCCGAATATATAATAGTGACCATTGATTATCTAACCAAATGAGTAGAAGCAAAAGCAACAAGGAAAAATGATGCGCAAACCATAACTAAATTTCTCTTCGAAAATATCTTTACTCGCTTTGGATTGCCAATAGAGATTGTGAGCGATAGGGGAACACACTTCATCAATGAAGTGATAGAATCACTAAGGAATCAATTTCTTGTGATTCATAAAAGATCAACCCCTTACCACCCACAAGTCAATGGCCAAGCGAAAAGTTTGAATAAAGTATTGTACACGATGTTGACCAAAATAGTCAACAATAGAAGGTCTAATTGGGAGAAACAATTGCATCACATAATTTGGGCCTTCTGAGTGGCTTACAGGACTGCCGTTGGAACTACTCCATTTAATTTGGTGTATGGACAGAATGCAATTTTTACCAATTGATTTTTTAGTTCCTACCCTACATATAGCACAATAGAACGCAGGCCATGAACTATCCCAACAATTAGACCAAATTGAAAACTGCATGAAACAAGACTACAAGTAGTAGCAGGAATTTATGCGGCTAAAAGGAGACAAAAAGCCTATTATGATGCACATATTAAAGATAAGGGCTTAAAGGAAGGCGATTTGGTATTAGTGTACGCATTGGGACAACATGCAAAGAAATTACAGTAGCGAGGATACAGACCATTATTGATAAATTGAATCTCAACCAGTAGAGCAATAAACTTAGCCACATTAGACGGAGATGTACTTCCCAACTACATTGGTGGTTGTAGAGTTAAGTTAAAAGATATATGGAACCATTAATAGACAAAATGTTAGCACGACTAATGGGAGTGCAAAATCGCAAGAAAAAAGAAGAAAGGGTTAAAGAAGAAGCTCAAATGGAAGATTTGGAGTGAATCAAGAAGTGAAAAGAGTGGATGAGACAAAGAGACGAGCGATATGTACGAGAAGAAGAACTTGTACCCATGGCAGACTACCAAGTAGGTAACACAGAGAACACAAATAATGGTATTTTTTTACCATAATTAAACCTAGGAATCGGAGCCAAAGAGTATCAATAAGTGGATGCATTGATTGACACAGGAACGACACTTAGTTTCATGTGAGTCTCGTTAGTCACTCACCTCAAAATGACTATGATTCCCACTAAAGCATGTATGATAGGAATCGGTGGACAAATCGTCAAGTTTCTAAGAGAAGCCTCCATGTCTCTACATCTAGGAAATTCCACAATGGAGCAAAGATTCTTGGTATGCAAGGACAAAGACCTTATTGAGGATCTGATCACTAGATTCTTGAAAATGAAGTTAGCATACACCTTACACAGGGATACATATCTACCAAAGTAGGGCATAAAGAAATCTTTGTTGGAGTTAGACGTCTGCGGAAGCACGCGAACAGCACAAGGAAGAAGAAGAAGCTTGGAGCACAACACACACGACTGAATGTATTACTAGAGAATGTACAAAGATAAGTAGCCCATTAGGGCAATAGGCGTATATACAAGCCGGGGGAAAAAAACCTCCTAAAGAGGGAAAAAAGTGCCCCGGCAGTCCTAGAGTGTTCACACACATCACTACCTAAATATATCAACAAATCCCCCCTGGGAGTGATGCGGTGAACAAGGAGCTGGCACTCATGTATAAGGAAGTGCCAAGCTATGTGGAAATCACTCCACAAAAGGAAGTAAGCCCAAAGCTTTGCGGAAAGCTTCAAACTTCTCCCTAGGCAGAGCCTTCGTGAAAAGGTCTTCAATGTTCTCCTGCGTGGGCACATATGCCAAGCTGATCTCCCCAGCAGAGAACCTCTCCCTGACATAGTGATAATGCACCTCAATGTGCTTAGTGCGAGCATGGAACACAGGGTTCCTCGCAACTGCCAATGCGCTCTGACTGTCAGTGAAGATGGTGGTGGCAGAAGACTGGCCAACACCCAAATCAGCCATAAGGCGTCTGAGCCACACACACTCAACAGTCGCTGTGAAAGCTGCCCTATACTCAGCCTCACAACTAGAAGTGGCCACAGTAGGCTGCTTCTTGCTCAACCAAGATATACATGAGCTACCAAGCATGAAGCAAAAACCACTGGTGGATACACGAGTGTCATAGCAACCAGCCCAATCTGAGTCAGAAAAAGCATGCAAATCTGGCGGTAGTGATCCCCCCTTGGGATAAAACAACCCAAGTAGCCGAGTACCACTCAAGTAGCGAAAGATGCGCTTAACCGCTTTCCAATGCGTGACTCCTGGGCAATGCATGAACCTGCTCATCTGTGAGACAGCAAACTGAATATCTGGCCGAGTAATGCATAAGTAAATCAAGCATCCAACAGCCTGCTGATAGAGAACAGCATCAAATGCATCTCCAGCATCATGAAGACTCAATCGTAAACCTGTCTCCATAGGAGTGGCAATAGGCTTACAGTCTTCAAGGCCAAAACGCTGCAATAATGTGTCAATATATTTCGTTTGACACAAAGCCATTCCACCATCAACGTGCATAAACTGAATGCCCAAATAGTGATGCAAATGCCCCAAATCAGACATCTCAAATGAGGCATGCAAATCAGCCTTAAAATCAGCAATATGCTTCTCAAGAGGACCAGTGAGCAGCATGTCGTCTACATAGACAACAATGATCAGAAGCACATCATTAGCACGCTTAACATATAAGGTGCTTTCAGTTGGACTGTTCTCAAAACCATGTGCAATTAGATAGGCATGTATTTTCTCATACCAAGCACGTGGTGCTTGCTTTAAACCATATAACGCCTTCTTTAACCTGCACACCTGGTTTTCATGCCCTTTCTGCACAAAGCCACGGGGCTGAAAAACATACACTTCTGCATGCAAGTCACCATTCAGAAATGCTGTTTTAATGTCCAACTGATGTACATTCCAACCATGATGGGCTGCAAGTGCACAAATGCTCCGAACAGTAGTCATACGGCATGTAGGTGCAAAGGTCTCATCAAAATCAATGCTTCTTTCCTGCGCATAACCCTTTGCAACAAGCCTAGCCTTATACCTGTCAACTGTACCATCAGGTTTACGCTTCAGCTTGTATACCCACTTAGTGCCAATGGCCTTCTTGCCAGGAGGCAAGTCACATAAAGACCATGTACCATTCTTCATTATAGTATCATATTCAGATTGCATAGCAGCCATCCAATTTTCTGAATTTTGTGCTTCATCAAAAGAAACAGGCTCATTCTCATCACAGAGACTAGATGCAGCCATAGCATAGCAATCTGATGCAAAGGAGGTACTATGAGAGCCTGAACGAGTACGATATGACAAAGGTGCATCTAATTTGCTGTCACGCAAAGTCTGCACTAGCCATTTTGGCATAGTTTTTGCCTGTTCAATATCAGCTCTCTCATCAACAAGTGCATCATGTAAATCTGCATCAGAAATGGAATGATCTGCATCATCATATGAAACCTGCAAAGGCTGAGAAGTTGCCTCATTAGGACCAGCGTTAGCCTGTCCACCTGTAAAAAGAGGCATCAAAGTATCATACATGTCTTTGGAGCTAACAGATGTCTCCTTAGTACATGAAAGCAATGGCTGAATAGCATCTTCCACAAAGACAACATCACGGCTAACCAGAATGCGTTTAGTCTGTGGATGATAGAGACGATAGCCTTTACTTTCAGAACTGTACCCAACAAAAATACATTTTACTGCCTTATCATCCAATTTTCTGCGATGTTGTTCAGGCACTAATGCATATGCCAAACAACCAAAAACACGCAGATGAGCAACAGATGGCTTGTGGTCATGCCAAGCCTCATATGGAGTGATAGACTGCAACGCTTTAGTGGGACACCTGTTCAGTACATATGCTGCACACATGACAGCCTCAAGCCAGAAACTATGTGGTAAAGCCTGACTTTTGACCATGCACCTCGCCATCTCCATGAGTGACCTGTTCTTTCGTTCAGCAACTCCATTCTGTTGAGGTGTATACGGCACTGTACACTGGTGTTTTATCCCACGTTCAGCCAGAAATGCATTAAAATCTGAAGACATATATTCCCCCCCTCGATCAGAACGGAGGGTGCCCATTTTACATGCTGACAGATTTTCAGCCAAAACCAAAAACTGTTTGAAGCACATGAACACTTCGGACTTTGCTTTGAGTGGATATACCCATGCATGCCTGGAAAAATCATCAATGAAAGTCACGAAGTAAAGGTAATTTCCAAAAGAGGGTGTCTGCATAGGACCACAGACATCACTATGTACAAGCTGCAATTTCTGCATAGCCCGAACTGAACCATCTTTTGGAAAGGAAGAACGCTGCATTTTGCCCAAAATACAGCCTTCACAAACATGTTTTCTAGGTGCCTCAAGTTTGGGCAAAGAGGACACCATTTCAGATTTCTGCAGGCGTAACAAACTAGCAAAATTCAGATGACCAAAGCGTGCATGCCAAAGCTTTGCATCTGACATAGCCTGAGAATCATGAACTGCACATGCCGAATCATTCACAGATCTTTCATAGTCTATGAGCTTATACAGCCCACGACATAAAATGCCAGAAGCAATAATCACATCGCCATTTGAGAGATCATGGACTGTACACCTGTCATCAACAAATTTCACAACCAAGCCAATCTTGGCTAATGCAGAAACTGATAACAGATTCTTTTTGATCCCTGGCACAAATAAAGCATCTGACAAAGTGAAAGAACTACCATCAGCAGTAGTCAGAATGATCTTACCAACTCCCATAACAGGATAAGAGGAGTTATTGGCGCATGTGACAGTATTCCCTGTAGGGGCAGGCTCGAGTGAAGAGAAGAAACTGCGCTGCGAGGTAATATGTTTGGTCGCCCCACTGTCAAAGTACCAAACATCTGAGTCTACTGCAGACATGCACTGATCATGAGAAGATGGGTCAAAACTGCAGACAGTAGTAAACGCCCATTCTTCTTCCTGCACAAGATTTGCAGACTCTGTTTTTGGTGTAGAGGCCTCTGCAACAACCATTCCAGCCTCTTTCTTCTTTGCCTCTTTAGCAGCCAGTTTTGGACAGTTCTTTATAATATGATCATTTCCTTTATAGTACTTGCAGAACAATTTCTGCTTTTCTGATTTCTTCTCATCTTTATCCTGGTTCTTCGATTGTGCAGCATTTGCAGATTTCTGCTTACTAGTAGAAGAGCTCCATTTTCCTTTGCCCTTCTGACTAGCCAGGAAAGCTTGATCTGCAACACGCATAATGGACCTGTTCTGCCTGGACTGATCTTCCTGCAACAGAACAGAGACTAATTCCTCAAATGACAAGGCATTCGGATTGCCTTTCATCATCAACCGAAGAGTAGAGGCAAAACTCTGATATGAATCAGGAAGACCATTCAGAACGGTCTGCACAAGTGAGCTATCTGGTATAACTTCATCAGCAGAAATCAATTGTTCCTTCAGGTCTTTGATCTTTGTAAGAAAACTGTCCATAGAATCACCTTCATTCATGTGCTCACTCTCCAACTGTTTTCGGAGGTAAGCAACACGAGCCTCATTCCTAGCCTGGTACAAAGTGGTAAGCGTATCCCAAGCATCCTTTGCTGTTCTGCAAGAGCGAATGTGAGGAATAATGGCACGTTTGACAGACAAAGCTATCAATGCATGTGCCTGGGCATCTCTGCCATCCCAACGAATCTGCTCTGCAGTAGGTGCAACAGAAACAGCAGCACGAACAGGAATCTGCGGAATATCATCTTCGACACCATCTTCATCAGCTCCAACACCTGTATTTGCAGTACCTGTCGTTACAGGTGTAACAGGACGTCTTTCAACACCCTGCACAATGTTCCACAATCCTTTTGCAACCAGTACATGTCGCATCATATAAGCCCATAATGGGTAGTTGGTACCATCCAACTTATCCTCAATAGCCAACATACGGAATACATCACTGCTTTCAGCCATGGCCGGTGACTAAAATACCTTGATGCACAAAATTGACTGTATCTCAAAAAGTTGAACAGAACTGCCCAGACGAGTTCTGCTAGACCTGTAGCAGACTTCGAGACGCTTAAACTGGCGAACAGAAACTGGTATATACCTTTGGCACAAAAGGACGAAATAGCCTGCACAAGCGCTACGATAGTGCATTCGGAGGCCGAAACGAGCTCAGATCGCGATTTTGGCACCACAAAGCGAAGCCGTTTTGATCTCGGAAACACCCTGAGTATGCTCATCAAATTTCGTGCGAATCTGAGACTGCAAACGGAGGAGTGTCGACGGCGCCCTAGAAGAAGCGACGACCTGCTCTGATACCAATTGTTGGAGTTAGACGTCTGCGGAAGCACGCGAACAGCACAAGGAAGAAGAAGAAGCTTGGAGCACAACACACACGACTGAATGTATTACTAGAGAATGTACAAAGATAAGTAGCCCATTAGGGCAATAGGCGTATATACAAGCCGGGGGAAAAAAACCTCCTAAAGAGGGAAAAAAGTGCCCCGGCAGTCCTAGAGTGTTCACACACATCACTATCTAAATATATCAACAATCTTTAGTCTTTTGGAAGCTAGGTTGTCCCAAACCATTAGCACAACCTTACCTAGGGAAGTAGACCTAAAGGAATTTGGGGAAGAAGTTTCAGGCAGGGATGTGTCTCATGAGTATCCTAAGCTAAGCTTACTTGCGAGTAGAAAAAGTGAGGACATTTCTCCTCAACCCATTCACACTATAAGAAGAAAACCCACATGGATATCAACTGCAAGAATACCACCTCAAACGAGCACGCGAGTACGATGGGTATCCAAGGATAAACGCCCTCAACTTGCAAGTAAGACGAACTCGAACAGAAACACAACGAAATAACCATTGTTCAAAATCTCAATGGGATAAACCAAGAGTTCTTCGTGTATGGATTCCAAAATCATTGGTGGAGGCTCAGAAATCACAGCAACACATATGGATTCCGAAAGTAGTTCAAAGAAGAGCAAATCAAGAGATAGAAAAAATCAAGGAAGTATCATACCAGCAAAATAAAGCAAAGGAAACTGTAAGGATCACAAAAAACCCCAAAAGACCACAACACGGAAAACTCAATCCAAGAATAGGAATAAATCAAAGTCTACATTCAAGAGTAAAAGAAAGGAACGGCACCAGAAGCAACTACCATTGACAAAGAATATGACCTTCATATGGAAACCCAAGAAGCGACCAAGAATCGACCAAGAAAATCAAGGAATCTCTTCTTGCACTCATACAGTATCAATTGCATCCAGAGTATGCATGATAGGGTCACATTATAAGGCCATGCATTTGGCACATAACTTCTTCAATAAAAGTAGTGGTACACATTTCCATAACTGGAATAGGACTTAGTTTCAACTATTATAGGAATGGCCATACGTTGTAAATAAATAAATGCTTTCGCTATCAACTAATCTCTTGTTTTCTTTTAGGATTAAAAATTAAGCAGAAGAATGGTAAAGTACCTTACTTGTCTCTACTTATGCAAGGGGGTACGGAGCTATGGAAAACGACGTATTAAAGAACTACATATAAACATGCAAAATTGGTTTCTCTTTTGAACTGATTCTCTACTACATTACGAGTGCAGATGGCTTCCGAAGACTTTGAAGCGACGATTTAAGAGGAAAGTACTTGAATTCTGAAAAGACCAACCATCAGGCGACCATTTGTTCTTGGTGATGGTCAAACTCATGGATACGAACCATCAATTTTCGGTGATGTCCCAAGACTTCAAGGCCATACATGAGCTTCCATCAACAATGGATGTGTTAAAAAAGGCTGGCATTCATAAGTATTTTGAGTTGCCAATCTACAAGCCTGACTTTCAGAGATGCACTCAAGTCATGAACACCCTTCATCCGGCCTTGATATAAGCCATCGGTGCCTGAAGCAAAAGTTCTTGATGTAAAAGGTGGCTAGATAACCATACAATTCACAGACGAGCTCATTAAAGAAGCATTCGGATGGATCAAGGATGGGATCATGGATCTCAAGGAAGAAAGTCATGTCACTAAAACCAAAACATTCACGGATATTAATCGTATTGATATTGAAGAAGAAGTCAGATTGGTGCATCAACATTTTTGCTTTCCTAACATGCATAGATATATGGCACCACAGAAGATAATAATTCAATTACTATCTCATGCCACCAAGCAAATAGGCAACCAAGTAAACTTGATGCCCTATATTCAAGAACAATTATTTGAAGCTAAGAAGCAATGGGATCATAAGAAGTTTTTGAATGGAAGTGTGGCTCTGACAGTATTAATATACCACACATTAGGCATTTGAGAATACCTCACAGATATGCCTTCATCTGCAGAAATGGCTAAGTATGTGAAGCCAGCAACGATACCGAAAAAGGAGAAAGGAGTGAAGATAACTGAAGAAGCAGGTACAAGTGCACAACCAGTTATGCGAGGAGCTAAAAGACTAAGGGAAGTACTAAAAGTGGAAGACGCAACTCGACCATCAAGGAGGACACATGTGCTCCCTAGAACCAAACTAGAGCAATCCACTCCTATTACTGAAGCGGAATTGCAAGACACCATGGAGGAAACTCACAAGTTCATGGAAGGAGAGATCAATTTGCCAGTTCAAGGGCATCATTACCATCAAGCTCATACCACTTCTATGCCTGGTAAGAGGCTAACCAAGTTCCACAGGCCATGTACCATATGGTCTATTGAAAGAAGAAAACCAGACATTACATCAAGAGGACTACACAGAAAGAACCGGATCAAGACTTACAGTTTAAAACAAATACCTTCTCCTATACACATGAAGATTTTGACAAAGTGGGTTCGATCTGGAGATGTAAGTTTTTGGAAAAGAATCTGACTCTACGGGTGAATGGGAATCTCCATCATATTTATTACAAGTAAATCCATCTTTTTGCCCGATATCCCGAAGAAGATCCTGGATGCAATTTTAGGAAGAATAGGATCCGGGCACACTCAATAATCAGTGGTTAAACTACCTACTATTACCTAGGCCGCCCCATAACTATTTACCTACCGAAGAGTATATGGTATGTACTATAGAATTTTGGCTCTCAAGATATGCTACGGTTCCATAACTTGCTATAAAGATGATGAATAAAGTGTTGAGTATGCTACTCATAGTTTTAAAAGTCTTCAAACATGCTCAATACACCTTCTTGAACTTCATCAACATTAACCAAGGCACAAATGCCTTAATTTTTGATTTTTTTATAATGCCTAGCCGACATGTTCCTACCGAGTACCTATATGTAGACATTCGAAGAAGCATTTTTCACAGGGTTTTTTGAAATGGACTTGGAAATTTTTGTCAAAATGACTTCCAACCTTAATGCTAGATTGGTTGCCTATGAATTAAGCTTCTTTGCAGATCATCGCCAGGCACCAAATGATGTAGTAAAATCAACCCAATGGAAAGAACTCATGGTATGTGAAGCCAATCTGTTGAATTAAAAAGAGAAAACCGCCATTCAGACATACTCACGTTGTTAGCCAAAGCCTATCGGGGACAATAGAGTTTAGGAGGAGGGACGTGTGGAGGGAGAATCAAGCAAGAAATGAAGAAGAAGAAAATCGAAAAGAAAAACGATTTAATAAAGGTAACTCACCCTTTGCCTAAAGCCCCATAGGGGCACACATTAGGGAGCAACACGAAAGAAGGAGTTCCTAAAGTGCGTGAACAAAGATTAAACACAGGGCCTTTGAAGCATCAACCAAAAGACAAAATCAGATGTAGTGCTTACCAAATGGTGCATGCAGTGAAAAGAAGTAAATAGGCTTACACAATACAACAGGGCCAGATGTGTGTTAACAAACATTTATTTAAAGGTCAAAAGTTAGAAAGAGGTAGAGGCTCAAAAGTTGAAATGGATGACTAAGATAATCACATTCTTAGCCACTAGGTATGTGCAATGGAATGAAATAAACTGGCCAAAACCAATGCTCTAGATCCCGAGTTATGGTCAGTTCCTTAAGGAAGTAATACATCACCTCTGAACCGTTAAGGCTTCACAAGGTGCTGGCAATGGTAACAAAGCTAGAGACAAGAAGCAAAGCCTGTCAAGGGATAACAGAGACGAAGAGGGGGAGAGTGTTGCAGAGAAAAAGAGCACAAAAAAGGGAACCCCAAAAATTTTCAAATTATGGGCATAAATTTTCTTCTTCAAATTCTTATGAAAGCCTCATGAAGCCATGCAAATGCACTAGAGGAGTCCTCTACATGCATGAACCCCAAACATAATTCTTGTAACATAGTAGGAGATTAGAGTTTTTCAATAAAAGTGCTGGTCTCTTGTGTGAAAGGACCAATTTTAGGGCACACATATATAAGTCACTTGGTGACTCTTGTAAAGAAATTTTTGCCATGGTGAAGAACTGAAGCTGATTTTTGAATTTGCCTCTTTCCAGCTGATTATCTTCTTCTCCAGGAGCTTGTGTGTGTCTCATGCTTGAAATGTGTGTGTAGGACTTTTGTCTATCACTTTCCTTCGTGTTTAATCTACTGTAATGTATGTGAGGCTTGATGAGTTGTTGAGTGAGTATTGGTGTTTCTTGCCATTCACTATTTCGCTCATAACTTGAAGCATATTTGTCAGATTCAATTGAAGACCATTAGATGCGTCTCGTTGAGGGCTTCAAAATGAACCTGCTATTGACCATATTCGGAGTTCGGATCTAAGAGAAAACTTTGAATTTGTGCTTACTATTGTAACAAGTATCGCGATGTGCATTTTCAGAGGATTAGTGAGTTGGAAAGATAGCTGAGAGAGTCACATGCATTGTGGCATAGACACTTCACTTACCATCATGTGTGCACATGTCTTCGTATATTTGATACATATAATCTCTTGGATTGATAATTAAACATGTATTAATCCACCATTATATGCACTTGTGGGGCGATTGAGGTACAGTCTTAGTCGACACAAGTCCCTAAGGCTTTATGACTTAGGTACACAATCATGTATGCCCATAATAGCGCAATTTGAACCATCCAACTTATCATCAATAACCAACATATGAAATACATCATTGTTCTCAACCATGTCCAATGATTATAACTTGATGCAAATAATTGACTGTTTCTCAGAAAGTTGAACAAAAGTATCATGTGGAGCTCTACTACATTATCGTAGACTTCAAGCTGCTTGTACTACCAAATAGAAACTGAGAGAAAATTTGGGACAAAAGAATGAAATTATACGTGCAATCATATGATAGTGTATTTAGAGGCCAAAAAAGCTCGAATTGATTTTTGAGTTATGCAGGACTCTATTTTCTTAGTGATAGAAGAAAGTAAAAAGAAGTGTGCCGACGATGCACCTTAGAAAGCAATGACCTTCTCTGATACCAATCATTTCAATTTTGAGAATAACAATGGATAGAAATAGTAGGAGGAAGAAAAAGAAGGTTAGGAGCACAAGATAGAATGCATTACTAAATTTGAAACATGCAAAGATAAGTAGCCCATTAGGTTTATGAGCTTATATAGAAGTTGAGGGGGGCAAACCTAAAAAAAATGGCTCTACGATCTTAAGCACATAAAAATGCCTTGACAATCTTAAGAATGTTTGCATAAGTCACTTCCAAAGTAGACTAACAAATACCCAACAAACCCTAAAAGATAATACATTTATCAAGGAAATTTATTACTTATTAACATGTGGAAGCACATAAAGGTTGTGTCATTACTACAGTTATGTTCAAAAGAAAAAGTGTATAATATTTTTTTGTGATTGAACAATCTTACCTCGCCAAAGAACTACACAAGTTGCATTCATCGAAACTCTTTATTCCCTCTTGAAGGGAGGGGGTCACTCAGAAATCCGATGGGCGTCGAGTAGGTGGCTTAAGCTTGACGACTTGACTCTCTGTTCTTGTAGGAAAGATTTGCCGCCTCATTACATGTGGGATGCAAAAGCCTGTTTTCAAATTCGTAGGAAGAAGAAATTCAAGTGAGCCAAAATTGTTCTTTTTATGCAGATGAAACAGACGCATGTGGATGGGGTAGCATTGCTGCTACACAATGCGAACCAACCCCAAACAGTACTTTTTGGCATCCATGGATACTATCGACAGTGGAGAACACATGTCCCACAGAGACGCATCTTCTCACAGCCTTGTTAGTGTGTCAAGGCTCTCAAACTTTGTTGATGTGTCCCTCTTCCCCAAACTTTAGAGTGGATTCCTCAGGAATGGACATGATCTTTGTCGCTGCTACTGGGCAGTTAGCCTTTTTGTATCTACTATCTGGAATGCCCTGTCTGAATCACCCTTGCTTTAAGCTTTAGAAAGCTTTTCGAAAGCGGTCCCCGCGCAATTTCTTGTCAAATGCAGATTGGCGCAATTCCTCACGCACATTTGTTATTCAGTTGGTATTCATTTTCAAGTTTATACCCCCAGGCTGCAGGGAGAGAGCATCTCCCTCGGCCCCGTTTGCGCGTACCCGTTCTTTCCACTCACATGCATTGCAGCTTGTTTTCCCTGCAGGTTATCTTTTAGTAGGTTCTCTTTAGCTTTCTATCGTCGTGTGTTGAACCAGCCATGGAATGATCCTCTTCTATGAGGGACAAAAACGTGTATCTTGTCGGAGTTGTCTTCCTGCCATCCTGCAACGGCATTTGGGCCGTTTGTTAGAACGTCCACTCTCTTATGAAAATGGGCCTGGATTCTGATAAATAAGAATAATACTTGTTCGTTTGGCCTCTTTAGTTGTTTCTTGACGATGTCAAACTTCTCACATAGGTTCTCTTCTTCCAGCCATGACAAGGTGAACATTATGTTTTTCATTCTTTCATCGTTAGCTTATCTCTTCGTACCGGTTCTCTGTTGAGCACTGTGACGTTTGCGTGCTTCTTACATGTATTCTGTCTCTTGGCACTAGTCTTTTGCCGTCGACATGTATTTGCTACGTATTTTTGAGGCTCTGCTAATCTGGGCTTTGCGTAAACTGCTATGCTTTCCGATCATTAGGGATAAAAAATAATCAATCACTGTATTCGGTTTGTTCTCATTGCCTGTAGTAGCTCTATAGTCTGCTTTGTACTTTGATTTGATGGGTACCAACTCGGGGATTCTTTAGGGCTCTACCCTATTCATTTCAAATTTTTAGTGTATAGATCGTAGTCCAATCTTAAATGACTCAAACCCAGACGGTGTACGATTCTGTGCCCATTGTTTTATCGAGTGAAAATTTCTGAAATGCATCTAATGTGGCTGGAAATCTACAGTTCACTTAAGTTTTCCACGCTTACTAGGGATAAAGTGAGGCATCTGACGAGACTAGGTGTGAACTAGAACGTTATGAGGAGGAGAGCTGTGGAAAAGGAAATGCGGTTTGATCGCATACATTGCATCCATACATAGAGACCCAGCATGTCCTTACGATATAAATGATGATATTGGCAGCTGGATCTGCTCCGTCGCTATCCATATAGATAAATACATAACAATTGCTTTAGATTATTCAGATTGATCGCATTTGTGTTACCACGTATATTTCTAGTGAATGGGTGATCTTATCGATGTTCGTAAAAATTGATGCACTGGATCGAATGGTTAAAAAATCAATTGGTTGCTGGTGCAGTTGTACGTTCTAATTTATTTAGTATTTTGTACTTCTGCATGGATGATTTGTCAATATTTAGAGGAAAAAAATCCCATTGATTCATGAACTTGAACGTGAACATTCACTTATTGCAAGCATTGTGTCGCCACTTTCATGAAGGATGAGCACCTAGTTAGAGAAGATATGTAATCAAGGAGAATGAATGAAAAGCTTCGGCACAAACATGTGCAATTCTGGATAATTTATATCCATCTGGAAGAGATATACCAAAAGTCGCAAGAGTCAAGGATGGCAACATTATTGCTAAATTTTGAGATACATGCAAGGGACTTAGGACGTTGCTCCAATGCCTTTAAATAAGACATA
The DNA here is from genome assembly GCA_020310875.1 of Ceratopteris richardii. NCBI lineage: Eukaryota > Viridiplantae > Streptophyta > Polypodiopsida > Polypodiales > Pteridaceae > Ceratopteris > Ceratopteris richardii. The sequence continues at coordinate 36,674,826 of CM035441.1, read as the reverse complement.
GTTCTACCTCGTTCAAAAGACATAATAAAGACTTTGCTCATTACAGCCATGCTATTTGTGTGTCATGAATGATAGATTTTGACTTACTCGTTTTTGAGTACGAAATAAAGGCTAGCTAAGAGACATCTCTACTCCAAGGTTTATGATTCTCCCCATTCAAGGGGAATAACTCTTGATTTAAAGGCTACATCTCTCTTTAGAGCACAAGAATATTTGCCCAAAGGATGCATCAATTTGCAAAGAGTTCTCTTCATTAAAAGATCACATCCACGAAGGCAATAGGCACAACTCTTCATTAAAAGGATACAACATTTCATGAAAGTTTGTGGATTCACTTCAAAAGTTGTTCATCCAAATGATATTTTCTCGCAATTATTCTCTCAAGGTTGGGATTGTTCATCACTGTACATGAATCCTTATAAAACAACATGTTCCTTTGTAAAGGATATGTAACATAGACTCCCCACTCACGCAAGAGAATGACCTTTGATTCTCCACCCAACCTTCCATTAAGAAGATTCTTGGATTAACGGTGATGTTTGGAGTTAATTGGAGTCCACATATGCATCTGCAACCTCCACTAGGTTTTAATTAGAGTTTACTTGTGTTATGTGTACTCGTCACTTGAGTTAAGTCCCATTTAACGCGAGTTAATTCGAGTGGATGCTTGTAGGATAGATTCTTGGACTAATGGTGATCTTTGGAGTTAATTGGAGTCCACATATGCATGTGCAACCTCCATCACTAGACTTTAACTAGAGTTTACTTGTGTTAGGTGTACTCGTCACTTGAGTTAAGTCCCATTGAAGTAGAGTTAATCGAGTGGATGCTTCTAGAAGGTTCTAAGGCTCTCCTCTATGCTTCCCATGGGGGTTGAACCCACGACATCCTCCTTCCCATCCTTTAGACTTAACCACTAACTAAGCTTATGACTTGTTTAATAGACCAAAAGATCATAATGTTAACATAACTTGGATTTTAGTCAAGCTACTTTATAAATTATAACATTCCTTCCCTCTCCTCCCCCCTTTGAAGAAAATTTTCATCCTTGAAAGTATGCTTCAAGGTATAACTATATAATCACATTCTCTCGAGCCCATGGCCCAAACTCAGGAGCATGGTTATCATCTCTCTGATTTGTCTTTTTTATCATAAGGGGATTCTATTCACGATTGGATATGAAAAGAGAGCATTTTTGTGCGTGGTCTGATCTCTCCTCGAATCATTTTAAGTACCATCTAGTTTTGCCCTTGATGGGCTAAATCTAGTGCAAAGTATAGAAACAATGATAAAGATGGATAAAATATCCTCACCCGATTCACTAATTCTTTGTCTTATACGAGGACTTAGTGAAAAAGGATGGATTCTAAGTAACCCTAGTTGATTATTATCTTTGATCCATATCTGGACACTTTTAGTGCATGGATCTAGCAAAACGAATTGATATAGGATTTGCTATGGATGAATGAAGTCTTTACTATAGTTTACCGAAACATCTAACTTAGATGTCTGTAGTATGGTCCATTTCTAATCAACATCCACTAACTTGTCTCTCGATTGGAGGATTACTGTGTCCAATATGGGCTTTAGGGTCTTGGATAGAATGTAGAAAAGAAGTGTTCCTTTCACTTTTGGACAACTTTACTACTTCAACTGGACCAAAGTAAATCGTAGATGAATTTTACTACTGTCCAAGCTTGAACTTAAGCTTGGGCATCCATCATCTTTAAGTATGGTGCTCCATACCACGATACCCACTTTGATGCTAATGCGAAACTTGATATTCGGACCACTAAGCTCACATTTACACGATAGTGGAGGACCGATGTGAGCCCTCCTAGAGCTAACTGCTTTTGGCTCATGTATCTAACAAGCTTTTGACAACTCCCTGTTTTATGGATCTGCAACCACCTTCCAAATGATGAAGTGAGTATGATTTGTGTTTGCCGTAATGCTCTTATCTTTCTATATATTGCACAATTTTCAACATGCTCTATGTGCACTATTTCTACATGATCTAATACCAATTGTTGGTTTTAAAGGTCTACAATCAATGTAGAGACAAAAATGAAATAGAGATATGAGAGAGAATAGAAAAGACCATAGAGAGATGAAGGAACAAAGCTCCACATATATGCCATACATTGCAAAATATGAAGTACATAAATGTTACAAAGAATTATAAAGTTTGCATATAAATGCTTCAATGTGTTGGATATCTTCATAACTTCACAATCTCCATGAGTTGAAGATGATCGCTTCCATGTATAGATACGCTCGAAGTCAATGTCCTCCTTGTGTTCGAAGAAGAAACACAAACCTTAGCTGCTTCCTGCATGTTGAAGATGAAGAAAAAATAGCTCCAACTACTCCAAGGTTAGAAGAGACTTCCTCTTGCCAAGCTCAAGGCTTCAATATCCCAAAAAGTGATGAGATGTGTGCTATGGACATTGGACCTTGTGTTTATATGATTTTTGATCCATGATGAAAAGCAAGTTAAAAAAGCTTAAAAAAACTCAAAAAGCAAGATTTGGTAATTTTCAAAAACCCTAATTCTGAAAATTACGGAAACCTTTATTTTGTTTTTGTTTTTGTTTTATGTTTTGTTAAAAAAAAAAAATAAAAAATCTTTGGCTCACAAATATATGGTGCATTGCTTTTTTATTTTAAAAATTGCCTTTCACGCTTCACACAAGTTTCAAAAATTAGGGTTTGATTTTTGACTTTCCAAATGTGGTCCAAATCTTAAGTCATATATGAAGAGATAAGCTATTGTAGCTATGACTTGTACTTTCCAAATATGTGATAAAAAAGTTCTGCATATTTTAATCATCTTTGACCATGGTTGACTTTGTCTAAAATTGACCAAAATTGAGAATACGTGCAATCCCTCTTCTAGAAGGTTGCATTTCCAAATAGAGTTAATTGGAGTCCACTTGTGCATGTGCAAGCTCCACCATTATCTTAGCACCCGATGTTATGTGTACTCACCACTTGAGTTAAATCTCATTGTACTCGAGCTAACTTGAGTGGATGCTTCTAGAAAGCTCTAAGGATTTTAGAGCAAAATACTCTCCCCATGCTCTCTATGGAGGTTGAACCCAAGATCTCCTCCCTCCCATCCTTGAGACTTAGCCACGGAGCTAAGCTTATGACTTGTTTAATACTCTAAAAATGTTAACATAACTAACCTTGGTCAAGTTACTTTATAAAAGGACATGACTTTTTACCTATTATAAGGGCCCATTACAACCCATTGGATCGTCGTGATCAAGTGCAATGCGATCTAGTTTCTAGTTTCTTTCCTTGAGTAGTGGTACTTTTCTCGAATCATTAAGTAGAAGCTATGATGGTAACTAGAAGTTTAATATCTCTTATCACCATATTCTACATCAAAGCTTTCACACTTTTTTTAGGAACTCTGATGTGGAAGCATCATTCTTGAGGTTGCACTCCAAACAATATTATTCGAGGCATTATATGGATAAGAAAAGAGTTAATATTGTTTATTTTAGCACCCTTTAGGATCGGCCATGCTAATGAGATGAAGTACAAGCATTCTCATTAATAATAGATGAACGAACATAAAACTCACCTCCACCATAGAGCTAAATAGGCTCAAGCTTGAGAGTGGGAGCTTGTGGTTGCATGGGTAGCCATCACCACGATTGGTGTCTCACATCACCACATCCATACTAGAGGGGTATGGGTGAGACCAAAGGGGTCGAGGGCTCAAGTATGTACATAATGATATGCAAAATGAGCCAATGAGTCCTATTTATAAGACTCGACTTGTTCGCATTGGCTAGTAATTTCTTATTTGGCTAGATACAACTATATTTGATCAAACGTAGCTACATGCACCCATCCAAATCTACTAAGGAAGTTGCGACATGATACATTCCCCCTTATTTTTTTAGTTGTCATCCTTGGAAATTCCTTGATGACGAAATCAGAGAATCAAACTGTCGGTTATTTGTTTGAGCTTCCAATTTGCGATGAACTCAGGCTTGTGCTTCTACGTGATCGAATGCTCTAGGTATAAAGCCTTCTCAAACTTTTGTACCCTTTGTTGCAAAACCAAAATGGGCTCTATTCAATTGAAATGAGTATTCTCTTTCAAATTTGAGGTCTCCTTTGAGAGTATCACAAAATCATCTTGCATGAGTCTCTAAAGTCTATACCAAGAGACTAATGTGGAATACAAGTTGCATGATGATTCCTTGAGCTAAAATATAATGATACAATGACTAGATGCCTTCAAGTGAGATGATCACACTTCAGTGGACTCACTTTTACAAGGTAGACAAGGTAGAGGTTGGTCCAAATCAAGTCTAGATGAGAAGAGATACATAAATTAATGTAGGTTACTTACAACCAAGTTGTCATGAAGTGTACATATGTATGTGCCTCAAACCTTGAGCCACTCCTACCTTTGAGTCTTCACTCTAAGACCCTTTTACTTATGGCACATGATCCTTCTCCCTTGATGGTACACATATAGTCATTGCAAGTGTTAGATCTTGCAAGATCCTTCTTCTTCTTGCTGGACAAGTCAAGATGCAAGACATATTCACAAACAATAGAAGGGAAGATTTCAGACTCACCTCTTAGCCGTAGAGTCACTATGGGCTCACCCTCGAGCTTGGGAACTTGTAGTCAAGAAGGTAGTCACCTCCAACTTCCAAGGGATAGTTGTCCCATACCACTAGCCCCCCTCTAGTACAAGTGATGAGCCTCTGCCAAAGGGCCAAGAGTCCAAGTGCCTCACGTGAGGAATGTCTCACAAATCAGCCCATGGGTCCTATTTAAAGATTCAAATTAGGAGATGGCTTGAATCACACTGAGTGGCTAGTTCACACTTGATCAAATGATGAACACTTAACTAGAGATGCCCATCTAGATTTCCTTTATTATGGGGACGTAACCTTCCCCACTTATTTCTAGTTGTTGTCCTCAACAATTTCCTCGACCAACTAACCAAGAGTCTAATCTCGACAACCTAACTAGACTCCAAAGTCAAAACGGGCTTAGATGCATGCCTCCACGGATCGGATACTTAGGATACAAATTCCTTTTTGACTTCATGTCCTTTGGTCCTGAACCAAATCAGGCTCTAATGGAACATGTTGGAATGTCTTCCAAGCTCAAATCTCCTCCAAAGGTATCAAAAAAATCATCGTGCCTTGCGGAGCCAGGATCTTACCAAGTTGCTTGTGGGACTAGGATACCTACCCAAGTCATCAATCTATAAACTATCGTAGAACAAGGATACACGGTGATTTCTTAAGGTAAATCCGACTTGTAAAACACACCAATTACCTTCTTTGTGATCAAATGTGGATCATGATTGAGAACATAGCATCATGCACATATAAGTTCAAATCATCTTAGAAACTTCGGTTACCCTAAGGTCATCCTTGTGCCCTACCAAGACCATGAGGTTTGCACATACGGTTCGAATGATATGGAGAATAATGCATTGTTAGGAAGACAACATAGTGCAAAGTTGTCTTCATGCTCTCCTCCTTCCTCTGTAACAACTCCCATTCGGGCATAACATGGTATGCATGTAGCAATCCCACAAGAAGGTGAGCAAACCCCATGGATTTTAACTGTGAGATTAATAACTAGGATCCTCGTCATAAGTGGATTCATCTAGTGACGACTGCAATGGCATCATGACCCTTGCAAGATCAAAAACTATCTCATGATAGTCATTAGTGGTGGTCGCTCCCCACTTTCGGGTATGGACAAGTGACAATTTACATGCACGTGCAATGTGCTCAACCACCACAAGCATAGCACCACATGCATCTTCATGGATACCTCAAGGTGGAGGTCTCCATTTCGATGCATGTATCACGTGCTCAAATTATATTGGCATGACAATATATGTGTCTCTATGGATACCGCTTAGGAATATCTCAAATATACATAGGTTCCTTGTGCCTAGCCCATGTTAAAGCATGGCCTGGTACGTGGGTATTAATGGACACTTCATACAAAAGGTCCCCTATCTTATATTGATGAACAAATACCGGCCTACTAGGGTCAAGGTCAGGAGGTATGATGAAGCATAATTGCATGCATATCCTCATCCTAGTCTGTGTCCTTCTTGCCCTACCTAGGAAGCAATCCAGTAATACTTGAATATCTTCCTACCATCTCTCTCTCACTGTGGCCAATCCTATAGGTACTTGTGACCCATGGCTATCGGGTCACAAAACTGTATAAGACTGATTGCTTGATCTGAAAGATGGCAAACATATAGCTGTCCCCTCTAACAAAAAGATGCACATAATCGAGATGTCTATGGAACTAAAGAGAGCACACCTCATAAATCCAAGGATAACAGTCACCCTCATGTAACACCCTTTATAAGGTATCTCATAAGTCCACCTCGACATCCGTTCCAATGGAGGTTAAATCGACATAGAAATATCGATCATTCAGTTTATGCACCCGTGTAGTATCTAGAATTACCTAGACTCTAGCAGAATTGTTTTTCAATAGATTTTTCATCGCTTTTCATGCTATTTTTCGTGGGCACTTCAAATCGTATATAAAGAGGACCTAGTGAGCATCATAAATCATGAGATGTTGAAGCTATATAAGTACAAGTTCTAGGTTTAAGAGTTAGGAGGACTCTTGGAGGTGTATATGCGGATTTGGAGGAGTTTTTGGGAGCTTCCATTTGTTCTTCTTCACACTCCCAAGTGTGCATGTTGATTTTGGAGAGCTATAGCACCCAATATAGGGTTTCTTCACATATCGTTGCTGTACAAGGTGTTTACCTACCATTTCATTGCGAGAAGTTACCATGGTTTGCTGCTCTACTCAAATAACACCTAATTTCAGAATTAGGGTTTGTTGTAATAACTGTTTTGAACATCATTTCCTTCTTTTTGCACATGTTCACGTACATAATACCTCTTTAACACTCTCACACTATTTTTTGTACCTAGAACCTTTAGATTCATCCTAATTTTAGATTTTGTATCATACACATTGTATATTGAAATTTGTCATTTTACATTTATTTAATGTTTGTAGTAGGTATATGCTATTACATTTTTATAATTGTCCTCTTATCTCTCTATATTTTCATTTCTCTCTCTTGATTAAGTCAAGTTGTGTTATGTGCTAAGGTCAAGTGTTGGAAAGATCTTGATTGTGATAATTGTTTGAGTCTACCACACTTAAAATACTAAAGGCAAATGGTCATGTCATTAAGAGTGGTCCTACACTGATTGCAAAAGAGACAATGAAGAAAGAGGTTGAAATGGTTGTTGCAGAGGCCTTTACTCCTAAAACAGAGTCAGGTTACCTTTTTCTCTTAGCTCCACTACTCGACACCATGGTACAAAGACACTATGAGATAACAGAGAGTTTCGAGTGCATTGGGACCAAGTGTCAACATCATCTTGTAGTGGAGAGAATGATTTGGGATCGGAGGTTTTTGAAATTGAAGCTACATTTGGACGTACGTAGTCTTATAGCACATCTTAATGGGTTACTACATTTGATGATAAGTCCATAGATGATGACTCGTCACTCTATTGATGACATTAGGGACTCAGCTTAGTTTATGTTGTGTACTTTATGGACATAGTGTTATAGTAATCACTTGGATCATGGATGTTATCATGTTTGTATCTAGATTCTTTTATGATTCATGTATTATTATTTTCTTCAATCTTGAACCTTGACATTGTTTTATCATTTTTATATAAGTCATGAGTCATGATTTTCGCGTATATATTTGCTCTTTGAAATGTCTGTGATCACTATTCCATATGAATCATGGTTCACATTCAAATTAAAATTCATTGTTCAATGTTAAGTTTTAACTTTAAAATGTCATGTCCAACTTTTAAGTCTATTTAAGTCATAACTATGATGCAAGCCCATGGGCCATGGCATGTATCATGTTAGAACTTAGTTTATAAGATAGTAGAGCAAGTTTTTTATGTGTTTTAACAATAGATAGATTATAGGTAAGAGAGTGCTAGGTATATATTATTCATAGCTAAAAAAAACATTTTCAACGAATATAATTTTTCTTGTTTTATTTTTTCAGTACTTTTCGTACTAAACGGTTTAAAGCTTGTTTTCAAACTACGTTTTTAATACTCTTTGAACTATGGATAGAGAGAGAGAGATATAGATAGATGGATAGAATCTAGATAGATAAATAGATAGATAGATCATAGATAGAAAGAAAGATAGATAGATAGATAAAGAGATAAATAAAATCTAGATAGATAAATAAATAGATAGATTGATAGAATCTATCTAGATAGATAAATAAATAGATAGATTGATAGAATCTAGATAGATAAATAAATAGATAGATTGATAGAATCTAGATAGATAAATAAATAGATAGATTGATAGAATCTAGATATATACAATGTCACTCATAGCAAGTATAATTCATTAAAATTTAACATCAATGTACAAGAAAATGAGAGAGAGAAGAGAGTGTATGTATTCAATGAATACAAACTATGTTGCAAATTCAAGTTATGATGATATATTACAACAAAGGACATGTGTGCAAACATCATTACAAATTGAATTGATCAAGTTGATTGCTGGTCTATTTCA
>CM035441.1:36643713-36648713 GCA_020310875.1 Ceratopteris richardii | reverse complement strand
TAATCGTAAGGGAAAAGAGGTAATAGTGGAGAAACAAGGACATCCTACTGCCCCATCACTCCAACAAAACTGAATGTGTATAAGCGAAGAGATAGTGAAAACGTGAGCAGGGATGCTTCAGGTAGAAGTGAAAATGATGTTGGCAAGCGAGTTGTTGATAATGATGGTTTCACCACCGTTAGCTATAAGAAAGCTTTGCTTCGTGGCAAGAGGGGCAAATTCCAATCTGGTTATTCAACATCTCTTACTGATGAGGCTAACTTTGCACCTCATACCGAGGTTGGCATGACAGAGTATTGTGACAACATGGATTTTGTTTTGCAAGATTTAGCTCCGGCATTGGCTGCTAGTACTTCGTCCTTTATTACTGCTTCGATACCATGAAACTAGCAACATGGAATATTCAAGGGTTGGGCCAGTATGGAAAGTGGACTAGATTATGGAGGTGGATCGTTAAGCATGAGATTGATCTGGTTGCAATCCAAGAACACAAAAAACATGATCATGCAGGAATGATGTTATCTGCTAAAGACTTTCACCTATGTTATAATGGCATAAAAAATCATTATTCAGGGTGCCTTTTCATTGTTAGGAAGAACATTTATTTCACAGTACTGTGTGATGATCCTCAGGGTAGGTATATTATGCTGCATCTCACGTCTCAGGGTTTTTCATATATTTGTATTAATGTATATGCGCCGAATTCTCCTGTTGAAAGGGTTAAAACTTGGAAAGACTTAGTTCTTTCCATCCAACATTGTATGAAGCTCCAAATTTGGGGGGAAGCCCGCATTTTATTGTGTAGAGATTTCAATATGGTAGATTCTAAGGCTGATTGTACAACTATTTCATCTTTGCTTTCTTCGCAAGAAAATATTGTATGGAATGAGCTTTTGAGCATGCTTAATTGCAAGGATTTATGGGGGTATATTGGTGGGCATACACTTAGATATACTTTTCATTCAAGATCTCATAAGACAGCTATGAGCAGACTGGACAGATGTTACTATTCTCACATTGCTACTTTGAATGCAGCATCCAGAATGTGGATTGACGCTACAATGCTTCTTTCGGATCATAATCCTTTACTTATATTTCTCAACGAAGTAGATTGGAATGCATGTATTCCAATTGATTTGTCCAGAATTCCACTAAGAGTTGAAAACGTACTTGTTTAAATCCAAAGTGCAGAATCTAATAGAGCAAGTGATCTCTTTGAAGGTATCTCCTTGCATGAAATGGGATTTTTTTGTGGCAAAAATGCAGGAAGTGATTAGAGATTGTGGGAAACTCTTCTCTAAAACCCTCCAATCAGCTAGAATTGAAGTTGAAAGCATTATTTCTCTCATGTCAGAGAAGATAGATTGTGGGCATATCCTTGCTGGAGAAGAGTATGATCGTCTTTGTAAGGCTTACAGATGCTTGGAGTTACTTGAAAATCATGCTATTCAGGCCTCCAAGGTTAAAGCCAGATGTATAGAAGTTAATCACTTGCATGCAAATTCAAAATGTTTCTATGATTTTTTGCGGGCTAAACGTATTAAGGATACAATTTCGCAACTGTAGGTTGATGGAAACATAATCAATGATGGGAATTCCATGGCTGCATGCTGTGTTGAGCATTTCCAAAAGTTGTTTGCAGCTTCATATATATTAGATGATGCATGGTTTACATCTCTTCATGAATCCTTGAAGTACACTCCGCTAACATTAGATTCTAATGCGGCTGTTGCCTGATTGGCATGACAAAATGAAGTGAGTGCTGCAATTGAGCTGATGCCCAAGTTTGCTCATTGTGACCTTTCGGTGGGATAGAATCATGTATGTGTGCATGGGCATGTGAAATCTTCAGAAGCACGTGGGCGTATGTATGTATGCTTGACTATGTACTTCTTACACCTTGTCCTCTGTAAATCCAGCTTGGAGTCTCATGGTCCACACTTTCTTGCACTGGCAGTTTCTATAATGTTGTATCCTCATCCTCATATTCTATCCCAATTGGCAGGTCCCTTATACAACTTATATAGAATCTGGGGAAAAGCTCCCAAAAAGTACATTCACAGAACCCAAGCGACATAAAAATTTCTGGAGTGGTTTAACAAAAAGAAAATCTGTGATTCTTGATGAACATCCATCTATTTTGAAGTCTGAGGTGAACCAAAGTGACAGTCTGGAAAAATCAGAGTCACAGGTAATGAAGCTTCTTATTCTACTGCTAATTTGTACTTTGTTCTGGGTAATAATTGCAATATAGCAAAGCTGCACCCTTGTCACTTGAAGTAAACAGTACTATTTTTATTATTCTTCAACTAAATAGAATCTTTTTTAAATCAGCAGTTTACATATATGGTGGGGCGTGGTGAAGCTTCAGTGTTCCAGAGAAGACTGATAGCCCTTACATCATTTATATCTAGTTTCGGAGATGCTGTGGGGAATGTTATAGAGGTAATCTTTAAAAGTTAACACTCATTGATTTATGATGGTTTCTACCCTAGTAAACCGGAACATTGAGTGGGCTTCGACACATTAAGGAGAGCCTTGAATTGGAGCAAGTAATTTTATTGTCTATTGACAGTGCTTAAGGCATGGATATTTGAGGTTGCATGATATTTGTCTACACTATGTCCAAGTACTGGAGCTTTCTGGAGCTTGGATGCACTCAATCCTTTTGTTGGCTTCAAGCAGGAGAGCTTTAATGTGATGGAAGCCAAAGCAGCAGATCTAATTTCTTCCAAGCAGACAACTGAAGCCTCATATAAAAATCAACCTCATGAACCTGACAGCAATTCATATGATGAAGACAGAAAATTTTCTAGCTCTTTTGTACACACAGAATCCTTTTCTAGGTCTCTCTGGCAGGGTCAAACTTTCATCAAACCTAAGAAACAGAGTCAAAATTCTGAAAGCATGATACAGGCAGGCTTTCTTATTCTAAAACTGTACATTCTTTTATTTGGAAATTCAAAATTTATCCATAAAAAAAATTCAGTTTTGGACCTTTACAGAAACATTCAGATTTTTGGCATGCAGACAAAGAAACACAATTGAGGGCATCTTGCGACATAAGGTGGCAAGGCTGCAAAGCGCTGTCTCTCTTTCTGGTAGAAATAATGAAAACGATTTACCATTTGTTCACTGCTTGTGATCATTCATGACTGTATATATTGGATATATTCTGCTTACATCATGGCTTGAATGATGTCTCAAACTGATTGCCATCTAGAAAAATCTCATTCAAACACTCTAACAATTTTTTTGAATTGATTAGCAATGGGGTGCACATTTATCTTTTGGTAAACAAATGTAACAACATATCACAAATACTTAAACATGTTTGAGTAATAAAGGTGACAAGCAAGAATAATGTGTAAGTCAATCGTCAGATGTGAGCTCATGCCATTTATAGATAAAGGTGAACTATATATATACATGCATGCATAGTGGTTTAGATGGCCACTTGAAGCAGAGTTTCTAAAAATAGTGTTCTAAATGTAAGGGGACACATTTTTTTTTGGAGAAGAAGATTCTCTCTCATGTACCTTGTAAAGTGTCATTCAAAAATGGCCACTCTACTTATTTCCTCATTTATAAACATTATTGTGCATTTGAACTGAGAATTCAAGGCAAACGGTGATAGGGAATACTATACGGGAAGAGTCTCACTTTTGGTCTTTGCTCCTCCATATATCAGCTGCTCATCAACTTGTATTAGATGCCAAACATTTTCCTGAGAAAGAGATCACTGCTTCACATCATTGTTATGGCACTCTATGCTCGACTCCCTTGTCTTACAACCAAGAGAAGATTTAACCTAGGGGTGGCTCACAAACCATCTTGGATCTGTTGGTTTTCAGGCCCACAATTAATATAGAGACATGATATAGAGAAGAATTCACATTAGAGAGATGTAAGGAGCAAAGCTCCTAATATAATCATTACATTCCATAGTTGAAGTTACAAGATAGCATAGAAGATATACAAGATGATGAATACGAGCTGTCCAATAACTCCGGTAACCGCCAAGGCTGAAGTATGTTCTCCTCCAAATAAATATAAGTATAAGTTGCTGCTGCTCTGCACACCTTAAAGTTAATGAAGAATGCAAACTCTACCTTTTCCAAGCTGAAGGGATAACCTCCTCCAAGAAAGCCCATGAAGAGCACTCCCAATTGATAACTGCAAGAGTGTATATGAGGTTCTTTACAGACAAGAACCTGTGATGAAAAAGCTCGGCATAAAAATGTAAAAGCCTTGCTACTGTTTTTGAAAAAGCTGATTCGCAAATCTTTTATCAGGATGTTTACAACATTCATGAGTGATTTAATTGATGCCACATGTTCTAATTATAGCCCTTGGATTATATCTTCAAGATTAAGACAAGTGTCACTTTTTCTTTTTACTTAAAAAGTGCTTTTCATATACAATTTTGAAAATTAAGATTTACCTTTTGATCAAACAATAAATGCCAAAGACCCATGTATTATATATGGTTATATACCTCTCAACGAACATTATCACATTATGTAATTAGATTTTTACTTATCTTTTATCATTTCCTAGGAATGGGATCATTTCTAACCATTTCTAAGATTTAATTGTGAGATCCCAATTAGCTACCTTCCACTCTATGTATAGACTCGTGCTAGAGCCTTGCCTCCTCCGAGCGTTAGTCTTTGATCCATCTAGGGCCCTCGACCAATGCAGGTAGACCAATGGTAGACCTAACTCTCTTTCCCCCCTTCTAAAGATCATTGCCCTCAATGATCAAGGAAGGAAAGTATCTAAGGAAGGAAAGTGACTGGGAATCAGAGCTTTCGATTCCCAAGTAGCATCTGTGAGTGGATGGCTGGTCCATGCTACTAAATATATTGGTATGGAGCGATTTTGCAACTTCTGGTCCCTCTTATCAAAAACTCTAAAAGGAACATCTGGCTAAGATGTCTAAAGCAACTATACCATTCATACAATTCTCATATCTAGAAATGTCCGGTCTCAACTTG
>CM035441.1:36503713-36638713 GCA_020310875.1 Ceratopteris richardii | reverse complement strand
CTTCATCTAAGGCCAGTTTCACCCTCATGAAGGATAAGCGAACTCACAACCTCCTAGCTAGGAGTATGATGGGCTAACCACTAGCCCCAAAAGCCATGGATGATGATTACTTCTTAATCCTCTCTCTTAAGGTATAGTTCAACCATCCCCTGCTAGGATTATGTGACATTCCTTTCCCCTTAGACTAAGCATTGCCCTCAGTGCTCACTTGTGGACCTTTCTGACTCTCTTGGACCCACTTTCCATGCATGAGTGCTTCCACCAACCTCAAACTCTAGCGCTTGGACTAAATTTGGACCTATCCCACCCTCTGTGGGTGCCCAAATGGCCATGTGCCTTCATCTAAGGCCCATTTCACACTCACCAAGGATAAGCGCTTTTTGCAAGTGCCCACCAAATGATGTGCTTTATTTCCATCTTGCCCAAGTTCCTCAACTTGGCTCTGATACCAATGTTGGGAATTGAACTCACAACCTCCTAGTTAGGAGTATGATGGGCTAACCACTAGCCCCAAAAGCCATGGATGAATTACTTCCTAATCCTCTCTCTTAAGGTATAGTTCAACCATCCCCTGCTAGGATTATGTTACGTCAGATTATATGTAGGCTGAATATAAGATTGAAGAGATATACATTCTAGGAGGGGTCACATCAAATTTTTGTAGATTGCAGCTAATTTAGATTCAACAAACAATTTATATGTGTTGAATTTGTTGGATGGAGATCATTGCTATTTGCTTCCTTATGTACCTGTGAAGTCATGCTCAATTTACTAGTCAATCTACTTGTGCTCCGTGGGGTTTGCCACTCAATCGTGTAAATGGGAGTTTGCATCTACAACTTGGTGGTCATGGAGGAATACTTATGTGAGCAAAGAGGGGTATTATCTTTACATTCAGAATCTTATGGTGGACTTATTACAACGTCTTGTATTTATGTGTGCTTATTACAACTTCTTGTATTTATGTGTGTGTTTGATAGGTGTAGATGAGAGCATATAACCTTAATTTGCCAACCTTGATAGTTAAGGGAGTATGTTTGAGTCTACCTTCTTTCTCAATTCCTTAGCATCATGTAGTTGTCTTTATCCTTCAAAGTAATGCTTGGTTGAGAAAAGTGGGGGATGTGTGAGTTCTCCTTGTGATGTGTGTTATTGGAGTGCTCTTCATGATAAAGGTCCTTGTGTGTGCTTGTATGATATTTTGCATGATATGTGAAAAATTAAACATCCCTAAGCTTAATAACTACAAAATTAACAAATATACCTACTTGGCATATTCCTTTAGTGTTACGCTAGGAGGGGATTGTTAGAAAATATATGTAATATGGAAACCTTTCACTAGGGATCCCACTTTCAGGTTAAAAAATAATAAGAAATTATGTGGTCAAAGCATAGTTGGTTTAAAACTTGTTCTTAACGACTTTTATGCTTCAGTGCGTATGGTTCCAAACCAGCGTTCCAAACAACGCAAACACTCCGTACCACCTTGGGTCAAAGCTTGGTCAAAGGGTTGGTCACATTGATCAAGATGGTCAAAACTTAATAAAAAAAATTATTACGTATTCTGATAGTACTCGTCAAGAGCTATCCAATGGTATATAACGATTGCGTATTTGGCAACTACTTGTGGATCAAAACTCAAACCCTAATATACAGATTTGTTGTGAAAAGCAATTTTTGTGACATTTAGAAAATACATAAAAAACTTGAAATAGGGTTTTCATAAAATACGATGGAAATTTCGCCGTGAATTATGGGGACATGCCTTTTGGCTCTTTTTGAAGAAAAAATCATGCTTATGATAATCTATATAAATACTAAGCTATGGACACACTTATTATCACTTCTTGAGCTTGTGGAAGAGGAGGTCCCTTCAACTTGGAGAGGTGTAGTTGTGTGTTCTTCATCATCTACAAGGTGTGTAGTAGCTCGGAGCTTATCTATTCATTTTCAACTTTGGAGATTGTGGAATTATGGACAACTTGTGTATCTTGCAAGGATTCATTATGCTATTTTTAACTTCATGTACTTCAACATGCAATGTAATGAATATATGTAGAGCATAGCTCTTTTATTCTCTCTCATATTTTGTGTATTCTCCATCTAGTCTCTATTTTCTCTTTGTCTCTATATTGATTGTGGGCCTAAAAAATGAGAGAGAAGACATGAAATTTGGATAATTTGATGAGCGAGCTTGCATGTCGCTACAAGATAGGACAGCAAGGTGCTTTGAGATAGGAAGCCAGGGTCTTGGATGCAAGGACTTCTAAGCAACTAAACCAAAGCAAACCAAAGCTAAGAGTTGGATCCAATTGTAATCAAACTAGAGCATGCCAAAGTCCAAGTTCTAGTTGATCTTACATCTCCTATTGTTTGGGGTTGAAGGAGCTTGTGAGCTTTATATGTAAGGTTGACTTGGATAACTCTATAGCTTGATTAACATTTTTTTTGACAATCACATGTTGTGACCATGATTTTGTTTAATTGTTGCCCATGTGTCAACTTTGATTTCATGGCCATTTGTAACATTGATCATAAATACTACATGTACTATGTTCACTTATGTTTATGTTTCAGTCACAGGTCACATGTGATATGCATGATGTCACATGTAGTCTATTAATATTTTTGTAGTCATTTCTCTAATTTAGAAAATGAAAATATGGAATTTGAATACATGCATGCTGTCCACGTTAAATCCATGTATTGTTTACGGTTTTTTGAAACCCTCATATCACAGTCTCACAGAAATGTTGATTTTAAAATAATGTGTCGTGTGTCAACTCATTTTGTGATCATTATTATAATTCAGAAGATTGAACACATAACATATATGCAGAGTGAGCATAACATATCACATAAGGCATGCAAAACTAACGCATAGCTCTAGAAAGCCATAATGTATGAGATATATGCAGAGTGAGCATAACATATCACATGAGGCATGCAAAAATAACGCATAGCTCTAGAAAGCCATGAATCATTTTATGATGTATGAGATATATGCAGAGTGAGCATAACATATCACATAAGGCATGCAAAAATAAGGCATAGCTCTAGAAAGCCATGAATCATTTTATGAATCTGTCTACTATATTACCTTGAGGTTTTCTCCTCTTGAGTTTCTATAAACTAAATCGTACCAATACTGCATGTCACCATGAGATACATAGATTTGTAGTAGCTCAACATAATCTACCATATTGTTCCTCTGTATTAGTCCAGTCATGCGTCTGAATTCATAAGGGGAAATGGTACTTCAATGCATTCATTTTTTAGTACTGTGGATGTAAAAGACGTAAACATACAAAATAATAGTGCAATGTTATTGAGGTGTCACATACGTGTGGAAAAGATAGTCCATGGATATTCTATTAAGGGAGCATTTGTTTCCTTAAACAAAAAAATGGTTTTTATTCTGTTTGTCTCTCATTAGGGGAGGTAAACTTGTTAATTATATATAGTGTTCCAAGTTTGGACTGTTTTTCTTTGCAAGGGATACAAACTGAAAGGAGGGAGTTGCAGGAAAGTAAAACACATAAAACTGGGAGGGGAAGGAGCCTTGATATTTTTAGCAATGAGGGAATGGAATCACGATTTCAACTTTGAGGAGTGTAAGATCTTTACAATCAATATTCAGATCGGGTCATGGTATTAAAGCATCTTTTATTATTCTGCAAGCTTGCACTGGGGTTCAAGAATCAGGGAGAACCTAATGTTGGATCATTCAAGCCTTCTCTTTGCAATGATCAGAAAGAGAGGGCAGTTGAATGGAACAAAGTCTTCAGTGATCTTATAATGCAGCTCATCTTTATGAAAGTTTGTTGAGGGCTATTCATTGCATTGAGTTAGACTTTAATCCTGTTTAATGTGCTTTTTCTGGCCTGTTTGAATCCAGCTGTGATGACTATCTGCTTTGATCTAATTGTTGTGGACCTGTTTGAAATAGGCTGTGATGGCCATGGCTGCAAAAGCAAGGTCCTTATTGTGTGATCTGAAAGAGGCCAAATCAGACTTAGCTGTGGCAAAGGAACGCTGTGCACAACTTGAGGAGGAAAAAAGAATGATACTTGCTTGTCTTGGCAGTTGTTTGCGACCTGATGAAGAAGAGTTGGTATGTAGCTTTTTCCTCCTTTGTTAGTGCAATGCCATTAAATTTACCTTATGTTTTGGTTGGGTTGCTATTGTTGTGTATAACTCTAACTATTATCAGCTTTTCTAATGCTTTTATTTCACCTTCGGTGGTTGCATATTTGAGATAGGACTGAATTTTCATTTTGAGTCCTTCACTCACTCGAATCATTATGTTTGCCTCAAAATAGAGTCTAGACCTTGCATACTCTTTTTACGTGAAAGCTTGAAGTAAATTGGAGACTATATTCTCCTCATTTTCGTGGTCCCATAGGCTGCATGCAGGGTTTCATTTTTATTATTTCTCAAATCATGATGTACCAGACCTTTTGGTTAGTTCCTAACAGTAGAGCACATCTAGGTAAGCCTGTGGATTTTTGATACATTAAAGGTAGCCCATATTAACCTCAGTTTGCGATCAAGAGACCACAGATAAAAGTAACTCCCCTTCTTCCAACACACATGGGGAGGAAGAAGGAAAACATTAATGAGAGGCTGAAGTCAACCTATGGAAAAGAAAAGTAAATCCAATACTCCACTTTATCTGAGAAGAAAATAACTTAAGTGATTGGTTAGCACTCTTGTGATTCCTTGCTTCTTTGATTGTGGCAAACTCTATTTGTTTGTTCTTAAGCTGGAGTGGGTGAGTTCGTTAGTTCGTTTGCTATAATGCGTTAGCTTTTTTGAGAGACACTCTTTGCTTCATGATTCCAACCTTGTCTTTCATTTCTGGATCTTAACTTTGCTTGAGTCCCTATAAGAATGATGGATGGATATCTCAAGTCAATAAAAGGTACTACTTTCTCAAGTTATGCTATCAAAATAATTATACTCACTATATAATCATCACTCTAAGTCATTATGCTCACTATGTCCCAATTTCCAAAATATGAAAATGTCATTTCTCTTTCGTTTTTGTGTACTCTTTATTATGCCTTTGTTATAGAAATATCTTTTGACTTATTCAAGAGATTGATGGTTTTACCTTTACATTGTCCTACCAAATCCTCTTTTTCTTTTTTGCTATTGAATTTAGACTTTTCTATCGCTTATATCCTTGCACCTCTTGGATCTGCACTTGCACGAAGGGTATTGTTCATCTTTCATTTCATTTTCATAGTTTTTTCTTGATGTTTCATGAGCTCCTCCCATCGAATAAGTTTCTCGAACTGATGTCTCGTTGACTTCATGTCAAACATTTAGTGATTCTTGCATCATGGCTAAAGCAAATGATTTTTTACCCGTAATTACTTATAAGACTAGAGGAGAGAGTAAAGAAGGTAATTCAAAAGAAAGGGGTTCTCTAGCTTTTTTCTTTTTCCTTTCTTTGCTGCTATGGATTGACTTCTACACCTCAAGAGGTAGTGGAACCAAGAACCATTTGCGTAGATGGGTGATGTACGAACCAAGTAGTATGGATCAATTGGGGGTGAGTGGAGTTTGCACTAGCTCTTGTAGCTTTGACCTTGTCTATGGTGCACAATGCCAAAAAATATGATTGTGCTAGAATTGGAGAGTACCAACCTCCAAGCAAGAGAACATTAGCTCCAAATCAGAATGACTTAATGGCCAAAGCTACTTAGAACAATAGGGGAGCTAACTCAATACTCACAATCTCACTCACAACTATCTCTAGCAATGCTTGACATGACTTGAGATAGATTCCACCATTCACTTATCTAGAAGGTGCCTCTCTTTTTGCTATGTTTGAAGTAGTAGTTGATAATTTCTTGTGATTGCGAGATCACGATTGAATGTCTGCAACTCTTCATCCAACTTTAAATAGTCATTGCTCAGGTGCACCTCTAGAACCATCCTTAAGGTCCATACACCCCTCATATGGCCACTATGAGAAAATGGAATAACCTCGTGGTTTTGTGCTAGAGCCTTGGGTCCCTTAAGATTTGGTCCTTGATCTTTATAGGATCTTTGACCAATGCAAACATGTCAATGGTAGGCCATCGATGCCCAAATAGAAAAATGGAATATAACAATGATCCTTTTTCACAACCTTGACTCTTCTTAATCTTTGGTTCAGTCCTTCAGCTACTTGCACCTCTATGTCTTCTCTTCTATCCCTATGCACTCCGTGTCCTTGCACTCCATGTCCTTTTATATAGACACACTTGCCCTGTGTTTATTCAGGAAAAGTGCCAATCCATGGCAATTGTGGGTTTCATGGTTGCCGTTCATGGGAACGAGAATATCTAGATTTTCTCCATCTTCATCTACAAAAAGTTAGATAGGTTATCTAGTGATCTTATCTATTTCATCTAGTATTGATTTGTCTAGAGTGGACCATTGTCCATGGTCCTCATCTAGAGTGCTCTAGTTATTAGTTATGCAAAGTCTTCACTTGGTCCGACTCCCGAGTGAGCAAAAGTGCTCTAGAATGTCCACGTGGTCAATAGTCCAGTATAGCTCAAGGAAAAGTGCCACAAGTATGTCATTATTAAAAGTGGAGAAAGAACTACATATTCATTTTTTTAATTCTGTAGGATTGTTTGCCACTTATCTCCTCTATCCTGAAAAGAATAGTTTCTTTCTTGTTTTTCACCCCTTTTTTTGTTGGAGATAGACGTCTGCGGAAGCACGCGAACAGCACAAGGAAGAAGAAGAAGCTTAGAGCACAAACACACAATACTGAATGTATTACTAGAGAATGTACAAAGATAAGTAGCCCATTAGGGCAATAGGCGTATATACAAGCCGGGGGAAAAAAACCTCCTAAAGAGGGAAAAAAGTTCCCCTGCAGTCCTAGAGTGTTCACACACATCACTACCTAAATATATCAACAAATCCCCCCTGGGAGTGATGCGGTGAACAAGGAGCTTGCACTCATGTATAAGGAAGTGCCAAGCTATGTGGAAATCACTCCACAAAAGGAAGTAAGCTCAAAGCTTTGCGGAAAGCTTCAAACTTCTCCCTAGGCAGAGCCTTCGTGAAAAGGTCTGCAATGTTCTCCTGCGTGGGCACATATGCCAAGCTTATCTCCCCAGCAGAGAACCTCTCCCTGACATAGTGATAATGCACCTCAATGTGCTTAGTGCGAGCATGGAACACAGGGTTCCTCGCAACTGCCAATGCGCTCTGACTGTCAGTGAAGATGGTGGTGGCAAAAGATTGGCCAACACCCAAATCAGCCATAAGGCGTCTGAGCCACACACACTCAACAGTCGCTGTGAAAGCTTCCCTATACTCAGCCTCACAACTGGAAGTGGCCACAGTAGGCTTCTTCTTGCTCAACCAAGATATACATGAGCTACCAAGCATGAAGCAAAAACCACTGGTGGACACACGAGTGTCATAGCAACCAGCCCAGGCGGTAGTGATCCCCCCTTGGGATAAAACAACCCAAGTAGCCGAGTACCACTCAAGTAGCGAAAGATGCGCTTAACCGCTTTCCAATGCGTGACTCTTGGGCAATGCATAAACCTGCTCATCTGTGAGACAACAAACTGAATATCTGGCCGAGTAATGCATAAGTAAATCAAGCATCCAACAGCCTGCTGATAGAGAACAGCATCAAATGCATCTCCAGCATCATGAAGACTCAATCGTAAACCTGTCTCCATAGGAGTGGCAATAGGCTTACAGTCTTCAAGGCCAAAACGCTGCAATAATGTGTCAATATATTTTGTTTGACACAAAGCCATTCCACCATCAACGTGCATAAACTGAATGCCCAAATAATGATGCAAATGCCCCATATCAGACATCTCAAATAAGGCATGCAAATCAGCCTTAAAATCAGCAATATGTGTCTCAATAGGACCAGTGAGCAGCATGTCATCAACATAGACAACAATGATCAGAAGCACATCATTAGCACGTTTAACATATAAGGTGCTTTCAGTTGGACTGTTCTCAAAACCATGTGCAATCAGGTAGGCATGTATCTTCTCATACCAAGCACGTGGTGCTTGCTTTAAATCATATAATGCCTTCTTTAACCTGCAAACCTCGTTTTCATGCCCTTTCTGCACAAAGCCACGGGGCTGAAAAACATACACTTCTTCATGCAAGTCACCATTCAGAAATGCTTTTTTAATGTCCAACTGATGTACATTCCAACCATGATGGGCTGCAAGTGCACAAATGCTCCGAACAGTAGTCATACGGCATGTAGGTGCAAAGGTCTCATCAAAATCAATGCCTCTTTCCTGTGCATAACCCTTTGCAACAAGCCTAGCCTTATACGTGTCAACTGTACCATCAGGTTTAGGCTTCAGCTTGTATACCCACTTAGTGCCAATGGCCTTCTTGCCAGGAGGCAAGTCACATAAAGACCATGTACCATTCTTCATTATATCATCATATTCAGATTGCATAGCAGCCATCCAATTTTCTGAATTATGTGCTTCATCAAAAGAAACAGGCTCATTCTCATCACAGAGACTAGATGCAGCCATAGCATAGCAATCTGATGCAAAGGAGGCACTATGAGAGCCTGAACGAGTACGATATGACAAAGGTGCATCTAATTTGCTGTCACGCAAAGTCTGCACCATCCATTTTGGCATAGTTTTTGCCTGCTCAATATCAGCTCTCTCATCAACAAGTGCATCATGTAAATCTGCATCAGAAATGGAATGATCTGCATCATCGTATGAAACCTGCAAAGGTTGAGAAGTTTCCTCATTAGGACCAGCACTAGCCTGTCCACCTGTAAAAAGAGGCATCAAAGTATCATACATGTCTTTGGAGCTAACAGATGTCTCCTTAGTACATGAAAGCAATGGCTGAATAGCATCTTCCACAAAGACATGACGGCTAACCAGAATGCGTTTAGTCTGTGGATGATACAGACGATAGCCTTTACTTTCAGAACTCTACCCAACAAAAATACATTTTACTGCCTTATCATCCAATTTTCTGCGATGTTGTTCAGGCACTAATGCATATGCCAAACAACCAAAAACACGCAGATGAGCACCAATGGCTTGCGGTCATGCCAAGCCTCATATGGAGTGATAGACTGCAACGCTTTAGTGGGACACCTGTTCAGTACATATTCTGCACACATGACAGCCTCAAGCCAGAAACTATGTGGTAAAGCCTGACTTTTGACCATGCACCTCGCCATCTCCATGAGTGACTTGTTCTTTCGTTCAGCAACTCCATTCTGTTGAGGTGTATACGGCACTGTACATTGGTGTTTATCCCACGTTCAGCCAAAAATGCATTAAAATCTGAAGACATATATTCCCCCCCTCGATCAGAACGGAGGGTGCCCATTTTACATGCTGACAGATTTTCAGCCAAAACCAAAAACTGTTTGAAGCACATGAACACTTCGGACTTTGCTTTGAGTGGATATATCCATGCATGCCTGGAAAAATCATCAATGAAAGTCACGAAGTAAAGGTAATTTCCAAAAGAGGGTGTCTGCATAGGACCACAGACATCACTATGTACAAGCTGCAATTTCTGCGTAGCCCGAACTGAACCATCTTTTAGAAAGGATGAACGCTGCATTTTGCCCAAAATACAGCCTTCACAAACATGTTTTCCAGGTGCCTCAAGTTTGGGCAAAGAGGACACCATTTCAGATTTCTGCAGGCGTAACAAACTAGCAAAATTCAGATGACCAAAGCGTGCATGCCAAAGCTTTGCATCTGACATAGCTTGAGAATCATGAACTGCACATGCCGAATCATTCATAGATCTTTCATAGTCTATGAGCTTATACAGCCCACGACATAAAATGCCAGAAGCAATAATCACATCGCCATTTGAGAGATCATGGACAGTACACCTGTCATCAACGAATTTCACAACCAAGCCAATCTTGGCTAATGCAGAAACTGATAACAGGTTCTTTTTGATCCCTGGCACAAATAAAGCATCTGACAAAGTGAAAGAACTACCATCAGCAGTAGTCAGAATGATCTTACCAACTCCCATAACAGGATAAGAGGAGTTATTGGCGCATGTGACAGTATTCCCTGTAGGGGCAGGCTCGAGTGAAGAGAAGAAATTGCGCTGCGAGGTAATATGTTTGGTCGCCCCACTGTCAAAGTACCAAACATCTGAGTCTACTGCAGACATGCACTGATCATGAGAAGATGGGTCAAAACTGCAGACAGTAGTAAACGCCCATTCTTCTTCCTGCACAAAATTTGCAGACTCTGTTTTTGGTGTAGAGGCCTCTGCAACAACCATTCCAGCCTCTTTCTTCTTTGCCTCTTTAGTAGCCAGTTTTGGACAGTTCTTTATAATATGATCATTTCCTTTACAGTACTTGCAGAACAATTTTTGCTTTTTTGATTTCTTCTCATCTTTATCCTGGTTCTTCGATTGTGCAGCATTTGCAGATTTCTGCTTACTAGTAGAAGAGCTCCATTTTCCTTTGCCCTTCTGACTAGCCAGGAAAGCTTGATCTGCAACACGCATAATGGACCTGTTCTGCTTGGACTGATCTTCCTGCAACAGAACAGAGACTAATTCCTCAAATGACAAGGCATTCGGATTGCCTTTCATCATCAACCGAAGAGTAGAGGTAAAACTCTGATATGAATCAGGAAGACCATTCAGAACGGTCTGCACAAGTGAGCTATCTGGTATAACTTCATCAGCAGAAATCAATTGTTCCTTCAGGTCTTTGATCTTTGTAAGAAAACTGTCCATAGAATCACTTTCATTCATGTGCTCACTCTCCAACTGTTTTCGGAGGTAAGCAATACGAGCCTCATTTCTAGCCTGGTACAAAGTGGTAAGTGTATCCCAAGCATCCTTTGCTGTTCTACAAGAGCGAATGTGAGGAATAATGGCACGTTTGACAAACAAAGCTATCAATGCATGTGCCTAGGAATCTCTGCCATCCCAACGAATCTGCTCTGCAGTAGGTGCAACAGAAACAGTAGCACGAACCGGAATCTGCGGAATATCATCTTCGACACCATCTTCATCAGCTCCAACACCTGTATTTGCAGTACCTGTCGTTACAGGTGTAACAGGACGTCTTTCAACACCCTGCACAATGTTCCACAATCCTTTTGCAACCAGTACATGTCGCATCATATAAGCCCATAATGGGTAGTTGGTACCATCCAACTTATCCTCAACAGCCAACATACGGAATACATCACTGCTTTCAGCCATGGCCTGTGACTAAAATACCTTGATGCAAAAAATTGACTGTATCTCAAAAAGTTGAACAGAACAACCCAGACGAGCTCTGCTAGACCTGTAGCAGACTTTGAGACGCTTAAACTGGCGAACAGAAACTGGTATATACCTTTGGCACAAAAGGACGAAATAGCCTGCACAAGCGCTGCGATAGTGCGTTCGGAGGCCGAAACGAGCTTAGTCGCGATTTCGGCACCACAAAACGAAGCTGTTTTGATCTCGGAAACACCCTGAGTATGCTCACCAAATTTCGTGCAAATCTGAGACTGCAAACGGAGGAGTGTCGACGGCGCCCTAGAAGAAGCGACGACCTTCTCTGATACCAATTGTTGGAGATAGACGTCTGCGGAAGCACGCGAACAGCACAAGGAAGAAAAAGAAGCTTGGAGCACAAACACACAATACTGAATGTATTACTAGAGAATGTACAAAGATAAGTAGCCCATTAGGGCAATAGGCGTATATACAAGCCGGGGAAAAAAACCTCCTAAAGAGGGAAAAAAGTGCCCCGGCAGTCCTAGAGTGTTCAAACACATCACTACCTAAATATATCAACATTTTTTCCCTGTTTAAAAGAAAAAGTCATGAAATAACAAGAATGGACAACTTAGTTGCAATTAGTTAGATGTTGGACAAGAAATCTAGAATAGCCATGCATTAGAAGATATAGAAGTGATGTGTTAAACACTTATAAACACCTATCTAGATTGGTGTGCCTCCTCTTTCTATGATGATTGTAACTTTCCAATACTTATTCTCGCATGCTTCTTATTATTGATGATAGAAGCCTCTCCATGTCAAAGTTGCTTTTTCTTATCATGTGTGTGTGTTTCTTTTCTCGTAAGCAAAGCAAACTATTACTTCATCTTGTATCTAGATATATGCTTTTCATGAATTTTCAATCATCGGTAATGAGGTTGCAATTTTTCATGGCACAGTACTTGCTGATAGAGATGAATGAAGACAATTCAACCATTCTCCTCACTTATGTTCTCAGTAGTTGAAATGAGGATGTTTCAATTAAATTGTCACATTGCTTGAATCCCAACTATATGCGCTATTATGTGAATCTGAGTTTCCTTTGACTGCTTCAATCCTTCATGAGCTAGCAATATCTTGGTTGCCAGACAAGAATATGTATATTAAGAGCGACTATGAAGCTTGCTTCCTGTCATTGCTTCCATCTTTCATTAGCTAGCAACATCTCTTACAACTCGAAATCTGCAAAGAAATCCTGCTTAAGTATTTGATTTACCTTTCTTGTTTTTAAAAATCTTCAGCATTTTTCTTGGGACTTTAATAACATGATGTCACTACTTTGCTATGCTTAAATCAGATCATAGTATGCTACAATACTTAAGGCACGACAGAAACTTCCTTTATCTCATTCTTATTCATTGGAATCCATTGACAATTTGTCTCTTTCTGCTGAATGGGGATTGAAAGGCTCTCATCTTGTATTTCAGGTAAGGATTCAGTTAGAAACACTACTCGCAGAGAAGGCACATCTTGCTCAAGAGAATGCATGCTTGGCAAGGGAGAATCAGTTCTTGAGAGAGATTCTCGAGTATCATATTTTGACAATGGAAAATAGGGCCACGAACGGGGAACACAACATTCCAAAGCCTCCTGATTTTTTCACATCTGATTGTAATGACTTTGAGGATAATGAGCTCCCTCCAGAAACAATAAAATCTACAATAATACGATGATTGTACAGTTCACAAATCTGCTTATCACATTCTTTGCGTATTTATAATTTGCCCAAAATAAAATATGCACATGGGTGCGTAGTAGTTGAGCGACTCTCTGTACACGGGAGAGAACCATTCTCGAGACCCAAAGAAATTCTGTATTAGTACATGATTTGCAGATATGACAGAAGCAGCTTTTTAATGGATCTATGTAATGGTGAGAATCTCGACGCATCGATCAAGAAACTTCATTATTTATCATTAGATTATACATGCTATAGATCTTCTGCAGGCATAAGTTTGCCGTGTCTGTTTTGAAGATGATTCCTGATCAACTCATATTGTACGAATTGTTATGCTTTTCGGTCTTGTTCGAGGCGGAACACATATAAAATCTGCTTTGCCGCTATCCATACGTTCAGATATGGAGGAGCATTGAAAAAGGAAAAGAGTGACCAAAAAACACTAACCGAAAGAGAGGTCTACTTGGCACTCGGGGCTTAAAATTGACGCTCACCCTTGTGCTTCACAAAAACGTCCATGAAGCTTGGGCATGAGAGTTGAGCTTTCCCACTAATAGTAGGGCTTCATACTTTACATATACATATTTTTTCAAATAGTGAATCTTTTATCATATGATAGACATAGTAGCAACAAATGTGTCTTTCGGAAAAGTTAGTCATGCCAGTTGCTAGATGCATATCATGTGTTGTGAGCCATGACATGCATTCATGCACATTGCACACACACAAATTGACATGCATGCCTATACATAAATGCATAGCTGCATACATGCATAAAGATTCATGACTCAAATGCATGCATAGGCACACATATGTATGTGTGCATACATACATACATATGTACATGTGCATACAATGGCCATAGACTTATACACATTCATACATGCGTACATACATGAAGATATGCATAGATACATTCACATATACATACATCAATATATGTGTTATTACATACATACATGCATACATAAATATATGCATGCACATTGAACACATACATATGCAACATGCCAATGCTTGAATACATGCATACATATATGAAAATATTCACACACACACACATACACGTAGGGACACACACACACATACACATACACACACACACACACACACACATATATATATATATGTATATATATATAGTGCGAAATCTCACTTTATTAAATTAGAAGAAATAAGGTACAAGAATGTGAGAAGAGAGAAAGCTCTCCCTTTTCCCCTCAGACATCACCTACACTATGTCCATATGACCTAACTCCATATATACAAGTATCACCTATTTCTAGGTATATAAATACTGCATAGATACAGTGTCTCCAATCAGACAACAGAATATACAACGAACAACGGATGAAAAGAAGGAATCAGACTCTCTCCAAGAACAAAGTAAATGTGATTTTGTCCTCATGCATAACATCGATATCAAGTCGCAATCTGAGTTTGCATAAAGTCCATGAGAAATTTGGAACAGAGCTCTTATTTTGGAATCAAGATCTCCAAAGGAGCAAGAAGATGCATCTCTTTCTAAACCCAATCCAAAACTTTATCACTCGAGCCAATCAAGAAGGTGTTGCTGATTTTAGAGGGTCGCATATCCCAGATAGGAAACAAGAAGAGAGTACTCCACCATCTTTGAATGCGAGAGCATGTCCAAAATACATGATGCATACTCTCATCATAAGAAGCGCAATGGGGACATCAAACACCTTGCAGCCCATGTTTGGAGAGGAAAGCCCCCAGAGTGAAATGACCCATCAATATCCTCCACATAAAGATCTTCATCTTGAAGGTGAGAGATGATTCCCCAATGGTTGAAAATCTAGCATGCCACCATGAGGAGGACTTCCCAAGTTTTCATCGCAAATTGCATTGAAGAGCAATATGATTAGAAGAAAGAAGCGAATAATAGTGGGTATTTGCTTTGCCGATCTATCATCTAGTATGCTTCACCAATAGCCAATCTTGCCAAGGATCAGAAGAATCAATGGAGAGGGGAACTTGATATTGCTATAGAAAGAGGACTATTTGAATCCATTTGGATCAATAAGCTGATCCCACTGCATAAGTTCTACGAATGATTGGGAAAGATAGAATTTCCCACTTGGAGTTTAGCACTTTGCAATAGAATCAATCCCGTTGTTGTTGAAGTACTATGCTGCCACACCTAAAGAGAAGGCCAAGGGTGGATTTGTTAAAAATGACCAATAAGGAGACAACGATGCAAAGGAGTTTCCTACATAATGTTACCTTCCATTCCATTTCAACCTAGATCTAGCTTGCTTGAAGCTTTGAAGCAAAATATTCAATGTGTGCGAGGAAGAATGCAATGGAGCATGAGAGAAGAACTTGTTCCATACATCCAATTTCCAATTTCTTGTATAACATACCATTGCATTCTCCATAAGCTTCCAGAAAATTTTAGCCCATAAAGGTTTAAAAGAGGAGGTAATATGCATAATAAAAGCTGCCCGTCGCCATTATGTGAGAATGAAGATTTAAAATTCCAAGGTCCCCCTTGAGCTTGGGCTGATAGACATATTTCTAGGTTGAAACAACCAATGCACGACTATGTTTTTTATTCTATAAGTTCTTTATCAAGCGATTGAAGCCTTGAAGGTGACACTTCTTCCACCCCAACAATAGTAAGTAATACATAACGTATGGTTGTAAAAAACTTGCACTATCCTTATTCTGACATGCAATGGCCACTGGGATGCTCGCCACAACTCCAATTTAGGTTTGACCTTATAGAATACCCAATGTATTTTATCCTTAGTGGGAACATTTATACTCAATAGATACCCTAGATATCGAAAAACAGTGCATGTATCAATTTTAGGCCCTTGCCAACCAAAGGACTCAAAGTGCCATGTAGAAACATTGATAAATGTCGATTTCCCCATTTAATGCAAAGGGAAGAAGCCTCCGAGAAAGGAGCCAAACAAGGAATAATGTTTTGAACATTTACTGCATTCGCTTTTGTAAAAATAAAAGTTTCATGTGCAAATTCGATTGCAATATGAGGAATCCCAAACATTGAAATGTTATGAATATGATTCAAGTTCATTTTAGCCTCCAACAAATAAAACATTGGTGTGGAGGCTAATGCATAGAAAAGAGGACTCAATGGACATCCCTGATGCATGGAGCGTTCCATGAGAAAACGTGCAGAAAGCCTTCTATTAATCTCTACATGTGATACACTATCTTGGTCTAAAACATACAGCAAACGACACAACTTAAGCCCAAAACCAAGTTTCTTAAGAATTGTTGCAATGAAATCCCATTATATACGGTCAAAAGCTTTCTCAAAGTCAATTTGGATGCCCACTACTTCCTTATTTGAGAAAGCAGCATGCTCCATCAACATTTGGGTCAAAAGAATGTTATCATAAATCGATCTTTTATGAATGAATCCAATATGGAAGGGATGAACCACATTATGGATAATCAGTTTGAGCCTTACAGCAAATATTCTATAGATAATATTCATCATTCTAATGGGTCTTCAATCCCCAATCTTCTCAGGGACCTCCACATTGGGAATAAGTTTAATTTTCCTATGTTTGAATGAGAAAGGCATCTTTTGGTTACTCCATATATCATTGCACACTTCCAGATGTCTTAAGAGAGGGCCAAAATGTCATTACAAACCCTTTGGTGAGCACACCTAGCCTTGGCGTTTTTTCGTTTTTAAGAGAGTGAAGAGCCATGAGAACTTCCTCTTCGGTTATAAACTTCTCACAATTGGATGCCATTCGCGAATCAATGACTTGTGGAGTATAAGCAAGGGATACTTGAATCGCCATGAACCATGCATCAAAAGTTGAATATGAAGCAACAAACAGCTTTCTAGAGTGCTCTATGCAAGCATGGGCCCCTCACGAAGGGTTTGCCCCTCAATCTCAAGTAATGAAATAGTATTGTTAGCAAGTTTGACATGCAAGAAATCAGGGAAAAATTTGGAATTAGCATGAAGATCATTTACTTCCATACACTTGGCTCAAACTTTAGATGATTGAATAGCATTGTTTTCTATTAAGTGCAAACATCTGTAAGCATCACATAACTGAGCATAATCCCTCTCTGAGAGGAGCTCTCCAGAGTCCACCTTCTCAATCGTTAAAAGAATGACTTGCTCAACTTCTCCTTTCATTGCCCTTAAAATATTGGCGAAATATTTACCACAATCTCTAATCACATCTTGCATGCCCGCCACAAGGAATTCCCATTTCATACATGCCAAAGCTTTTGATGAAGAGCACTCGGACAATCAATTTCTCAACCCTAGCCTTAAACACAAACATACAGAACTGGAGCTGATGGAGATGGTGTCAAAGATGGTGATATTCTGTAGATTCCTATTCGTGATGTGGTTTTTGTTGCACCTACTGTAGAGAAAATTCATTGGCATGGTAGAGATGCTCAAGCACATGCATTGATAGGTTTGTCTATCAACATGCCGCTCTTGCAGAACAACAAAGCATGCTTGGGATACACTTACCACATTGTACCAGGCTAGGAATGAGGCTCGTGTTGCTTACCTCCAAAAACAATTAGAAAGTGAGCACATGAATGAAGGTGATTCTATGGATAGTTTTCTGACAAAGATCAAAGACTTGAAGGAACAGTTGATTTGTATTGATGAAGTTATACTAGATAGCTCACTTGTGCAGACCGTTCTAAATGGTCTTCCTGATTAATATCAGAGCTTTACTTCTACTCTTTGTTTGATGATGAAAGGAAATCCAAATGCCTTGTCATTTGAGGAGTTAGTTTTTGTTCTATTGCAAGAAGATCAGTCTAGGCAGAACAGGTCTATCATGCATGTTGCAGATCAAGCTTTTTTGGCTAGTTAGAATGGCAAAGGTAAATGGAGCTCATCTACTAGTAAACAGAAATCTGCAAATGCTACACATTAGAAATTTGCAAACGCTGCACATTCGAAGAAGGAAGACAAAGGTGAGAAGAAATCAGAAAAGTAGAAATTGTTTTGCAAATATTGTAAAACAAATTATCATGTCATTAAGAGTTGTCTAAAATTGGTTGCTAAAGAGGCAAAGAAAAAAGAGGCTTGAATGGTTGTTGCAGAGGCCTCTACACCAAAAACAGAGTCTGCTAATCTTGTCCAGGATGAAGAATGGGCATTTACTATTGTTTGCAGTTTTAACCCATCTTCTCATGAGCAATGCATGTCTGCAGTAGACTAAGATATTTGGTACTTTGATAGTGGGATGACCAAACATATTACCTTGCAGCACAGTTTCTTCACTTCACTCAAGCTTGCCCCTACAGGGAATACTATCACATGCGCCAACAACTCCTCTTATCATGTCATGGGAGTTGGTAAGATCATTATGACTATTGTTGATGGTAGTTCTTTCACTTTGTCAAATGCTTTATTTGTGCCAGTGATCAAGAAAAATCTGTTATCAGTTTTAGCTTTAGCCAAGATGGCTTGGTTGTGAAATTTCTTGATGACAGATGTACAGTTCATGATCTATCAAATGGTGATGTGATTATTGCTTCTTGCATTTTATCTCGTGGGCTGTATAAGCTCATAAATTATGAAAAATATGTGAATGATTCAGCATGTGCAGTACATGATTTGCAGGTTATGTCAGATGCAATGCTTTGTCATGCACGCTTTGGTCATCTGAATTTTGCTAGTTTGCTATGCCTACAGAAATCCGAAATGGTGTTCTCTTTGCCCAAACTTGAGGCACCCAATAAACATGTTTGTGAAGGCTGTATTTTGGGCAAAATACAACATTCCTCATTCCCGATGGTTCTATTCGAGCTACACAGAAATTACAGCTTGTTCACAGTGATGTATGTGGTCTTATGCAAACTGTTGGAGTTAGAGGTCTGCAGGAGCACGCGAACAGCAAAAGGAAGAAGAAGAAGCTTGGAGCACAAACACACAATACTGAATGTATTACTAGAGAATGTACAAAGATAAGTAGCCCATTAGGGCAATAGGCGTATATACAAGCCGGGGGAAAAAAACCTCCTAAAGAGGGAAGAAAGTGCCCCGGTGATCCTAGTGTGTTCACACACATCACTACCTAAATATATCAACAAATCCCACCTGGGAGTGATGCGGTGAACAAGGAGCTGGCACTCATGTATAAGGAAGTGCCAAGCTATGTGGAAATCACTCCACAAAAGGAAGTAAGCCCAAAGCTTTGCGGAAAGCTTCAAACTTCTCCCTAGGCAGAGCCTTCGTGAAAAGGTCTGCAATGTTCTCCTGCGTGGGCACATATGCCAAGCTGATCTCCCCAACAGAGAACCTCTCCCTGACATAGTGATAATGCACCTCAATGTGCTTAGTGCGAGCATGGAACACAGGGTTCCTCGCAACTGCCAATGCGCTCTGACTGTCAGTGAAGATGGTGGTGGCAAAAGACTGGCCAACACCCAAATCAGCCATAAGACGTCTGAGCCCCACACACTCAACGGTCGCTCCGAAAGCTTCCCTATACTCAGCCTCACAACTGGAAGTGGCCACAGTAGGCTGCTTCTTGCTCAACCAAGATATACCTAAGCTACCAAGCATGAAGCAAAAACCACTGGTGGACACACGAGTGTCATAGCAACCAGCCCAATCTGAGTCAGAAAAAGCATGCAAATCTGGCGGTAGTGATCCCCCTTGGGATAAAACAACCCAAGTAGCCGAGTACCACTCAAGTAACGAAAGATGCGCTTAACCGCCTTCCAATGCGTGACTCCTGGGCAATGCATAAACCTGCTCATCTGTGAGACAGCAAACTGAATATCTGGCCGAGTAATGCATAAGTAAATCAAGCATCCAACAGCCTGCTGATAGAGAACAACATCAAATGCATCTCCAGCATCATGAAGACTCAATCGTAAACCTATCTCCATAGGAGTGGCAATAGGCTTACACTCTTCAAGGCCAAAATGCTGCAATAATGTGTCAATATATTTCGTTTGACACAAAGCCATTCCACCATCAACTTGCATAAAGTAAATGCCCAAATAGTGATGCAAATGCCCCAAATCAGACATCTCAAATGAGGCATGCAAATCAGCCTTGAAATCAGCAATATGTGTCTCAATAGGACCAGTGAGCAGCATGTCATCAACATAGACAACAATGATCAGAAGCACATCATTAGCATGCTTAACATATAAGGTGCTTTCAGTTGGACTGTTCACAAAACCATGTGCAACCAGATAGGCATGTATCTTCTCATACCAAGCACGTGGTGCTTGCTTTAAACCATATAATGCCTTCTTTAACCTGCACACTTGGTTTTCATGCCCTTTTTGCACAAAGCCACGGGGTTGAAAAACATACACTTCTTCATGCAAGTCACCATTCAGAAATGTTGTTTTAATGTCCAACTGATGTACATTCCAACCATGATGGGCTGCAAGTGCACAAATGCTCCGAACAGTAGTCATACGACATGTAGGTGCAAAGGTCTCATCAAAATCAATGCCTCTTTCCTGCGCATAACCCTTTGCAACAAGCCTAGCCTTATACCTGTCAATTGTACCATCAGGTTTAGGCTTCAGCTTGTATACCCACTTAGTGCCAATGGCCTTCTTGCCAGGAGGCAAGTCACATAAAGACCATGTACCATTCTTCATTATAGCATCATATTCAGATTGCATGGCAGCCATCCAATTTTCTGAATTCTGTGCTTCATCAAAAGAAACAGGCTCATTCTCATCACAGAGACTAGACGCAGCCATAGCATAGCAATCTGATGCAACAGAGGCACTATGAGAGCGTGAACGAGTACGATATGACAAAGGTGCATCTAATTTGTTGTCACGCAAAGTCTGCACCAGCCATTTTGGCATAGTTTTTGCTTGCTTAATATCAGCTCTCTCATCAACAAGTGCATCATGTAAATCTGCATCAGAAATAGAATGATCTACCTCATCATATGAAACCTGTAAAGGCTGAGAAGTTGCCTCATTAGGACCAGCACTAGACTGTCCACCTGTAAAAAGAGGCATCAAAGTATCATACATGTCTTTGGAGCTAACAGATGTCTCCTTAGTACATGAAAGCAATGGCTGAATAGCATGTTCCACAAAGACAACATCACGGCTAACGAGAATGCGCTTAGTCTGTGGATGATACAGACGATAGCCTTTACTTTCAAAACTATACCCAACAAGAATACATTTTACTGCCTTATCATCCAATTTTCTGTGATGTTGTTCAGGCACTAATGCATATGCCAAACAACCAAAAACACGCAGATGAGCAACAGATGGCTTGAGGTCATGCCAAGCCTCATATGGAGTGATAGACTGCAGCGCTTTAGTGGGACACTTGTTCAGTACATATGCTGCACACATAACAGCCTCAAGCCAGAACCTATGTGGTAAAGCCTGACTCTTAACCATGCACCTCGCCATCTCCATGAGTGACCTATTCTTTCATTCAGCAACTCCATTCTGTTGAGGTGTATACGGCACTGTACATTGGTGTTTCATCCCACGTTCAGCCAGAAATGCATTAAAATCAGAAGACATATATTCCCCCCCTCGATCAGAACGGAGGGTGTCCATTTTACATGCTGACAGATTTTCAACCAAAACCAAAAACTGTTCAAAGCACATGAACACTTCGGACCTTGCTTTGAGTGGATATACCCATGCATGCCTCGAAAAATCATCAATGAAAGTCACAAAGTAATGGTAATTCCCAAAAGAGGGTGTCTACATAGGACCACAGACATCACTATGTACAAGCTGCAATTTCTGTGTAGCCCGAACTGAACCATCTTTTGGAAAGGAGGAACGCTTCATTTTGCCCAAAATACAGCCTTCACATACATGTTTTCCAGGTGCCTCAAGCTTGGGCAAAGAAGACACCATATCAGATTTCTGCAGGCATAGCAAACTAGCAAAATTCAGATGACCAAAGCATGCATGCCAAAGCTTTGCATCTGACATAGCCTGAGAATCAAGAACTGCACATGCCGAATCATTCACAGATCTTTCATAATCTATGAGCTTATACAGCCCACGACATAAAATGCCAGAAGCAATAATCACATCGCCATTTGATAGATCATGAACTGTACACCTGTCATCAACGAATTTCACAACCAAGTCAATCTTGGATAATGCAAAAACTGATAACAGATTCTTCTTGATGCCTGGCACAAATAAGGCATCTGACAAGGTGAAAGAACTACTATCAGCAGTAGTCAGAATGATCTTACCAACTCCCATAACAGGATAAGAGGAGTTTTTGGCACAGGTGACAGTATTCCCTGTAGGGGCAGGCTCGAGTGAAGAGAAGAAACTGCGCTACGAGGTAATATGTTTGGTCGCCCCACTGTCAAAGTACGAAACATCTGAGTCCACTGCAGACATGCACTGCTCATGAGAAGATGGGTCAAAACTGCAAACAGTAGTAAACGCCCATTCTTCTTCCTGCACAAGATTAGCAAACTCTGTTTTTGGTGTAGAGGCTTCTGCAACAACCATTCCAACCTCCTTTTTCTTTGCCTCTTTTGCAGCCAGTTTTGGACAGTTCTTTATGATATGATCATTCCGTTTACAGTACTTGCAAAACAATTTCTGCTTTTCTGATTTCTTCTCATCTTTATCCTGATTCTTCGAATATGCAGCATTTGCAGATTTCTGCTTACTAGTAGAAGAGCTCCATTTTCCTTTGCCCTTCTGACTAGCCAGGAAAGCTTGATCTGCAACACGCATAATGGACCTGTTCTGCCTGGACTGATCTTCCTCCAACAGAACAAAGACTAACTCCTCAAATGATAAGGCATTCGGATTGCCTTTCATCATCAACCGAAGAGTAGAAGCAAAACTCTGATATGAATCAGGAAGACCATTCAGAACGGTCTGCACAAGTGAGCTATCTGGTATAACCTCATCAGCAGAAATCAACTGTTCCTTCAAATCTTTGATCTTCGTTAGGAAGCTGTCCATAGAATCACCTTCATTCATGTGCTCACTCTCCAACTGTTTTTGGAGGTAAGCAACACGAGCCTCATTCCTAGCTTGGTACAATGTGGTAAGTGTATCCCAAGCATCCCTAGCTATTTTGCAAGAGCGAATATGAGGAATAATGGCACGTTTGATAGACAAAGCTATCAATGCATGTGCCTGGGCATCTCTGCCATC
This sequence comes from Ceratopteris richardii, assembly GCA_020310875.1. Classification (NCBI taxonomy): domain Eukaryota; kingdom Viridiplantae; phylum Streptophyta; class Polypodiopsida; order Polypodiales; family Pteridaceae; genus Ceratopteris; species Ceratopteris richardii. The sequence continues at coordinate 36,615,591 of CM035441.1, read as the reverse complement.
CCAACGAATTTGCTCTGTAGTAGGTGCAACAGAAACAGCAACACGAACAGGAATCTGCGGAATATCATCTTCGACACCATCTTCATCAGCTCTAGCACCTGTATTTGTAGTACCTGTCGTTACAGGTGTAACGGGACGTCTTTCAACACCCTGCACAATGTTCCACAATCCTTTTGCAACCAAAACATGTCGCATCATATAAGCCCATAATGGGTAGTTGGTACCATCCAACTTATCCTCAACAGCCAACATACGGAATACATCACTGCTTTCAGCCATGTCCGGTGACTAAAATACCTTGATGCAGAAAATTGACTGTATCTCAAAAAGTTGAACAGAACTGCCCAGACGAGTTCTGCTAGACCTGTAGCAGACTTCGAGACGCTTAAACTAGCGAACAGAAAGTGGTATATACCTTTGGCACAAAAAGATGAAATAGCCTGCATAAGTGCTGCGATAGTGCGTTCGGAGGCCGAAACGAGCTCAGATCGCGATTTTGGGACCACACAACGAAGTTGTTTTGATCTCGAAAACACGCTGAGTATGCTCACCAAAATTCGTGCGATTCTGAGACTGCAAACGGAGGAGTGTCGATGGCGCCCTAGGTGAAGCGACGACCTGCTCTGATACCAATTGTTGGAGTTAGAGGTCTGCAGGAGCACGCGAACAGCACAAGGAAGAAGAAGAATCTTGGAGCACAAACACACAATACTGAATGTATTACTAGAGAATGTACAAAGATAAGTAGCCCATTAGGGCAATAGGTGTATATACAAGCAGGGGGAAAAAAACCTCCTAAAGAGGGAAAAAAGTGCCCTGACGGTCCTAGTGTGTTCACACACATCACTACCTAAATATATCAACACAAACATCCTCTTTTGGAAACTATCTTTACTTCGTGACTTTCATGCATGATTTTTCCAGGCATGCATGGGTATATCCATTGAAAGCAAAGTCCGAAGTGTTTATGTGCTTAAAATAGTTTTTGGTTTTGGCTGAAAATCTGTCAGCATGTAAAATGGACACTCTCTATTCTGATAGAGAGGGGGAATATATGTCTTCTGACTTTAATGTGTTTCTGGCTGAATGTTGGATAAAACATCAGTGTACAGTGCCATATACACCTCAACAAAATGGATTTGTTGAACAGAAGAACAAGTCACTCATGGAGATGGCATGCATGGGTATATCCATTGAAAGCAAAGTCCGAAGTGTTTATGTGCTTAAAATAGTTTTTGGTTTTGGCTGAAAATCTGTCAGCATGTAAAATGGGCACTCTCTGTTCTGATCGGGGGGGGGATATATGTCTTCTGATTTTAATGCGTTTCTGGCTGAATGTTGGATAAAACATCAGTGTACAGTGCCATATACACCTCAACAAAATGGATTTGTTGAACGGAAGAACAAGTCACTCATGGAGATGGCGAGGTGTATGGTCAAGAGTCAGGCTTTACCACATAGTTTTTGGCTTGAGGCTATTATGTGTTCACCATATGTACTTAACATGTGTCCCACTAAAGCGTTGTAGTCTATCACTCCATATGACGCTTGGCATGGTCGCAAGCCATCTGTTGCTCATCTGCGTGTTTTTTTTTTGTTTGGCATATGCATTAGTGCCTTAACAACATCGCAAAAAATTGGATGATAAAGCAATAAAATGTATTTTTGTTGGGTATAGTTCTGAAAGTAAAGGACATCATCTGTATCATCCACAGACTAAACGCATTTTGGTTGCCCGTGACGTTGTTTTTGTGGAAGATGCTATTCAACCGTTACTTTCATGTACTAAGGAGATATCTGTTAGCTCCAAAGACTTGTATGATACTTTGCTGCCTCTTTTTATAGGTGGACAATCTAGTGTTGGTCATAATGAGTCAACTACGCAACCTTTACAGGTTTGATGTGATGATGCAGATCATTCCATTTCTGATGCAAATTTACATGATGCAGTTGTTGATGAGAGAGCTGATATTGAGAAGGCTAAAACTATGCCAAAATGATTGGTGCAGACTTTGCATGACATCAAATTAGATGCACCTCTATCATATCATACTCGTTCAGGCTCTCATAGTGTCTCTTTTGCATCAGATTGCTATGTTATGGTTGTGTCTAGTCTCTATGATGAGAATGGGCCTGTTTCATTTGATGAAGCACAAAATTCAAAAAATTGGCGGCTGCTATGCAATCTGAATATGATGCTATAATGAAGAATGGTACTTGGTCTTTGTGTGACTTGTCTCCTAGCAAGAAGGCCATCAGCACTAAGTAAGTATAAAAGCTGAAGTGTAAGCCAGATGGAACAATTGAAAAGTATAAGGTAAGGAATAGTTGACAGGTATAAGGTTAGGCTTGTTGCAAAGGTTTATGTGCAGGAAAGAGGCATTGATTTTGATGAAATCTTTGCACCTACTTTCCGAATGACTACTATTCATAGCATTTGCGCACTTGAAGCTCATCATGGTTGGAATGTACATCAATTGGACATTAAAACAGCATTTTTGAATGGTGACTTGCATGAAGAAGTGTATGTTTTTCATCCCCATGGCTTGGTGCACAAAGGGCATGAAAACAAGGTGTGCAAATTAAAGAAAGCATTATATGGTTTAAAGCAAGCACCACGTGCTTGGTATGAAAAGATACATGCCTATCTGATTGCACATGGTTCTGAGAACAGTCCAACTGAAAGCACCTTATATGTTAAGCGTTCTAATGATGTGCTTCTTATCATTTTTGTGTATGTTGATGACATGTTGCCCACTAATCCTCATGAGAAGCATATTGTTGATTTTAATGTTGATTTGCATGCCTCATTTGATATGCTTGATTTAGGGCATTTGCATCATTATTTGGGCATTTAGTTTATGCACATTGATGGTGGAATGGCTTTGTGTCAAACGAAATCTATTGACACATTATTGCAGTGTTTTGGCCTTGAAGACTGTAAGCCTATTGCCACTCCTATGGAGACAGGGTTACGATTGAGTATTCATGATGTAGAGATGCATTTGATGGTGTTCTCTATCAATAGCTTGTCGGATGCTTGATTTACTTATGCATTACTCGGCTAGATATTCAGTTTGCTATCTCACAGATGAGCAGGTTTATGCATTGCCCAGGAGGCAAGCATTGACAGGCTGTTAAGCGCATCTTTCGCTACTTGGGTGGTACCCGGCTCCTTGGATTGTTTTATCCCAAGGGGGGATCACTTCCGCCAGATGTCTTAAAAGATCTGAAATGCACACAATTGTTGGTTGCTATGACACTCGTGTGTCCATGAGTGGTTTTTCCTTCATGTAGCTAATGCATATCTTGGCTGAGCAAGAAGCAGCCTACAATGGCCACTTCCAGTTGTGAGGCTGAGTATAGGGAATCTTTCACAGCCACTATTTAATGTGTGTGGCTCAGATGCCTTATTGTTGATTTGGGTGTTGGTCAATCTTCTACCACCACCATCTTCACTAATAGTCAGAGTGCATTGGAATTTGCGAAGAACCCTGTGTTTCATGCTCGTAGTAAGCACATTGAGGTGCATTATCATTATGTCAGGGAGAGGTTCTCTGCTAGAGAGATGAGCTTGGTGTATCGCGGCATTTCCCTCTCTCTCTCTTCCCCACGACCCCCTCCAACTCCACCAGCCCTCCTCTTTTCCCCCACCACCCCTGCGGCCCCCACCACCACCGCGACCCCCTCCAACTCCACCAGCCCTCCTCCTTTCCCCCACCACCCCCGCGGCCCCCACCATCACCACGACCCCCTCCAACCCCACCGTCCCCTCCTCTTTTCCCCCACCACCCCCGCGGCCCCCACCATCACCACAACCCCCTCCAACTCCACCAGCCCTCCTCTTTTCCCCCACCACCCTCGCGGCCCCCACCATCACCTCGACCCCCTCCAACTCCACCAGCCCTCCTCTTTTCCCCCACCACCCCCGCGGCCCCCACCATCACCACGACCCCCTCCAACTCCACCAGCCCTCCTCTTTTCCCCCACCACCCCCCAGCCCCCAGCCCCCACCATCACCACAACCCCACACAACTCCACACCCCTCCACAACCCTCCACAAACCCCACACAACTCCACACCCCTCCACAACCCTCCACAAACCCCACAAACCCCACGAACCCCACAAACCCCACAAACCCCACACAACTCCACACCCCTCCATAGCCCTCCACAAACTCCACAACCCCCCCACAAACTCCACACCCCTCCACACCCCTCCACAAACCCCACAAACCCCACACAACTCCACACCCCTCCACAACCCTCCACAAACTCCACAAACCCCACACAACTACACAACCCCCCACAACCCTCCACAATCTCCACAAACCCCACACAACTCCACACCCCCCCACAGCCCTCCACAAACTCCACAAACCCCACACAACTCCACACCCCTCCACAACCCTCCACAAACTCCATAAAACCCACACAACTCCACACTCCCCCACAGCCCTCCACCAACTCCACAAACCCCACACAACCCCACACCCCTCCACAACCCCCTACAAACCCCACGAGCCCCACAAACCCCACAAACCCCACACAACTCCACACCCCTCCACAGCCCTCCACAAACTCCACAAACCCCACACAACTCCACAACCCCCCACAAACTCCACACCCCTCCACAACCCTCTACAAACCCCACAAACCCCACAAACCCCACACAACTCCACACCCCTCCACAACCCTCCACAAACTCCACAAACCCCACACAACTCCACACCCCTCCACAGCCCTCCACAAACTCCACAAACCCCACACAACTCCACACCCCCCCACAGCCCTCCACAAACTCCACAAACCCCACACAACTCCACACCCCTCCACACCCCTCCACAAACTCCACAAACCCCACACAACTCCACAACCCCCCACAGCCCTCCACAAACTCCACACAACTCCACACCCCTCCACAACCCCCCACAAACCCCACGAACCCCACAAACCCCACACAACTCCACAGCCCTCCACAAACCCCACACAACTCCACACCCCTCCACAACCCTCCACAAACTCCACAAACCCCACACAACTCCACACCCCTCCATAGCCCTCCACAAACTCCACAAACCCCACACAGCTCCACAGCCCTCCACAAACTCCACAAACCCCATACAACTCCACACCCCCCCACAGCCCTCCACAAACTCTATAAACCCCACACAACTCCACACCCCCCCACAACCCCCCACAAACCCCCACGAATCCCACAAACCCCACAATTTCCCACGACCTCCCATAAGGTTCTCATGCAGTTTTGGATGGATATTTGGAGGATCATTTCTTAACCAAACCCTACAGTGTTATATATCGTTGGAAAGCTCTCGACGAGTACTTTCCAATGGTGCAATAATAACTTTGAAATGTTGGATCGATTTTTTACCACACTCCAAAAAACCCCCATAACTCCCCACAACTCACCCCCTATTCCCACCCACAACCTCCCACACCCCCGTAATCTCCCTCAGCTCCCCACAAATCACCTCCCACACTACCCACTTAATATGGAGGATCAAAAGCTACTACAAAAATTAGGTGAAGGATGTGCTTCTCAGGGTCATTCAAACATCACGGGCAGCACAAAATGAGGATCTCAGCTTGCATTCAAAAGTGATAGTAAAAGTCTAAGTGGTAAAAGTGAAAGTGGAGAAATGACTGTTTCCGCCAACCATTCATGACGACTGCATAATTTTGAGGATCCAATTCAAGAGTGGTGGCATATTTGATTTACCCCTCCAATCTTGGGCAATCAACCGGCGCATGATCAGTGGACGTGAGGAATCGGCAAGGCCCTCTTGGCCTATTGGAGCCTATAAAAGCAATGGATTTGTGTTCAATTGGGACATACACATATACATACGTATGTATAGGGGTCCTTTCTTGGCACTCTATGACTACAAGCCTACTGTAGGAAGTCACTCTGTGGTGAGGATACAGAGCGTGGACTTCGGAGTGAGGGCTAATAGCACTATAGTGTGAAGAGAGTGGCTTGGTTTTGTCATTCAGTGTGAGTCATTGGTATTTCGTGCTCTTCCCCTTAGAGCAAGTCTTCATACTTTGTATTGATCAGTGCTAGTCTACATCTAGTTGTGTCCATTGTACGGATTGGATGAATCCCTTGTATCGATGTTGTTTAGTTCTGGAGTGGCATGTTAGCCCAGAGCATAAACTTTTGAGCATCTCTTTTTCCTATGTTGTAATCATCTGATTCGAACTAAGGAGTGGTTGGTCTTCCATTATTGTCATTTTGTCATTAATATTATCCCTAAGTATTCACAACTCTGTGCAATCATTGATATATGCCTGCTCACATAAGTGCTAAAGGGTATATTTCCCTAAGGAGAACCTCCCTTGAGTAGGTGAAGTACTGGAGTGCTTGCTGCATGCTCCTATTAAAAAATAGATACGCCAATACCTCCTCTACAGTTTGGCACGCCCGGTGGGACCCTTGCATTTCTGTGAGAGGCCCGGAGGATAGTACAAAATTCCTATTTTTCAGTATTTTTGCCCTATTGCATTTGCAAGTAGGTACATGACCCATACGCGAGCAGATAAGGAGCCTCTTCATATACAAAGGAGCCTTAACAAGTCAGCTATATCTTCAACTAGTGAACCTACCTCCCCTCTACCCTCTTTGAATTTATATATTGATTTCGGTGCGACACCACTGTCAAAGGAGAAGCATAGGGGAACATTAGACTTCTCCTCAGATACGTCAGAAGAAACACCAGTGCAAATGGAGGATCTCTATCATTTACTCTCCAGACTCCATATCAAGTTCCCTACCTTCAAGGGACAAGCTTATGAGGATGCTGATGATCATGTGAGGAGGTTCATCTCGTTATGCGGTGGACGAGGTCTGCAGAACATAGAGGATGCAATGTTGGTACTCTTCCCATCCACATTGGAAGGCCTTGCTGACAAATGGTGTAGTCAATATGCAGATGGCCATTTTGCTACATGGGAGGCTCTGAAGACGGCATTCTCACAGACATTTTGACCTAGTGACTCCTCGGAAAGAGCTCTAGACTAGCTCGAGAATCTAAGGCTAAGATCAGGTGAATCCTTTCATGAACTTCACACTAGAACAAAAGCACTTGTTGCACGTCTGCCACATGCTCTAGGTGACTTCTTGGTTAAAAAATGGATAGAAAAAGCTCTGCCCAGGTCATCTCAGCAGAAGCTACATGAGTCTCTTAGATTGGATGCAACCCTCAATGATTTTGTTCCAGCAGCATCACGCATTGAAGAAGCTAGGCAACATTTTGAAGGGGATACACAATCGAATTATGCTGCAGAACTAGACCCTATTGGGCAACTGAGGAAGGAACTGGAGGCATTGAGAATGCAACAAAATCAACAAGAAGAGAAGGTCTTGCCACCACTACGTTGCATTGATGATGAAGTAGCCCAACTTCGCCGTGAGTTAGAAGATTTGCGGACCACTCAGGATATAAGAAGGCAGATTTGGTGTACAATATGTAACAACAATGGACATTCCAATGCTAATTGCCCTAACAAGGTAAGCCATCAATTTTGTGGAAAGGATGGTCATGAAGCTAGAGAATGTTACTACCTCAAGGGTACACAGCAACGAAGTAACCCTCAAGCTTTGGATTCATATTATGCTAGTACTTCAAATACACCATAGAGAGGAAAATCGTACGACAAAGCCTAGATATAATAGACCATTGATGTGTTATCGTTGTGGTGTCGGGTATTCATCTGAGAGAGAGATGGTAAGGAAGAACTTCTCAGCATAAGAGAGTTTTCCATGGCTATGAGAAACGTGAGGCCAAGCCATTCTGTACACATCTTCTCTAATAGAAAACCCATGTTTATGTGGAAAGTTTTTGAGCACATTCTTCTTGTGTGAAGAAATCTAAATGATTTCATATTCTTGTGAAAGTTAGTTAACAGTTACAGTTTTGTTTTATCAGTGCACATTTTATGGTATTTTTTTAAGTCAGATCTCACAATATAGTGTAAAGTTTTTTATGAGAGATATCTCATCTTGAAGCTACACGTTTCAACTACAAACTGATCAAAAGAGTTTTGTGAAACGAGACATGTACACATAGTACTATGTCTGACAGTAAAGGCATCCAAAGCTGGTTAAATTTTTCCTCAAACTTCAAATAGAGTTTATTCACTAAAGGAAGCTCAGGTATTACTTCCTTACTTCATCGACAATCATTTGAAGTAACTACAACCAAAAATTCAGTTCATTCCGGTAACATTCTGGTGCAATTACGGTGAGATTATGATAACAGTCCAATAACAGTCCGGTGAAGTTCTGGTGATATTTTGGTGAGTTTTGAAAACACAGTTTTGGCATATCTAAGTGACGGGAAAAATATCTAACAGTAAGCTAACAAAAATTGTAAAGACTGAAGTAAACCACATCAGAATTAGAGCCTCTACGAAAGGCAAAGTTTTCTGTAAAGTGAATTTTCATATTTCACTAAATACAGTTATAGAGTTTTTCAGTTTCAGAAAGGTTGCTAAGCTATTGATGATTATAGAGGTGTTCTAATATCACTCTAGCTTAGTTCTTGTGGTGTGACAAATTCCGCAACTTAGTTTCACCTTTCGTCGCATCAACAGTGATGCCAGTGACATCAAACAAATAAAAAATCAGTTGATGCAGGAGTTTAAGATCAGTGACCTAGGGTTTCTGAAATACTTTCTTGGACTGGAGTTGGTATACAGTAACTCTAGAATCTACATCACTCAAAGGAAATATGTGCAGGACATGTTGAAGAAGTTCCACTTGGAGGATGCAAAAGCAGCTAGCACCCCTATGGAGGTAAATCATAAATTGAGTGCTCATGAAGGTGATTTTCTTGAAGATATTGCAGGTTATCAAATCATAGTTTGGAGTCTAAACTATGCAACATTAACAAGGATTGCCATATGTTATGGAGTAAGCGTTCTGAGCCAATTCATGCATAAACCTAGAGCACCTCACTTTGAAGTTGCTAAAAGAATTTTGAAGTGCCTCAAAGGTACTCAAAATCAAGGTCTTTACTTCCCATACACATCAGATTTGGACATTAAGTTGTACTCAGATGCAGATTGGGCAGAATTTTCCCAATTTTGAGCAATTGGTTTCTCTCATGGTCACAGAAGAGATGAACATAGGTGGAATTTCAACTAAAAGCAAGGATGCACAAGGTTTTTATGCAGATAATCAAAGGGGCAAAGAAAGATGAGGACAAGGTAGGGGCAAAGGAAGGTTTGGAGGAAGGCAATGCCACTCAAGCAATCAAGGACATGATCAATGCACCTCATCAAAAAGATTTAGAGGAAGAACAAGAGGAAGAGGAGGAAGGCATCAACTAAACAAGAATCAAGATGGCGAAGGATGTTACACATGTGGCAAGTTTGGCCACTATGCTAGAGATTGCTACCGAGGAGGAAAACAAAGGAACTATATTCAAGGTTCTTCATACGAAGGGCCAAGGTAATTATGCTTTTAGAAGTTTAGAAAATGAAAATCTCTTGATGAAGTACATGAATGGGAATTCAAGCAAAATAAATAAAACTTGGTATATTGATAGTGGATGTAGCAACCATATGCATTGCAATGCTTCTTGGTTTCCTAATCTACATGCACCCAAAGTAAAGGAAATGTAGAAATAGGTGATGACACAACCCATGAGATCTCCCATGTTCGAGATGTAGCTTCGGATGAATAGGAAGAAGGAAGATGTCTCAAGGATGTCTTGCATGTACCTACTAGTACAAGGAACTTGGTGTCCATAGGGAAAATGGTTGAAAGAGTCTATCAAGTAAGGTTCAACAAAGGTGAATGCTTTGTGGAGAACCCTAAGCAAGGGTAGAAGGTTATAGCAAGAGGAAGGAAGCAAGAGAGACTCTTCACCTTGGAGGTAAATTCTCATTCCACTCAACATGTCTACTTCACATATGGAAACAAGAAGATTTCAAAGTTGCACTTGTGGCACAAGAGGATAGGTCACATCAACATACAAAGAATGAAAGAAATGCAAATCAAGAGGCTGGTTAAAGGGCTTCCCAACTTCCATGGATAAGGTATGAAGCATTTATGTGAAACATGTCAACTAGGGAAGCAATCAAGACTTCCATTGAAGAAGAGTGACTACATAAGCCAATATCCATTAAACTTGATACACATAGATGTATAGGGGCCAACCAAAGAGCAATCTATTGGAGGTAACACATAATTTTTCTTTTTTACACATGATTGCTCAAGGATGGTTTGGGTTTATTTCATAAAAGAACAAGGGACTGTTTAAGTCCATATAAGCTCTTCTTAAGTATCCTCTGACTGCATAGCCTCTTTGTAGCAAGAAGGCTCACTAGCATCTGTTAGCATAACAAAATCTAAACCTGGAACATATCTATTAGGTGGATGTGAGACACATGCAGTGGTTGTTGAACAGGCATATGTGCAAATTGATCTAAATGGACATTCTCTTGAACATCCCTATGTGCAGCATTTTTATGCATGCTAACCAGAGGACTAGTATCCTCAAACACCACTCTTCTCACTTCAACCTCCTTAATGGGCTATTTATGCATCGTGGACTCATTGAAAAATGACATCACTACTTCTGATCACTGACCGTGTTTCAGGATCCCATAAGCGATATCCAAATTGTCCTTCTCGACCATATCCAAGAAAAATGCATTTCTTTGACTTATGATCCAACTTTTGTCTAAGATTCTTTGGTATATGAATATATGCTTCACACCCAAAAACTCAAAGATGATCATAATCTGGTGGCTTCCCTATCCATAACTCTTGTGCCACTTTCAAACCTTTGGCAGTACTAGGTGAAAGGTTAATCACATGAATTGCAGTCAATACTAATTCTGCCCAAAAACCTTGTGAGAGGTTTGCATGATGCAACATAGAGACTACTCTATCTTGAATAGTTCTATTTATCCTCTCATGTACACCATTCTATATTGGGGTATAAGGAGTTGTAAACTCTCTACGAATCCCTCTAGACTGACAACAAAGGTTGAATTCATGTGAGGTATACTCACCCCCGTTATCTGAACATAAAGCCTTAATCTTAGTTCCTTTTTCAGTCTCAACTGAAGCAAGTAATTTTTTGAAAGTAGGGAATACCTCATCCTTCGATTTGATAGGATATACCCAAACTTTTCTAGTAGCATCATCGATGAAAGGGACAAAGTAAAGAGAACCACCTAAGGACCTAGTCGGCATAGGACCACACACATCTGTATGAATGAGATCTAAAGGCTGAATTGAAGAGTCAATGTGCATTCTATGCACATTTCTAGTTTGCTTTCCATATTGACAATGCTCACAAAATGAAAAATCGGAGAAAGATAACACAAGTAAGTAGCTAGAATGAGAAAGATTTTCCATTCCACTATGAGATATATGGCCCAAACGACCATGCCAAATACAAGACATAGGCTGTTCAATAACAGCTAACAAGTGTTCTTTTTGTGATACAAATAAAGGATAAAGTGAGACAACTTTGTTTCCTTTTGCAATAACCATACTGCCCTTTGATATGCGAAAGGATTGAGCATAGAAGACCACCTTGTAACCAAGGTCATCAAGTTGACCAACTGACACGTGATAACTGAGGTACATGGCATACATTATGCATAGTAAGATTTGAACCATCAATGAACTGCACAACCACATCTCCAATCCCCACAACATCACACTGGTAAAAATAACCAAGTCTCACGGTACCAAGAGACTTTGGTGCATAATTAGAGAACCATTCTCTATGTGGTGTCACATGGAAAAAAGCACCAAAATCTAGCAACCAGGTGTGAGAAAGAGAATTATTCATAAGAGCCTCCAGGCTCCCAACTGGGTTCAAATGGTGGACTATCGTATTGATATGTTTCCACATGTTCTAGTGACTCTGTATAATATGCAGGTGGACTATCTACATGGGTTGAGTGAAAACTATTAGAATTTGGATCACTTTCTATGATCAAGGGTGAAGAAGGCACTATAGCCCTATTGAGGTTCTCTTCTACAATAGCATATTTAACTGGGATGATGTTAGCTGGTGGGGATGGCTGCTGAGCTAAAACAGGTTGAGGTCTCTGTTGAGCCTGATGAGGATAAATTTGAGGAGGCCTATAGTAATGAGGTTGAGCATTGTATGGACCTTGATATCTCCCTGGTTCGGGGTATGCTTGCGGGTAGTTCTGTCGTACTACTTGTTTGTTGTATGGGCAGTCCCAAGCCATGTGATTCAGGTATCGTCTCTCAATTATACAATATTGGCCACTAGGGTTGACTTGCAGTTGTGTTACATTGGGACACACATTTGCCATATGATCACCACCACAAGTGTAACAACACTTGTTTGCTGTTAACCTAGGCATCCATTTGCTAGAAACTCCTAGTTTCTGGGCCACTTTTTCTGCGAGGTCTTCTACCGAGCTAGAAAGTTTTGAGGATGCTAGAGATGAACGATCTAAGTCCTTATAGACTTTTGAGAGTTCCAAATCATCTCCAAGGTTGTCCTCAATGTCTATACAAATTCTTACACATTGCTCTAATGTTCTGGGTTCCTTCAAGTATACATAGGAGTGTAGTTTAGAGCTCAAGAGGCCATCTAAAAACAATGACACTTTCTTAGTTGTGAGGGCAACTCTGGTATAGAGCATCTCTCAACATATTGTCTAAACCTACGTCCTGTGAGTCTAACTGTTTCCTGAGGGGTTTGTTTGAAGCTATGAATCAACGAAGAAGTATCATGTCTGATTCCACTTTTAGAGAATTCCGTGATGAATGACTCTAACAACTGATGAATATCTCTAAATTGTCTTTGTTGCAATGGTTGAAACCAAGTTAAAGCAGTATTCTTTAATGTTAATCCAAATGCATTGTATTGTGTGAACATGTCTTCTATTTGCTCTGCTCTTAATACTTGCTTAAACTCCGCAACATGGTCATAGGGATCTCCTATCCCATCAAAGTAATTTTTCATTGACTTTACTAATTGAGTGGGTCTTAGTATTCTTGGGTGTTCACGTGGTCTAAGTAGAGGAAAATCATCTCTACCACCTGGTATTCTTGGCCCTCTTTGTCTTTCCAATCTATCGGTGTCCATGGTTGGTCTATCTCTCCCTATGGGATGAGTGAAACTTACTTCTGGTTTCTCTTTGTTATTCTCTCTCTGAGTACCATGGGCTGATGATGTTCCAGCACCCTGATGGCTCGTGTTTACATTCTCTCATGATGGGGGGAACACTAACTCACCTGTCCATGTGTAGGTATTTATCGCATGGTCTGGTACTGCAAATACTCGTTCTGAAGTATCATCCAAGTATACAACCTTTCCAGGTGTATCTGGGTCTTTGAACTTGTAAATCATGATGGAGCCTACCTCACTAGGTTGTTCCATTATGTACCTCCAAAATGCTTCATCAGTTTCCTTATTTAGAAACAATTCTATTATTCTATTGTCCTGAGGATCCAACCCGAGTTTAGTACTCTTGTCAGATCCAATTTGCCTCTAGGTGTCCTACGTTCATCTCCTAGTGGTTCTTTTCCTTGGGTTCTAGCTTCCATATCTAGCTGAACTACACCAAACTCATTGGTATGATTTGGCTGAGTACTTATGATGTACATTGTTCCTTCTTTGTCTATGTATGCATCTCTCTCAAATTTCACCACTGGATGATCCAATCCAGTAGGTTGGTTAGGGTTGTGCAGTTGCACCACTAATCTTCGCAAACCATCCTCATAGATGCGAGCACCTAAGTGGTTGGTTCGGACATATTCTAATTGGGTTATGTAGGGTCCTTCAAGTCTTTCCAAATATGCTATGTTTAACCCTCCTTCTCGTCTTTCTGTGCTAAAAGCCATTTCTGATTCACTAGTATCTGAGCTCAACTCGTAAGGATAACTATTCAATTGTTGAGCCCACAAACGTGCAGTAGTTCCTACACTTGCTTCTATGCTTGCTCGATCTAAGGTTCATGAATTTACTTCCTTAATCACTTAGTACACACTTTGATCGTCAATGTTTCTTTGTTCTTAATTGCTTGTTCCGTTTTTAATTCTGTTAAGTTCTTATGTTGTCTCAATGTATACATCAGGAGTCCACTTTTTGTTGTACTTTTGAGTTCTCGTTCCATCATACTTAAGTTCTTTCCTTTAGGTTTTTCGTATCACACACTTTGGTTTTATTCTTGGACTTGAAAATTTAAGTCTCTTTGACTTGATGCGTTCCTATCATCGTCCTAATTTAATCTACAAAGCTAGACGTTTAGCATAAGCTAATAATTTACTGAGGGGATTGAGTGTTCTTCCAACCTCAAGTCAGCTTCTTCGATTGCTCTAATGCCCAAGAAGTCTCGCTTCCCAAGCCTTGCGTTCTTCTCCTGCGTTGCTTTTGTTGCCCTTCGATAGCTCTTGCTAGACCTGTAAAAATTCAATGTTTAGACCAATTCTTAAATCAATGATCAAGCACTTTGATATATACGCCTTTAAGGGTCCTTTCTTCTTTGGCCCAAATTTCTCCAATGCCCCCTTTCTTTTTTAGTCCCACAAATGGGTCAACCTCAAATTATCCTCTCTACTAACCAATGTTCAGGCCCTCGGGGGTAAAAATTGACAAACAAGTTTCTCTTCAATTATGAGCTAAGGGATCTCCTATGAGCTTAATCACCCAAAAATTTATTCAAAATAGCCTCAAAATTGCCCAAAAAATCAAACCCTAATTTTGGCATTCTAGGTGGATAATCACGATAGTCTGAGGTAATCACGATGGTCTGGGACCGTCGCGATGGTCCGATCGTGCGAGGCATCGTGATGGTCTAAGGTGAGGTGTCACAATGGTCTGTCTAGTGAACCGTCATGATGGTCTGTCTAGTGAACCGTTGTGATGGTCTGTCTAGTGAACCATCGGGATGGTCTGTCTAGTGAACTGTCATGATGGTGTGAGCCCGTCGTGATGTTCAACGATCAACGCAACTATCGTGATGGCATGAGCCCGTTGCGATGGTCACAAGGAGTGATGGCTTGAGCCAATCGTGATGGTCCAAACTTGAAGCGTCGCAATGGCATAACTGGTATCGTCGTGATGGTCTAATGTGACATGTGGCAAGTGAGTCATCGTGATGGCATGGGGTTGATGGGATCATCGCGATGGTTAGTGACTGTCATGATGGTTCAAGTGAACCGTCGCGATGGTGTGAGACCATCACGATGGTCCGGCCAAGGCGTCGCGATGGCGTAAGCCAATCGTGATGGTGTGACACAATCACGATGGCATGATCCCATCACGATGGTCCACCAAGCTGAAGATTTTGCAAATGTGGTTGTGGATTCGTGTGTGTGCAACGATCACCTACATCATCATGTACTCGCTTAACAAAAATTCTGACTTTGTCATATCATCGCTATGGTATGACACCTATGGCAGATTCTGAGAGAAAGTGAATTTCTCACCTTTTGGAAGCTTTCCTGCTGCTCTATAGCACTGTACCTGCAAGAAAACTCAAAAACACACATACACATACAAGCACAAAAGCTCTCTCTCTCTCTCTTGCATGTGCAAATGAGGGGAAATGAGGAGGATAGGTGGATATGGTGAATTTTCTGATTTTTTTTGGAGTGGGAGAAGATGATGCGGTGCTGAAGAACGAGTGTAGAGGAGATAAAAAACACTAAAAACTACTTAAAAACAACAACAAAAACTGAACTTTTTACCTTCCAACACCACTTCTTGCTATACTCTTATCATCACACATTCGTCCTAGACTCAATCCCTGGCAACGTCGCCAAATTTGGTGTTGCTCTAGTACAATGGTAAGCACCACATTAAGAAGCTCCACCTCCTTAATGTCAATCCGTAGAAGAGATAGGAGTGATATGAAGATCGTGAACATGAGATGTAGTAATAGTGAAGGTGAGAAGCATGGAGATGCACACACACACGTAAAAGACAAGCAAGACACAATGGAAGGTTGAAAGTAGATTCTATTACTCAAGAACACTCTTACAAGCTCAAAATAGCTCTAAGCTCTTCTCTACTCATACAACCTACACTAGCTCGCCTCAAAAATGAGCTCTCTAACTCCATTTATAGTTTTTTGACTAGTTTTGACCGCTTTCACATCTAGTGTCCGACATAGTTAAAAAATAGGGTCTAAGTACTATTTGAAGGTCTAAACGAGGTCAAAAAATAGCCAAAATTGGTAGGCTCGTTCTACCTAAGCTCCTCAAACTCGAGGACTCCTCGGACTGCACGAAATTGAGCTATTAATTACAAAAGTGGTTGTTCTATGTTACATATGATACAAGAGTGATGAAAATCACTATTGAGAGTTTTGAAAAGTATTATAAAACATACTTTTTTGGAAAAATAATCTGCTTGGCTCCCCACTACTTCCTTGTAATCCACCTTCACATACTTCCTTGTCGTCTGTGCCTCTGGCTACCGCCAACATAGAGCCTTCGTGAAAAGGTCTTCAATCTTCTCCTGCGTGGGCACATATGCCAAGCTGAACTCCCCAGCAGAGAAACTCTCCCTGACATAGTGATAATGCACCTCAATGTGCTTAATGCTAGCATGGAACACAAGGTTCCTCACAACTGCCTATGCACTCTGACTCTCATGAAGATGGTGGTGGCAGAAGACTGACAAACACCCAAATCAGCCATAAGGCATCTGAGCCACACACACTCAACAGTCGTTGTGAAAGCTTCCCTATACTCAGCTTCACAATTGGAAGTGGCCATAGTAGGCTTCTTCGTGCTCAACCAAGATATACATGAGCTACCAAGCATGAAGCAAAAACCATTAGTGGACACACGAGTGTCATAGCAACCAGCCCAGTCAGAGTCAGAAAAAGCATCCAAATATGGCGGCAATGATCCCCCCTTGGGATAAAACAACCCAAGTAGCCGAGTACCACTCAAGTAGCGACAGATGCACTTAACCGCCTACCAATGCTTGACACCTAGGCAATGCATAAACTTTCTCATTTATGAGATAGCAAACTGAATATCTGGTCGAGCAATGTATAAGTAAATCAAGCATCTAGCAGCCTGTTGATAGAGAATAGCATCAAATGCATCTCTAGCATCCTGAAGACTCAATCGTAAACCTGTCTCCATAGGAGTGGCAATAGGCTTACAGTCTTCAAGGCCGAAATGCTGCAATAATGTGTCCATATATTTTGTTTGACACAAAGCCATTCCACCATCAACTTGCATAAATTGAATGCCCAAATAGTGATGCAAATGCCTCAAATCAGACATCTCAAATGAGGCATGTAAATCAGCCTTAAAATCAGCAATATGCCCCTCATGAGGACTAGTGATCAGCATGTCATCAACATAAACCACAATGATCAGAAGTACATCATTAGCACGCTTAACATATAAGGTGCTTTCAGTTGGACTGTTCTCACAACCATGTGCAATCAGATAGCATGTATCTTTTCATACCAAGCACGTGGTGCTTGCTTTAAGCCATATTATGCATTCTTTAGCCTGCACACCTGGTTCTCATGCCCTTTCTACACAAAGCCATGGGTCTGAAAAACATAAACTTCTTCATGCAAGTCACCATTCAGAAATGTTGTTTCGATATCCAACTGATGTACATTCCAACGATGATGAGCTGCAAGTGCACAGATGCTACGAACAGTAGTCATCCAACAAGTAGGTGCAAAGGTCTTATCAAAATCAATGCCTCTTTCCTATGCATAACCCTTTGCAACAAGCCTAGCCTTATACCTGTCAATTATACCATCAGGCTTACGCTTCAGCTTGTATACCCACTTAGTCCCAATGGCCTTCTTGCCAGGAGGCAAGTCACATAAAGACCAAGTATCATTCTTCATTATTGCATCATATTCAGATTACATAGCATCCATCTAATTTTTTGAATTTTGTGCTTCATCAAACGAAACAGGCTCATTCTCATCACAGAGACTAGATGTAGCCATAACATAGAAATCTTATGCAAAAGAGGCACTATGAGAGCCTGAACGAGTACCATATGACAGAGGTGCATCTAATTTGCTATCACACAAAGTTTGCACCAGCCATTTTGGCATAGTTTTTGCCTGCTCAATATCAGCTATCTCATCAACAAGTGCATCATGTAAATCTGCATCAGAAATGGAATGATTGTTGGTACAAAGTCCAAGCCCACACATTTGGCTTGAAGTTCATAAAAACATGAAGCTCCATGGAAACCATTGCTAGTAGAAATTTATCCTTTTACATTTGTAAAAGTCATTTATTTGACTTGAGAGAATATTTATAATCACCTATCAAAAACTCGTGGACTTGTTAGTTAGAAAAGCATCTACTTCATTGAGAGAGCCAAAAGTTGAATTCAAATTCAAATTTTAATTGAACACCTATATAAAATGACTTGAAAAAGTCGCAGTTAGAACACACTATTCCCGAGCTCTCCATTGCCATTTTGTAAGAGTGTGAGGTCTACATTGTAGCCTACACTACTCTCCATCATTAGACTATGATTGTCAAGCTTATGATCTTGTACAACATTGTTCATTAATACATTACATCTACATTGTTCATCCATGATCTCTCTGTTATAGTCATTCCTAACTATCAACTTGTGCTGCTCATATCTCACTCAATTCTCCACCATTTTCAATAATCTATAGCTTGTTGGAATCAGCCTCAAGTTATTACATGCTGACAAATTTTGAAGGAAATCCATTCAGCCAATTTGGAGAAAAGTGCGTCGAAGCACTCATTGGTCAAACTCTACAGAGGTCCTAAAAAATTGGGGGTAATGATTCATTTGTTAAATTGATTGTTCTGTGTATAGTGCATCATTTCAAGTGATTCCACTTGGAATAATTAGCTTACTAAGCTAATTAGATACCTCTAAAAGGAATTTTTCCAATTCCTACTGTACTGGTAGCACTGAGCATAACAAGCAGCAGGTGTATGATAAAAAATAGAAGGTTTTTATTAATCCTTCTAGTTTGAAAGTAGTTTGTTTTGATTCAATCTTTTCATACATCACTTCCAAAGTACATAGGCACTTATATAGTGTCTTTGGAAAGCTAAGAGGGCCCACAACTCAACTCTGAAGCTACAAGAGACTGATACTAAGAACGATTTGGCAGTACCTACTCATTTCTTGGAGTGTCCATCCATCTTTCCCAACAGTGGTATCGGAGCAAAGCTAAGGTGAAATGGGAGATGGTTTTCCTTCTTTCATTGATAAATTGGATAGGAACAACTATCAAGCATGGTCCCTAAGGATGAATACATACTTACAAGGAGGTAGCCTCTATGGATACATCTCAGGAGATGAGGAGATGCCCATATTCAAAAGCAAAGGACAACCTACAAGAGAGGAGCATGAAAGACTCAACACATGGTGTGCCAAGGATGCATTAGCAAGGTCCTACTTATTTAACTCAATCTCTGATTTTCTTCTTCCACATATTAGGAACTGTAAGACATCCCAAGAGACTTGGGAAACATTGTCTTCTTATTTCTCTTCCAACACAAGGACCAAGAAGAACCAATTGTGGATTGAGTTTACCACTCAAAGAAAGCAACCTAAGCAAGGGGTCTCAGAGTATGTGACCAAAATCAAAGATGTAGCAGATCAATTGGCAAGCATAGGAGAAGAAATTGAAGAAGAGCAGATTGTAAGACAAGTAATCAATGGTATTAGAGCTGATGACAAATGGGAGAGCTTCACAACTGCCATGGACTTGTACAAGGACATGCAGATTCCAGACCTTACCACACTCATGGAGCAACTATTTACCCATGAAGCCAAGCTCAACAAGAATGGAGATTCATCAAGAGGTAATAGCTCTTCTACCCTATACATTGATAAGAATAAGTCCAAAGAGAAAGGGAAGAACAAAAAGGTTGAAGATGAAGGAACTACCTCCCAAACCAACTATGGAGGGAGAAGTAGAACCTCAAGAGGAAGGGGCAGAGGAGGTAAACAAGGTAGTGGGAGATCTTATAACTCCCCACCATGCAATATTTGTGGATTATCAAATCATACTACAGATGAGTGTTTCAGGAACTTCAAGAATCAGAGAGGTAGAGGATATCAAAGAGGTGGATATACACAATCAAGAGGAAGATTCAATCATCACCAAGGATACAACAACAACTACAACAACAACTACAATAGCAACTACCAAGGAGGATACAAATCCAGAAAAGATTACAACAACTACACAGAGGAGCAAGAAGATTCTCTTTTGATTATGAACATGACTTCAAGACCAGGTATAAATGATGACCATATTTTCTACATTGACTCAGGATGCTCAAACCATGTGGCAGGCAATGTAGCTCTTCTCTCTGACCTTGAGGAACCAAAGGGTAAGCATCAAGTACAAACAGGTGATGACACCAAGCACTCAGTTATTAAAGTAGGGAATGTTAAGACCTTTGATGGAAACAAGAATCTGTTGACTAGGGTTCTGTATGTACCTACAATTACCAAGAATTTGATGAGTGTTGGATAGATTGTGGAAAAGGGTTCCCAGGTTAGATTCAACCAATATGGAGCATTTATGGAGGATCTCTAGCATGGGTTCAAGAGAATTGCCAAAGGAGAAAAGACACGTAGACTATTCACTTTTGAACTTCAAGATACAAAGAATATTGCACTCTGTAGTTATAAAGATCAAACATTATCAGAGCTTGAAATTTGGCATAAGAGATTAGGGCATGTTGGTGAAAGAACCTTGAAAAAAATATGTAGAGACCAATGTGTTATGTATCTTTCATTGATGATTATACTAGGTAGACTGTATTATACTTTATGAAGCACAAAGATGAAGTATTCAGTTGCTTTAAAAAATATCTTGCACTTGTTGAGAATCAAACAGGGAGAAATCTAAAAAGGCTAAGGTCATATGGAGGAGGTGAGTACTTCTCAAATGAGTTTGATATATTCTTGCAGGACAGAGGAATCAAAAGAGGAATCACAACAAGGTATACCCCTGAGCATAGATTAATTGTTGAAACAGCTAGGTCAATGTTAAATGAGAAAAATTTACCTAACTACTTGTGGGCGGAGAGTGTATCTACTGCTACTTATCTTGTAAACAGGTTGCCATCCAAATCTCTTGATGGGATGACCCCATATGAAGCATGGCA
Source organism: Ceratopteris richardii (assembly GCA_020310875.1). NCBI lineage: Eukaryota > Viridiplantae > Streptophyta > Polypodiopsida > Polypodiales > Pteridaceae > Ceratopteris > Ceratopteris richardii. Next base: position 36,594,446 of record CM035441.1, on the reverse strand, counting down.
TGGTAGAAGACCTTCACTTGATCATTGTAGGATCTTTGGATGTGTAGCTTATGTGCATATCCCTGCTCACATAAGAGGTAAGCTAGACCCTAAGGCAGAGAAGTGCATCTTCATAGGGTATTATCTAAATCAGAAAGGATGCAGGTTCTACAATCCTTCAAACAAGGGATCCATGGTCAGTAGAGATGTTTTCTTTGATGAAAATGACTCTTGGTTTGATAGTGAATGCAGGAAGGTAAAACTACCTTATGACTTGGAAGAGGAGTTTCGAAGCCTCACTAAGGAGGAGCCTACTCAGAATGGAGACATCAATTCAGATGATGAGTACATCATCAACCTAGAAGAGTTCAAGGCATGGAAGTGCAAAGGGAAAGTCAAGATGAAGAAATTGGAGCATATACCTGAATCATCCAACCAAGCAATCAGAAGATCACAAAGGGAGAGCAAGAAGCCAATTAGATATGGGTATGACACTTCCCTAGTTACTAAGCACTCTATTTATCTTGCAAAAGATTTGTCAATTGAAGAACCAACATCATATGAAGAGGCAAAGACCAAGGCAGAATGGAAAGAATCTATGGATGAGGAAATTGAAGCACTAAAGGAGAATGATACATGGGAACTAGTACCAAAGAAGGAGTCTATGAAGGTAATTGGTTCTAAATGGATCTATAAGATCAAAAGGAATTCTGATGGATCAATAAGCAGGTACAAAGCTAGACTTGTGGCTAAAGGTTTTGCACAATCCCAAGGAATTGATTATGAAGAAACCTTCTCACCTATGGCCAAAATGCCAACCATTAGGGTATTGGTAAGTGTGGCTGCATCAAAGAATTGGAACATGTATCACATCAAAGAATTGGAACATGTATCAGTTGGATGTAAAAAATGCATTTCTAAATGCTTGGATTTTAGAGGAGGTGTACATGTCTCAACCTCCTGGCTATGAGGAACAAAACAAGGTTACATATGTATGTAAATTGAACAAAGCTCTTTATGGATTGAAGCAGGCACCTAGGGCATGGAACCATAGGTTGACTACATACCTTCAGGATCAAGGTTTTGTCATGAGTAAAGCAAATACTTCTCTGTTCATCAAGAGAAGTAATTCAGAGGTAATATACCTATGTGTATATGTTGATGATATCATACTCACAGGTAATGATGCTAATGGCATCAAATAGATCAAGAACCAGATGATGAAGGAGTTCAAAATTAGTGACCTTGGATCACTAAAATATTTTCTTGGACTTGAGTTAGTCTATACTAACTCTGGAATTCACATTATAGAGAGAAAGTATAAATAGGATATGTTAGAGAAGTTTCACTTGCAAGTGTTGATATATTTAGGCAGTGATGTGTGTGAACACACTAGGACCGTCGGGGAACTTTTTTCCCTCTTTAGGAGGTTTTTTTCCCCCGGCTTGTATATACGCCTATTGCCCTAATGGGCTACTTATCTTTGTACATTCTCTAGTAATACATTCAATATTGTGTGTTGTGCTCCAAGCTTCTTCTTCTTCCTTGTGCTATTTGCGTGCTTCCGCAGACATCTAACTCCAACAATTGGTATCAGAGCAGGTCGTCGCTTCATCTAGGGCGCCGTCGACACTCCTCCGTTTGCAATCTCAAAACCGCATGAATTTTGGTGAGCATACTCAACGTGTTTTCGAGATCAAAACTGCTGTGCTCTCTAGTGTCAAAATCGCGATCTGAGCTCGTTTCGGCCTCCGAATGCACTATCATAGCGATTGTGCAGGCTATTTCATCTTTTTGTGCCAAAGGTATATACCAGTTTCTGTTCACCACTATAAGTGTCTCAAAGTCTGCTACAGGTCTAGCAGAATTCGTCTGGGTAGTTCTGTTCAACTTTTTGAGATACAATCAATTTTTTGCATCAAGGTATTTTAGTCACCATCCATGGCTGAAAGCAGTGATGTATTCCACATGTTGGTTGTTGAGGATAAGGTGGATGGTACCAACTACCCGTTATAGGCTTATATGATGCGACATGTATTGGTTGCAAAAGGACTGTGGAACATTGTGTAGGGTGTTGAAAAACGTCCTATCACACCTGCAACTGTTACAACTGTAGGTATAGAAGTTGAGGCAGAAGGTGTCGAAGATGATGATATTCTGCATATTCATGTTCGTGTTGCGGTTTCTGCTGCACCTACTGTAGAGCAGATTTGTTGGGATGGCAGAGATGCCCAAGCACATGCATTGACAGTTTTGTCTGTCAAATGTGCCATTATTCCTCACATTCGCTCTTGCAGAACAGCCAAGGATGCTTGGGATACGCTTACCACATTGTACCAAGCTAGGAATGAGGCTCATGTTGCTTACCTCCGAAAATAGTTGGAGAGTGAGCACATGAATGAAGGTGATTCTATGGACAGTTTTTTAACAAAGATCAAAGAAGTGAAGGAACAATTGATTTATGTTGATGAGGTTATACCAGATAGCTCACTGGTGCAGACTGTTTTGAATGGTCTTCCTGATTCATATGAGAGTTTTGCTTCCACTCTTTGGTTGGTGATGAAAGGCAATCCAAATGTCTTGTCATTTGAGGAGTTAGTCTATGTTCTGTTGCAGGAATATCAGTCCAGCCAGAACAGGTCCATTATGCATGTTGCAGATCAAGCTTTCCTAGCTAGTCAGAAGGGCAAAGGAAAATGGAGCTCTTCTACTAGTAAGCAGAAATTTGCAAATGCTGCACATTCAAAGAACTAGGATAAAGATGAGAAAAATTTAGAAAAGCAGAAATTGTTTTGTAAGTACTGTAAATAGAATGATCATATCATAAAGAACTGTCCAAAACTGGCTCCTAAAGAGGCAAAGAAGAAAGAGGTTAGAATGGTTGTTGCAGAAGCCTCTACACCAAAAACGGAGTCTGCTAATCTTGTGCAGGAAGAAGAATGGGCGTTTACTATTGTTTGCAGTTTTGACCCATGTTCTCATGAGTAGTGCATGTCTGCAATAGACTCAGATGTTTGGTACTTTCACAGTGGGGTGACCAAACATATTACCTCGCAGCATAGTTTCTTCTCTTCACTCGAGCCTGCCCCTACAGGGAATATTGTTCCATGCGCCAACAACTCCTCTTATCCTGTTATGGGAGTTGGTAAGATCATTTTGAGTACTGTTGATGGTAGTTCTTTCACTTTGTCAGATGCTTTGTTTGTGCCAGGAATCAAGAAAAAATTGTTATCAGTTTCTGCATTAGCCAAGATTGGCTTGGTTGTGAAATTTGTTGATGACAGGTGTACAGTTCATGATCTGTCAAATGGCGATGTGATTATTGCTTCTGGCATTTTATGTTGTGGGTTGTATAAGCTCATAGACTATGAAAGATCTATAATGATTTGGCATGTGCAGTAAATGATTCTCAGGCTATGTCACATGCAAAGCTTTGGCATGCACGCTTTGGTCATCTGAATATTGCTAGTTTGCTACGCTTGCAGAACTCTGAAATGGTGTCCTCTTTGCCCAAACTTGAGGCACCTAGAAAACATGTTTGTGAAGGTTGTATTTTGGGCAAAATGCAGCGTTGTCCTTTCCAAAAGATGGTTCAGTTCGGGCTACCCAAAAATTGTAGCTTGTACATAGTGATGTCTGTGGTCCTATGCAGACACCTTCTTTTGGGAATTATCTTTACTTCGTGACTTTCATCGATGATTTTTTGAGGTATGCATCGGTATATCCATTCAAGGCAAAGTTCAAAGTGTTCATGGGCTTCAAACAGTTTTTGGTTTTGGCTGAAAATCTGTCAGCATGTAAAATGGACACCCTCCGTTCTGATCGAGGGGGGGAATATATGTCTACTGATTTTAATGCATTTCTGGCTGAACGTGGGATAAAACACCAGTGTATAGTGCCGTATACACCTCAACAGAATGGAGTTGTTAAACGAAAGAACAGGTCACTCATGGAGATGGCAAGGTGTACGGTCAAGAGTCAGGCTTTACCACATAGTTTCTGGCTTGAGGCTGTCATGTGTGCAGCATATGTACTTAACAAATGTCCCACTAAAGAGCTGCAATCTATCACTTCATATGAGGCTTGGCATGATTGCAAGCCATCTTTTGCACATCTGCGAGTTTTTGGTTGTTTGGCATATGCATTAGTGCCTGAACAACATCGCAAAAAATTGGATGATAAAGTAGTAAAATGTATTTTTGTTGGGTATAGTTCAAAAAGTAAAGGCCACCATCTGTATCATCCACAAACTAAATGCATTTTGGTTAGCCGTGATGTTGTTTTTGTGGAAGATGCTATTCAGCCATTGCTTTCATGTACTAAGGAGACATCTGTTAGCTCCAAAGACATGTATGATACTTTGCTGCCTCTTTTTACAGGTGGATAATCTAGTGCTAGTCCTAATGAGGCAACTTCTCAGCCTTTGCAGGTTTCATGTGATGATGCATATCATTCAATTTCTGATGCAGATTTACACGATGCACTTATTGATGAGAGATCTGATATTGAGCAGGCAAGAACTATGCCAAAATGGCTGGTGCAGACTTTGTGTGACAGCAAATTAGATGCACCTCTGTCATATCGTACTTGTTCAGCCTCTCATAATGCCTCTTTTGCGTCAGATTGCTATGCTATGGCTGCATCTAGTCTCTGTGATGAGACTGAGCCTGTTTCGTTTGATGAAGCACAAATTCAGAAAATTGGATGGGTGCTATGCAATCTGAATATGATGCAATAATGAAGAATGGTACTTGGTCTTTATGTGACTTGCCTCTTGGCAAGAAGGCCATTGGCACTAAGTGGGTATACAAGCTGAAGTGTAAACCTGATGGTACAGTTGACATGTATAAGGCTAGGCTTGTTGCAAAGGGTTATGCACAGGAAAAAGGCATTGATTTTGATGAGACCTTTGCACCTACATGCCGTATGACTATTGTTCGGAGCATCTGTGCACTTGCAGCCCATCATGGTTGGAATGTACATCAGTTGGACATTAAAACTGCATTTCTGAATGGTGACTTGCATGAAGAAGTGTATGTTTTTCAGCCCCGTGGCTTTGTGCAGAAAGGGCACGAAAACCAGGTGTGCAGGTTAAAGAAGGCATTATATGGTTTAAAGCAAGCACCATGTGCTTGGTATGAGAAGATACATGCCTATTTGATTGCACATGGTTTTGAGAACTGTCCAACTAAAAGCAGCTTATATGTTAAGTGTGCTAATGATGTACTTCTGATCATTGTGGTTTATATTCATGATATGCTGCTCACCGGTCCTCATGAGAGGCATATTGCTGATTTTAACGTTGATTTGCATGCCTCATTTTAGATGTCTGATTTCGGGCATCTGCATCACTATTTGGGCATTTAGTTTATGCAAGTTGATGGTGGAATGGCTTTGTGTCAAACGAAATATATTGAACATTATTGCAGCATTTTGGCCTTGAAGATTGTAAGCCCATTGCCACTGCTATGGAGACAGGTTTACGATTGAGTCCATGATGCTGGAGATGCATTTGATGTTGTTCTCTATCAGCAGGCTATTGGATGCTTGATTTACTTATGCATTACTCGGCCAGATATTAAGTTTGCTATCCCACAGATGAGCAGGTTTATGCATTGCCGAGGAGTCAAGCATTGGCAGGTGGTTAAGCATATCTTTCGCTACTTGAGTGGCACTCACCTACTTGGGTTGTTTTATCCCAAGGGGGGATCACTACCGCCAGATTTGCATGCTTTTTCTAACTCTGATTGGGTTGGTTGCTATGACACTCGTGTGTCCACTAGTGGCTTTTGCTTCATGCTTGGTAGCTCATGTATATCTTGGTTGAGCAAGAAGCAGCCTACTGTGGCCACTTCCAGTTATGAGGCTGAGTATAGGGCAGCTTTCACAGCGAATGTTGAGTGTGTGTGGCTCAGACGCCTTATGGCTGATTTGGGTGTTGGTCAGACTTCTGCCACCACCATCTTCACTGACAGTTAGAGTGCTTTGGCACTTGCGAGGAACCGTGTGTTCGATGCTCGCACTAAGCACATTGAGGTGCATTATCACTATGTCAGGGAGAGGTTCTCTGCTGGGGAGATCAGCTTGGCATATGTGCCCACGCAGGAGAACATTGCAGACCAAAGGCTGTGCCTAGGGAGAAGTTTGAAGCTTTCCGCAAAGCTTTGGGCTTACTTCCTTTTGTGGAGTCATTTCCACATAGCTAGGCACTTCCTTATACATGAGTGCCAGCTCCTTGTTCACCGCATCACTCCCAGGGGGGATTTGTTGATATATTTAGGTAGTGATGTGTGTGAACACACTAGGACCACCGGGGCACTTTTTTCCCTCTTTAGGAGGTTTTTTTCCCTCGGCTTGTATATACGCCTATTGCCCTAATGGGCTACGTGTCTTTGTACATTCTCTAGTAATACATTCAGTATTGTGTGTTGTGCTCCAAGCTTCTTCTTCTTCCTTGTGCTATTCGCGTGCTTCCGCAGACATCTAACTCCAACAACAGGATGCCAAAGTTGCAAGTACTCCAATGGAGGTAAACCTAAAATTAAGTGCTCATGAAGGTGATGTACTTGATAACATTGCAGGTTACCAAAGTATAGTTGGAAGCTTGAACTATGCTACTTTGACTAGGATTGACATTGCATATGGAGTAAGTGTTCTAAGTCAGTTTATGCACAAGCCTAGGGCACATCACTGGGAGGCTTCCAAAAGGATCTTGAAGTACCTTAAGGGTACTCAACATCATGGATTGTATTTCCCTTATACTTCAGACTTGGACATCAAGATATATTCAGATGCAGATTGGGCAGGATGCAAAGATGATAGAAGGAGTACCTCGGGATACTTATCCTTTGCAGGTGATAAGCCAATATCATGGTCTTCAAAGAAGCAACCTATTGTTGATTTATCTTCTACAGAGGCAGAGTATAGAGGATTGGCCAATGTTACTCAAGAGGCCATATGGATCAGATTGTTGTATACAGAATTAGGTTTGCATACTACATCTCCAATGATTTTTGGACATAATACAAGTTCATTACACCTTGCAGCAAATCCTATTTATCATGCGAGGACCAAGCACATAGAGGTTCACTCATTATGTGAGAGAGAAGCTATTGAGCAAGGATATTCAATTGGTGTATGTATCAACTAATATGCAATGTGCAGACTTGTTGGCTAAAGCTTTAGATGGTACAAAACTTTGCAGGTTTAAATTAATGATTGGATTGCAGGATATTCATGAAGATTTAAATGAAGACCAAGCCAAAATGTTTGGCTTGAGGGGGAGTTGTTGGTGCAAAGTCCAAGCCCACACATTTGGCTTGAAGTTCATAAACACATGAAGCTCCATGGGAACCATTGCTAGTAGAAATTTATCCCTTTACATTTGTAAAAGTCATTTATTTGACTTGAGAGAATATTTGTAATCACCTACCAAAAACTCGTGGACTTTTTAGTTAGAAAATCATCTACTTCATTGAGAGAATATTTCCTAGATTGAAGGATTACTTTTAGAGAGAGCCAAAAGTTGAATTCAAATTCAAATTTGAATGTAACACCTATATAAAATGACTTGAAAAAGTCACGGTCAGAACACACTATTCCCGAGCTCTCCATTGCCATTGTGTAAGAGTGTGAGGTCTGCATTGTAGCCTAGACTACTCTCCATCATTAGCCTATGATTGTCAAGCCTATGATCTTGTACAACATTGTTCATTAATACATTACATCTACATTGTTCATCTATGATCTCTCTGTTATAGTCATTCCTAACTGTCAACTTGTGTTGCTCATATCTCACTAAATTCTCAACCATTTTCAATAATCTATAGTTTCTTGGAATCAACTTCAAGTTATCTACATGCTGACAAATTTTGAAGGAAATCCATTCAGCCAATTTGGAGAAAAGCACGTCGAAGCACTCACTGGTCAAACTTTGTAGAGGTCCTAAAAAATCGAGGGTAATGATTCATTTGTTAAATTGATTGCTCTCTGTATAGTGCATCATTTCAAGTGATTCCACTTGGAATCATTAGCTTACTAAGCTAATTAGATACCTCTAAAAGGAATTTTTCCAATTCCTACTGTACTGGTAGCACTAAGCATAACAAGCAGCACGTATATGATAAAAAATAGAAGGTTTTCATTAATCCTTCTAGTTGGAAGTAGTCTATTTTGATTCAATCTTTTCATACATCACTTCCAAAGTACATAAGAACTTATATAGTATCTTTGGAAAGTTAAGAGGGCCCACAAGTCAACTCTGAAGCTACAAGAGACTAGTACTAAGCAAGATTTGGCAGTACCTACTCATTTGTTGGAGTGTCCATCCATCTTTCCCAACAATGATTTGCATCATCACATGAAATCTACAAAGGTTGAGAAGTTGCATCATTAGGACTAGCACTAGACTGTCCACTTATAAAAAGAGGCAACAAAGTATCATACATGTCTTTGGAGCTAACAGATGTCTCCTTAGTACATGAAAGAAATGGATGAATAGCATCTTCCACAAAAACAACATCACGGCTAATCAGAATGCATTTAGTATGTGGATGATACAGATGATAGCCTTTACTTTCATAACTGTACCCAATAAAAATAGATTTTACTACTTTATCTTCATATTTTCTACGATGTTTTTCAGGCACTAATGCATATGCCAAACAACCAAAAACACGCAGATGAGCAACAAATGTCTTGCGATCATGCCAAGCCTCATATGGAGTGATAGACTGCAGCACTTTAATGGGACACCTGTTAAGTACATATGCTGCACACATGACAACCTCAAGCCAGAAACTATGTGGTAAAGCCTGACTCTTGACCATACAGCTTGCCATCTCCATGAGTGACCTGTTCTTCGGTTCAACAACTCCATTCTGTTGAGGTTTATACGGCACTCTACATTGGTGTTTTATCCCATGTTCAACCAGAAATGCATTAAAATCAGAAGACATATATTCCCCCTCTCGATCAGAACGAAGGGTGCCCATTTTACATGCTGATAGATTTTTAGCCAAAACCAAAAACTGTTTGAAGCACATGAAAACTTTGGACTTTGCTTTCAATGGATATACCCATGCATGCCTAGAAAAATCATCAATGAAAGTCACGAAGTAAAGATAATTTCCAAAAGAAGGAGTCTGCATAGGACCACAGAGATCACTATGTACAAGTTTCAACTTTTGAGTAGCCCAAACTAAACCATCTTTTGGAAATGAGGAACGCTGCATTTTGCCCAAAATACAGCCTTCACAAACATGTTTTCTAAGTGCCTCAAGTTTGGGCAAAGAGGACACCATTTCAGATTTCTGTAGGTGTAGCAAACTAGCAAAATTTAGATGACTAAAGCATGCATGCCAAAGCTTTGCATCTGACATATCCTGAGAATCATGTACTGTACATGCCAAATCATTCACAGATCTTTCATAGTCTATGAGCTTATACAGCCCATGACATAAAATGCCAAAAGCAATAATCACGTCGCCATTTGACATATCGTGAACTATACACTTGTCATCAACAAATTTCACAACCAAGCCAATCTTGGCTAATGCAGAAACTGATACCAGATTTTTCTTGATCCCTGGCACAAACAAAGCATTTGAAAAAGTGAAAGAACTACCATCAGCAGTGGTCAAAATGATCTTACCAACTCCCATAACAGGATAAGAGGAGTTGTTGGCGCATGTAACAGTATTCCCTGTAGGGGCAGGCTCGAGTGAAGAGAAGAAACTACGTTGCGAGGTAATGTGTTTGGTCGCCCCACTGTCAAAGTACCAAACATCTGAGTCTACTACAGACATGCACTGCTCATGAGAAGATGGTTCAAAATTGCAAACAGTAGTAAACACCCAGTCTTCTTCTTGCACAAGATTAGCAGACTCTGTTTTCGATGTAGAGGCCTCCACAACAACCATTCGAGTCTCCTTTTTCTTTGCCTCTTTTGCAGCCAGTTTTGGACAGTTCTTTATGATATGATCATTCCTTTTACAGTACTTGCAAAACAATTTCTGCTTTTCTGATTTCTTCTCATCTTTATCTTCCTTCTTCAAATGTGCAGCATTTACAGATTTCTGCTTACTAGTTGAAGAGCTCCATTTCCCTTTGCCCTTTTGACTAGCCAGGAAAGCTTGATCTGCAACACGCATAATGGACCTGTTCTGCCTGGATTGATCTTCTTGCAATAGAACAGAGACTAACTCCTCAAATGACAAGGCATTTGGATTGCCTTATCATTTATTGCAACACGCATAATGGACCTGTTCTGCCTAGATTGATCTTCTTGCAATAGAACAGAGACTAACTCCTCAAATGACAAGGCATTTGGATTGCCTTTCATCACCAACCAAAGAGTAGAAGCAAAACTTTGATATGAATCAGGAAGACCATTTAGAATGATCTGCACAAGTGAGCTATCTGGTATGACCTCATCAGCAAAAATAAACCGTTCCTTCAAGTCTTTGATCTTTGTTAGAAAACTATCCATAGAATCACCTTCATTCATGTGCTCACTCTCCAATTGTTTTCGGAGGTAAGCAACACGAGCCTCATTCCTAGCTTGGTACAATGTGGTAAGTGTATCCCAAGCATCCTTAGTTGTTCTACAAGAGCGAATGTGAGGAATAATGGCATGTTTGAGAGACAAAGCTATAAATGCATGTGCTTGGGCATCTCTGCCATCCCAATGAATTTTCTCTACAGTAGGTGCAGCAAAAACCACAGCACGAATAGGAATATGCAGAATATCATCATCTTCAACACCTTCTGCATCAGCTTCAGTACCTACATTTGTAACAGTTGCAGGTGTGATAGGACATTTTTCAATACCCTGCACAATGTTCCACAATTGGTTTGCAACCAATAGATGTCACATCACATAAGCCCATAATGGGTAGTTGGTACCATCCAACTTATCCTCAACAACCAACATACGGAATACATCACTGCTTTCAGCCATGGCTTGTGACTAAAATTTTATGCAAAAAATTGATTGTGTCTCAAAAAGTTGAACAGAACTGCTAAGAAAAATTCTGCTAGACTTGTAGCAGACTTTGAGACACTTAGAAACTAGTATATACCTTTGGCACAAAAAGACAAAATAGCCTACACAAGCACTATGATAGTGCATTCGGAGGCCAAAAGAGCTCAGATCGCGATTTCAGCACCATAAAGCGAATCTGTTTTGATCTCTAAAACACCCTGAGTATAGGTACCAAATTTCATGCGATTCTGAGACTGTGACCAGAGGGGTGTCGATGATGCCCTAGATGAAGCGATGACCTACTCTGATACCAATTGTTGGAGTTAGACGTTTATGGAAGCACACAAACAACACAAGGAAGAAGAAGAAGCTTGGAGCACAACACACAATAATGAATGTATTACCACTAGAATGTACAAAGATAAGTAGCCCGTTAGGGCAATAAGCATATATACAAGCCGAGGGAAAAAACCTTCTAAAGAGGGAAAAAGGTGCCCCGACAGTCCTAGAGTGTTCACACACATCGCTACCTAAATATATCAACAAACCATAGATTTTCTACGAATCTCCTCACTCAAGAGTGCTCCACATATGTCATCATAGACAAGTTTACCATCAGGTGCACTATTGCTATTAGCTATGCAAAATGTATCCCATGATGAAGGCAAGGTGCATAATAGCAATACTACTTTCATTTCCTTATCCATATCCATTTTCTGAGCCTGTAACTGAGAGAATATAGCATCAAACTCATTTAGATGAGCAGCAACACTCTCTGTGTCCTTCATATGAAGGTCATATAATTTTCTCATCAGATAAACTTTATTTGATGCAGTCTCTTTTTCATATGTATTGCATAACTTCTTTCAAAGCTCCTCCGCACTTTCACAGTCTAATACTATAAAGTAAACATTATCTGCCAGGTGCAAGCAAATGGTAGACCTGGCCATTTCATCTAACTCATCCCAATCATCTTCATCCATGTCAGTAGGCTTCTTTGAAATTCCATTTACTAGCTTCCATTGCCTCCTTTGAATCAGCACATCTTTAATCTGATTCTTCCATAGAGCAAAGTTTGTGCCATCAAATTTTCGGATCTCAAAATGGTCTTTGCCCTACAAGTTATAGCTCCTCCTCGGAACACTAGCACTAGACCTTGATCCATCGGATGTGCCTGAGACCTCTAATGCCATGATGGTAGAGAACTGAATGGAATGATAATGGAGCTAGAAGAGTCTGAACACCAACGAATAAGTGTATCAAGGAGTAAATCGACCACTGTATAGTTAACAAAACCAAAAATCTGGAAAAAATTTGCCAGAGTATCCTCTGCAAAATGAGTGTATGACCAGTGTCAAAATATCATAAAACTGCAAGTATTGACATGTTTGCCTGCATAGTGAATCACTGACTCCACTACATATAATCAGTTACCCAATAGAAGCCAACTAGGCTTATCGAGCACCTATGAACAAAAATCATACATCTCCTATGGCGAGGCTGGTTAAGTCTTCCACCTGCATCACCGAAGAGACCCCGGCGTCTAGGTGTCTCCTAGTTAAGGAAACCTCACCATAACCCTCTTTATCAAACGTAAAAGGCTTTATGCAAAGAACATAACCGCTATATTAATGACCACATGGACGTACATAAGCAGTATCCAAAGAAGCGTACATAATGTGTATGTGCTCAATATATGCAATAAAATGACACTAAAAGGTTGAATGCACAGCCCAAAAACTAGCCAATAACACTTGCAAGTGTCTGTCAACTCTGATGTTCTTGGCTCAAAAAAACTTGCATAAATTTGTAGCGGCTGCTTCGACCAAAACTGAAATCTTTCAAGAAACATGTAGTTTTACAAGTGGGGCTAAAAACATAGCCCCAAAGGTTGATATTTAATGTCGGAGAAGTACAAAGAACACTCTTCTTGATGTTCTTGGACCTGTGTGAAGAGAACTATGTGCAGAAGTACTCCAAAACGGCTCCAAAAGACACCCCAAAAATGCTTCAAAAATAGGCTTTGGAAGTAAAGAATGAAGCTTTGAGGGACCAAAACATGTTCAAGGTAATGTCAACCTTAGTCTTTCCCCTTCTTAAGACACCACAAGAGTGTATCTTAGTTGCAAGAGATTGCCACGGTTAAGCGAGCTCCGGGGGGAACAGTACTGGGATGGGTGACCTCCTGGGAAGTATCGAGAACCTCTATATTCCTTGATCATTGAGGTCCTCCCTCGCATGCAGCCAATAACACCAACAATGACTTTGGTGACTCGGATGACAAGGTATGCCTTGGTCGCCACCTTAGTCATAAGCCTTGGAGAAAGCCGAGAGGGGGGTGCTCGCTTCGCTCGCACAAAAGGAACAAAGCTTTTGTGTCGAACTCCTTTGATACGAGTGAAGTATTTTGATGGTGATGCACCATAGTCCACTCTCCTTCTCACGATCTCCACGATGATATCCTCGAAGTAGAAAATCAAGCTCCTAAGGCCACACACGGTACTTTGCACAGAGATTGCACAATACGTAGAAAAACACACTACACAGGGAGCACGAAGATAGACTTCTTAGGTCTTACAAATTGCGGTCGAACTTATAGTTTGTGACTGACCAAGCCACTATATGTTTTATTAAAGAACATATACGAAGAAGTGTCCAGTGGACATTTGGCCTTTCACATGGACACTAACGGTAACAGGGAAGAATATTTCTCCGATGAATTTTTTTATTTCTTATTGGATCAATACATCAAAAGGCAAGTAACATGCAGGTATGCACTTGAAAAAAATGGGGTAGTAGAGAGAAAGAATAGATACATTGAGGAGATAGCTAGTGCAATGCTTAATGAGATAAATATACCTAACATGTTTTGGAGTGATGCAGCAAATACCATTGTGTATCTTACAAATAGAGCTCCTACCTCAAGGATCCATGGATTGACACCATATCAAGATTATTATGGTAAGAAACCTGATCGCTCCCACTTGAAGGTATTTGGATGTACTCGTTATGTACATGTGCCAAGCCAATTGAGGCACAAGCTACAACCAAAGTCGGAAAAGTGTGTTTTCTAGGATATTCAAATGATCATAAAGGTTATAGGTGCTTCAACTCAAACACAAAGGACTTGAGGATATCAAGGGACGTAGCCTTTGATGAGCTTCTCCCTTGGTATAAGAAGTATGATTATTTGCATGAATATGAAGAAGAAAAGCATGGACATGATGAAGAACAAAACGACTTAGAGATAAATGGCCCAAGCAGTTACATCAATGAAGATAATTCAAGCATGACCTCACCATGGAGGGGTAGATCTTCATCAAGCTATGAAGCACAATCAATCAACAAATGCAAAGCAACATTGATGGGGTTCAATGAAGAAGGTAAGGAAGTTGAAGATGATGAAGGACACATGATAGAGAAAGAATCCACATCAAAGAAAGAGAAAGGTAATGCAAGAAGAGATTGATGCACTTGAGGAGAATAAAACATGGACTCTAGTGCCCAAGAAAGAGAACATGAAGGTAATAGATAATAAGTGGGTGTATAAAGTAAAGAATAATTCAAACGGATCTATTTCTAGGTTCAAAGCAAGATTGGTGGCCAAGGGTTTTGCACAATCCTATGGAGTGGACTTTGAAGAGACATTCAACCTCATGGCAAAGATGAGCACCGCTAGGACACTCATTGCAATGACTACTACCAAAGGATAGAAGCTCTTCCAATTGGATATCAAGGATGCCTTTCTCAACAGAGACTTGGAGGAAGAGGTATACATGGAGCAACCACTAGGTTTTGTTCATAAAAAGCTTCCACATCATGTTTGTAGGTTGAAGAAGGCACTTAATGGCCTAAAGCAAGCTCCAAGGGCTTGGAACCAAGGATTGGTGGATTGTTTTATCAAATGTGTGTTAGCCGTAGATAGGCTACAGACTTCTGAATCTGGACTTCGAGTACTTTAGAAGGTTGGACATACCCAACTTTCTATTCTTCCATGTGTAGATTAACTAGTTGATCTGATCACTACTACGGTGATAATTAAAAGTACCCTAATTCTTAGCCACGTGGGTTCTTGGGAGTGGTAGGGGTCTGTTAGACAGAGGCCCTGTACTATTTTCCCAACTTTTCACACAATCATAAATACTCTATCGCGTCTTAGCTCAGTACTTGACTCTGAACACTGATAACTACGCGGCGTACTGGGGCGTTGGAGCTTCCGGACTAGACTTGCTATAGTAACAGAGCAGTAGTCCGGTTCTGACTTATAACTACCAGAATACTCAACTTTAATCGCCGAATACTACTCAATATGCACCTCTTCTTGACCGGAAGGTATACCGAACAACTATACTCGAGGGTATGCAAACTTACGATATCTCAATTCAAACAACAGTCGAGTCGTCACAATCTTATCACTAATCCCAGGGCATACAGGCCCTTACCGATACGAGTCCTTCCTGGGATCGGAATCCACAGAGAACGCAGACTATTGTATCGACTTCAATTACTTACAGAAAACATTAACAGGCCAACAGTTTGAGACTACTTTCGTGTTCTCTGCTTCGTCGAAGAACTGACAAACAACACACTGCACTTAGCAATACTCAGCGACACACTTAACTATTATCGAACAGATTCGTAACACAATGTAACTGATTCGTAACTATGTATTAAGACGCGAACAAACGACTAGACGAAGCGCAGAACAGAACAGAGCAGAAATACACACTCAAACGATACACTGCAATTCCCAAAAACGGGGCCGCCCGTCCACTCTTTTCTTATTGCCTTATATAGAAGATTTTTTTACAACGGTGCGCGAATCTTTAGTTACCTGCGCGTTTCGCAAAAGGTTCTTTTCTATTTAAGACGCCTGTCCTAGTACATTTGTCCTTATTCGGCGGCCATCTAACACTGGCACGCACGGTGGACTCGAACCCGCAGGTTCTTATGTTTCGGCTACGAGACCTTCTAAATACATATTTCGGGCGAGCCTAAATGTGCAGGTGATTTTCTTTTTAATAGTTTCTATCAGCTGAACTAAGGTGGTTGGTTCTAATAACTGGGCGTCCATTCTAACGGAGCTCAGAGCTATGGCTTGGGTTAACAAAATTCCGGCCTGGTTCTGTAAGAAGGCCTCTTGTAAGTAAAATTCGTTGGATAATGCAGCATCGCGGGATGTCTTCATTTCGGTGACCTTCTGCTGCATATCCGTGACCCGATCCTTCTGATTTTGCAATTGATTATCGAGTCGCTCGAGCATCTGGTTCTGAAATTCAATCGTCTTGTAGTAGGCGTCTCGTTCTTTTCGAGCATTGGCTAGATCCTTTTGGTTTTTGGCCTCCCGGGTTAATTGATGTCTCAGCATTCTGTTTATTTCATCCAAACACTCCTGGGCTCTTCGTAGCTCGTCTTTGATTTGTTCGGCTTCTCTCTGTTGGTCTTGATTTTTCTGGAATATCTCCTGCAATTGGGCCTTCGTTTCTTCGACCATTTCTTCAAGTGAGGAGCTGATGTCTTCTTTTTCTTGTAGCGCGAGTTTTAGTACCCGAATTTCTTCGTGGGCTTCGTTTAGTAGCTGGTCCTTGGCAGCCAGTTGCTCCAAGACCTGATCCCGTTGTTGTAGCAGTGCCTGTTGTGCCGTAACTTGGCCTTGGAGATCTGCTACTTGCGTCTGCAATTGATGATTTTCGGCTTTTACGGCGTCGACTTCTTCTTGGAGAGGGATGATGTCTGCTTCCAAGAGGTCGACCTTGTGCTGGAGATCCTGACGAATTGTATGTGTGACTTCACTCAGCTGTATTGGAAGTTGCTGAGAAAGGGAAATAAGCATTTGGCCCATGGTGGCTAGTTCGGAAAAGACCGGAATAGAGGGAAGGAGAAGTGGGTGTTGCGGTGGCGCAGAGGTTTGGGTTTGGATTTGGGGGGATGTCGGGGGCGAATAGTTGAGGGAGGAGGAAGAGGATTCCGAATACGGTGTGGGAATAGGGTTGACTGGGGGAGGTCTGGGATTGGCAGAGTCAGTGTTTGTTACCGGATTGTCTGGTTGTCGTTTATCGGTATTGTTGTCGATTGTTGATTCGACGGCCTTCAGAAGTGTGTTTAGTGCATCCCTACCGGGTTGCTGCTCGTCTTGCTGAGGCTCTGAGGTTGCTTCGGTTGAGACCGTTTCTGTTTCGGTTCGATTTTGCTGGTCTTGTTGGTGATCGGCCGAGGATTCGTTGTGGATGGAAGTGGCGGTGTCGTGGAAGGTCTCTTCTTGTTCATCGTTGCGGGTGTCCTGATTCTTTTCGGCAGATTTTTGTGCTTTGCTTTCCGAAGAGCTGACCCGGATTCGCTTATTGTGGAAGAGTTGGTTGATCTCCTCCTCTTCTTCTGCATCATCATCGAGTGGTTGGACTGACTCTTCGTGCCTAAGTATGGGACCTTGGGGTGGTGGTTGTGCGGCGAGGATGGCTGGGAAGAGGAATGATATGATATGGGGAAGGCGAGACCGCGGGGTGGTTCCCTTATTTACTTGCTTCACGATGGCGACACACTCTTTATGGATTCTTTGGAAAAAATAAGATGCGAAGTTGACGGGTTCTCGGGCTGCTAAATCTAAGGTGGAATAGAAGGTTCGGGAGATGCCGTAGGTGCGCTTCTGCAGATTGAGGATGGCAACTAGGAATTGGAGGGCAGATCGTTCGGGTTCAGGACGGCAGAGAATAGCGAACTCGTTGGAGGAAGATCGGGGAAATAATTCGGTCATGCGGGCGAGGGGGATACTGGGGCCATTTTCTCGGCCTTGCGGGGTGAGGCGGAAAGCTTCAGAAAAGGCAGGGAAGGTGATGACGGTTCTGGAGGGTAGCGAAGGGAAAACCCATTGGCGTTCGGTGGCGGGGGATTGGGCGATGGCAGAGATGATTTGCGCGAAGAAGGGATGGGCTTCCACTGAGTGCCAGGGAAACTCAGCGAAGTTGGCCAACCCTCGGCAACGCAGGTATTCACCTACCTCGGTAGGAATACCATCGCGGAAGGCAGCGTAGTTTGCTAGCGCTTCCATGGCGATTGCTAATACAGACTAAGAACACGAATACAGAGCACAAGGGTCGCACAGATTACTAACACTCACCACAGTAGAGATTTTTGGCGTTGCCTAAAGGGTTAAATAGGAACAATACGGTGGGGTGGGAAAGGGGGTTGGGTATCATTGTGCAGTGCGGGAATGATACTTGGTTTCATGCAGGCGTGCGTATTCGAGTGACTGGTAAGGGGGGCGGTTGGTACGAAAAGATTTTCCAAAATACGGCTATTTATAAAAAGAAGAAAGAAAAAGGGAAAAGATTAAACAAAACGCGGTCTACCGCCGAAAAATTTAATGCGGGCTAGGGGCGTGATGATATGGCCGCAGCTTCGACCCATTGATTACTTTCGGGAGTGGATTTCTGGTCAACGTAGTCAACCGAAAAGTTGCGGGACCGACTTGTTCTGAGATTTTGAAAGGGCCGAACCATCGTAGTTTGAACTTTCCTGCAGCTCTATCCGACTTTGCGTTGTAGAAGAGTACGAGCTGTCCTACCGAAAAGATTGGAGTTTTCAAATATCGATCGTGTGTCTTGGCTTGTCTTAGTTGTACTTCACGCATGGTTAAAAAGCTGAGCCATCGGTGCTCATCAAGTTCTCTGAGTGCGTCCATTCGTGCTGTCAGTGAATCTTCCGGTAGCATCTTCTGAGTGATTGCTACACGCAGGCTTGGGATGACTACTTCCATGGGTGCTATTGCTTCTAAGCCATAAGCTAGTTTGAACGGTGTCAAGCCTGTTGTTACCTTATATGTAGTTCGGTATGCCCATAAGACTGCAGGTAGTAGTTGATCCCATCTTTCTTGTGCTTCCATGATTAGTTTCCGGAGGATATTCAATAGTGATTTGTTTGTACTTTCGGCCAAACCATTGGCACGAGGGTAATACGGAGAGCTGAGTTTGTGTGTCACCTGGAAGGATTGGGTGAGTACCTTCATTAATTGATTTACAAAGTGAGTACCTTGATCTGAGACAATTTCCAGTGGTAATCCGAAACGTGGAAAGACATCATTCAGCAGGCATTTTGCTATTGCCACGGCTGTAGCCGATCGTAAAGCCCAAGCTTCTACCCATCTTGTTGCGTAGTCTATACAGGTTAGTATGTATCTGTTGTTATTGAAGACTGTTGGAGGTGTAATCGGACCTATAAAATCTAATCCCCATTTTTGAAATGGTTCTAATGGCATGACTGGCTGTAAGGGAAAGAAGTGCCGTTGTAGCGGTTGTCCAGACCTTTGACAGTTATCGCAGTGTTTGACAACTTGGGCCACATCTCTGTACATAGTTGGCCACCAGAGACCTCCTTGCAGAATTTTTCGGTGAGTCAAATCTGTGGCAAAGTGACCACCAGTAGGAGTCGAGTGAGCCATCATGATAAGTGAGTTAATTTCATGCGGAGGAACACAGCGAAGTAGGATTCCGGTGTGATCTGCATAATATAGTTCTCCAGCAATTAACCAAAATCGGCGGCTAAAGACTGCAATTTTTCTGCGCGCTGCTCTTGAAACTTGAGATGGAAGGCAACCATTAGTGAGAAAGGTCAAGATCTGATCATAATATGAAAATGGAATAGGTGGGTCT
Organism: Ceratopteris richardii; assembly: GCA_020310875.1. Lineage (NCBI taxonomy): Eukaryota > Viridiplantae > Streptophyta > Polypodiopsida > Polypodiales > Pteridaceae > Ceratopteris > Ceratopteris richardii. The sequence goes on along the minus strand of CM035441.1, from coordinate 36,574,838 downwards.
GCAGATTCTTCAATAATTGGTTCTGATACATAAATTGCGGGTGTCGTGTCATCTATACCCACCGGAGATTCACCGGAATCTAAGCGAGATAAAAAATCTGCTAAGGCGTGTGAACTGCCTGGTCGGTGAATGACTTCATAATCAAATTCTTGCAAGAGCAAGACCCATCGTGTTAATCGACCTCCTAGATGCTGCTGCCGAACTAGATAGACAAGTGCAGCGTGATCTACATGAAATGTGAATTTACGGCCTAGCAAGTAATGTCTAAATTTTTTGACCGAATATACTAGTCCTAAACATTCTCTTTCTGTTACAGAGTAATTTTTCTCAGCAAGTGCTAATCTTCGACTTGCATAATACACTGGTCTGAACCATTTATCAATTTGTTGCATCAATACACTTCCTATTGCTATATCTGAAGCATCAACAAATATATGAAATGGGTGATCCCAGTCCGACGGTTGTAAAATAGGAACTTGTGTTAATAAATGCTTTAAACGATCAAAGGCTATCTGGCATTCCTGGGTCCATTCAAATTGTCGAGGTGTTTTACTAATTAGCTTGTTTAGTGGTATAGCCAGATGAGCAAGCCACCGTAAGTGTCGGCCATGCCACCGTACCTGACCCATAAAGCGCATAACTTCTTTTGGAGAAGCTGGCACTGGAGCTTCTAATACTGCCGAAATCTTATCTGGATCTACTTGGATACCTTGTGCAGATACAATGTGGCCAAGTAACTTACCACATGAGACCGCAAACACCGATTTGTTTGGATTCAAACAGAGTCTATATTCTCTGCATTTCTGAAAGCAGCACCGTAGATGAAACAGGTGTGCTATTATCTTACCGAAAATTGAAAAATCATCGAGGTATACTTGCATAAACGAAGTAAGATAAGGAGAAAAAATCTCCTGCATGCATCTTTGAAATGTGCTTGGTGCGTTTCTCAATCCGAACCACATTACCGTACAAGCAAAGACACCCCAATTGGTAATGAATGCGGTTTTTGGTATATCTGCTTCGGCCATTCTAACCTGATTGTAACCACTGTATCCGTCTAAGAATGAATACATTTCATGACCTGCTACCCTATCGAGCATTGTATCCAGAAAGGGGATCGGGAAAGGATCTGGTACTGTTGCTGCATTTAATTTCTGGTAGTCTACACAGATTCGTAGTTGCTTATTTTTCTTTGGCATGATCACAATTGGTGAAATCCATTCAGCATGTTCTATTGGTACGATGAATCCGACTTTTAATAACCTATCAAGTTCGGCTTTTACCTGTGATGCATAATTGGGATTCATCCGGTAGCCGGGCTGTTTGTTTGGTTTAGCTTCAGGCTTCAACATAACTTTATGTTGATAGATGCGCGGATCTAATCCCTTCATATCTTTGTAATCCCATGCAAAGATGTCTGAGAATTCGCGAAGAAGTCGAATCAAGTCAGCTTTAAATGATTCCGGTAAGTTTTGCCTTATCTTTACAGGTCGTGGATGATCTTCGTCTCCTAGATTGTACGTGGTCAACTGGTCTTCGGGGACATAAAACTGTTGCGGTTTCTCTGTATCGTCTGTTGTCTTGAACAGCGATTGTAATTCATCATCATGTGTTGGGACACTACCTTCATGCTTAATTTTTTTGGTGATAGGTACGATTGTACAAACTGAAGTGTTCTAGTTATCTATAACAGACTGTAGATCAACAGTTCCTACAGACATTAAATCAGCGTTACTCTTCAGAAACTCCTCTTCCTCATCATCTGATAGTCCATCTAACATGTTGACTGGTTCAGCAAAATATGGTCTGGCGTGGAGTTCGCAAGGTTGTATAGCATCTAATTTTACCACATATCTACGGTTGGCATCTTTGAATGTAAGTTCTTGTGCGGACCAGTCCTGTATTACCTTCGCATGCTTCAGCCAGGGTCAGCCGAAAAGAAGGTTGTAATCCAAAGTGGATTCTGGCAGATCTAGTATAACAAATGTCATTTTAAAGGTCGTACCTTGTAAAGTGATGGGTATATTTTGCACAAGTCCTACAGGATGGACTCTAGATTGATCTGCCATTCTAACAAAAAATTGCACTGGTTCGATTTCGGTCCATCCTAACCTTTTGCATAAGGCTGCAGTTGCAATGTTCACACCAGACCCTCCATCAATCAATACCTGCGTAATTTTATGATTCTTGTACCATACTGTAATCAAGGGAACTGAATGAGCGACAGTAGAGTCAGGTTCCGGTTGAACTGCTGCTGTTGCCGGAATACAAGAAGGCACCGGACTGAACTGTTGCTGGAACTGTTGTCGAATCCCAGGTACTAATGTCAGTAGTTGGCTGAGAGGCAGAGTGATAGATGCCTTGGATAAAATTTCCCAGGCTTGTTGAGATTGGTTGTCCTGCTCCTTTGGACTTGAGGTCTCCGCTGATGCAGAAGTATCTGCTGTTATGCCTACTGCTGATGATGGCTCCGCTGTTGTTTCCTTTTGTTGCGTTCCTTCCTTTGACGAAGCCTGAGTCACCGGAATAGGTTCTGGGAACACTGGTGGTTCAGTTGCAGCCCAGTGACTAGCCTTGTTATACATCCTATGTTGTTCTCGTATCCCTGGTTCGAATACTTCTGCTGCTGTCTGCAGCTGTTTACCTGATCGGGTCTGGACTGTAGCAGTTTGCGTTTCTACTGGTGTAATTTGTACCATGTTGGCCATTGGGTTTTGCCGCTCCTTCTTCCTTTGATCATACTTAGCTGCATCTTTGCAAAATCTCCTGATGTGTCCGAATTCGCCGCAAAAATGACAGCGAGGTGGGGGTAGATTGGGATTTTCCGGTGGTGGTCCGTTCTGCCAGCGGTTTGTATTGAAATTGTTCCTCTGTCCTCGGTAGTTCCGATATCCTTGCGGTTGATTGTTTCTCAATTGCGGAGGCACATAGTGATTCGCTGGCTGTCCATGTTCTTGTATAACTGCATTGACCGTTGCTGTTCCCTGTATTCTAGCATTGTAAATACAGTTTTCGGTGGTGTGTCCGACAGTATTGCAGATGGCGCAAAACGTTTGATTTAGTGCGCAATTGGCACTAGTGTGACTCGAATTTTTGCATGTGATGCAGTATACTTGTCTGGTTATGTCTTCAGCCATAGTTTTGTTTGTTTTTAACCACTCCAGATCTTCTGTAAATCCACCGACCTTGGATTCCAGTTGCAGAGCCATGGCAATGACTGCATCTAGCGTCATAGCTCCAACACATCTTATGATCATGATCTGTTTCAGTTGTGGGGTTAAGCCATTGATGAACCACTGAGTGATGACATCATCAGGTAAGTTAGCGTGGGCCTGTGGTATCTGCCGCAAGTGTGTTCTAAAGAGTGTAGCATACTCCTGGACAGTCTGATTTGCCTTTTGTCGGTTGTTTTGTAAATAATCAAAGATTTCGGCGGGATTCTTCTTTAGCCTGAATCGTTGCAAAAAGGCGTCTCGTACTGTGTCATAGGTACCGAAATGATTAATATCGTATTCCGTAAGCCATCTAGCTGCTTCATTTACCAGTGTTGATTGAAAAACGATGGCCTTATACGCCTGATCCGGTGGATGGTTAAGAACTGCATAACTTATCTCGAAAGTGCGTACGTGAGCGTCTGGATCATCTCCTGGGAATCCACCGAATTTCGTGTATGTTACTCCTGTTGGAGGCGGCCTTGGTTGACATATCTGTTGTTGCTGTTGTTGTCCGTTCATTGTGAGTGTATTCAACCTTCCTTCCGTATCTTGATGTTGGTTAGTTGAACTATCAAAGCTTTTATCGCCGGATGGTGTGCCTTCCGGTGTGCTGTTTTTACTTAGAATGCGTCGCACTTCTGCTTCGAAGAGTTTTCCTTCCTTCTGGATATCCAATATCCGAAATCTTTCTTCCAAGCACGCTGGTTGGGCTGAAGATTCCACGAAAAAGGCAAAGCCTTGGCCTATAGTTGGTGATTCTATCACCGGAATATCACCGGAATGAGCCAAAATTGTGCCAGAATGCAGTGTTTTTCCGCTTTTACCGATCTCTTTTCCTAAAGTGTTTCTGATCGTATATAACTCTGAGTTTAGACTGGTTTCTAACGGCGTCTTGGTAGATTCTGAAATTACTATATCTTCGATAGACTGGGCCGAAGTAGCACCAGAATGTACCAAAGGCGTTGATCGTACCACCGGAATATGACCGGAATCAATCATAACGTTCTCAATTTGCTTGATCACTGGGTCAGATTGGGTTATACCTTCTTCTCTCAGGGCTATCTTTATCGCTTTACTTGCTTCAGCCTTACAGTTCTTAGGATATGTTTCACCAGATCGAGTAACCGGCATGTATCATTACGCAGTAACACTATCTGGGCAGTTTGCAACAATTTGGGTCTGTTGCTACTGCTAATTAATCGAATGTTAACTGATCGTTGGCTTTTGACAAACAGCTGGCACTCTAATGCCACCTTCCCACAGACGGCGCCAAATGTTAGCCGTAGATAGGCTACAGACTTCTGAATCTGGACTTCGAGTACTTTAGAAGGTTGGACATACCCAACTTTCTATTCTTCCATGTGTAGATTAACTAGTTGATCTGATCACTACTACGGTGATAATTAAAAGTACCCTAATTCTTAGCCACGTGGGTTCTTGGGAGTGGTAGGGGTCTGTTAGACAGAGGCCCTGTACTATTTTCCCAACTTTTCACACAATCATAAATACTCTATCGCTTCTTAGCTCAGTACTTGACTCTGAACACTGATAACTACGCGGCGTACTGGGGCGTTGGAACTTCCGGACTAGACTTGCTATAGTAACAGAGCAGTAGTCCGGTTCTGACTTATAACTACTAGAATACTCAACTTTAGTCGTCGAATACTACTCAATATGCACCTCTTCTTGACCGGAAGGTATACCGAACAACTATACTCGAGGGTATGCAAACTTACGGTATGTCAATTCAAACAGCAGTCGAGTCGTCACAATCTTATCACTAGTCCCAGGGCATACAGGCCCTTACCGATACGAGTCCTTCCTGGGATCGGAATCCACAGAGAACGCAGACTATTGTATCGACTTCAGTTACTTACAGAAAACATTAACAGGCCAACAGTTTGAGACTACTTTCATGTTCTCTGCTTCGCCGAAGAACTGACAAACAACACACTGCACTTAACAATACTCAGCCACACACTTAACTATTACCGAACAGATTCGTAACACAATGTAACTGATTCGTAACTATGTATTAAGACGTGAACAAACGACTAGACGAAGCGCAGAACAGAATAGAGCAGAACAGAGGAGAAATACACACTCAAACGATACACTGCAATTCCCAAAAACGGGGCCGCCCGTCCACTCTTTTCTTATTGCCTTATATAGAATATTTTTTTACAACGGTGCGCGAATCTTTAGTTACCTGCGCGTTTCCCAAAAGGTTCTTTTCTATTTAAGACGCCTGTCCTAGTACATTTGTCCTTATTCGGCGGCCGTCTAACATGTGGTTACAATCAATGCAAGTTGGATCCATCTCGCTTCATCAAAGAAAGAGGAGAACTTGTAGTCTACATGTGTGTGTATGTAAATGATCTTATCATTACAGGTAATGATATAAAGGGCATTGAGGAGCTCAAGGCAAAGCTTGGAAAGGATTTTAGGATCTCTAATCTTGGAGATCTTAGGTATTTTCTTGGCATTGAAGTTGTATACAAAAAATAAGATATTATGCTCATACAAAGGAAGAATATTCTAGACCTACTTGAGAGGTTTGGGATGCTACATTGCAAGCCTATTTCAAACCTATGGAAATTAATGAAAATCTAAGCTCCCTTGATGGAGAACCATTAGAGGATTTAACTTTGTATCGATCTATTGTAGGCTCTTTCAATTATGCCACAACAACTAAGCCTAACATAGCATATGGAATTGGAGTATTATCATATTTTATGCATAGTCCAAGGATTATACACTTGCAAGCTACAAGAAGAACATTATGGTATCTCAAGGCCACTATAGATGAGGGATTGCTCTACTCATTTGATGATGATATGCAGGTCAAATCTTACTGCAATGTTGATTGGGCCAGTTCGAAGGAAGATAGAAGGAGTACAAATGGTTACCTAATCATGCTAGGTAGCAAGATCATCTCATGGATTTCAAAGAAGCAACCCATACTGGCATTATCTTCCATTGAGGTTGAGTATAGAACTTTGGCTCAAGTCACATGTGAGCAGTTTTTGCTTCATGCTTGGTAGCTCAGGATATGTTGGTTGAGAAAGAAGTAGCCTACTATGTCCACTTCTAGTTGTGACTCTTAGTATATGGTAGCTTTCAAAGTGACAATTGATTGTGTGTGGCTCAAAATCCTTTTGGTTGATTTGGGTGTTGGCCAGTCTTCTACCACCACAATCATTATCATTATATCAGGGATAGGTTCTCTGTTAGAGAGATCAATTTGGCTTATGTGGCCATAGGATAATGTTCTAGATCTTTTCACAAAGGCTCATCCTAGGGAGAATCTTGAAGCTTTTTGAAAAGTTTCGGGCTTCCTTCCTTTTGTGGATTGATCTCTTTCTAGAAAGCTTGGCACTTCCTTGTACATAAATGTGAACTCCTTGTTCACTGCATCACTTCAAGGGAGGTGGGGGGGCATTTTTTGATATATTTTCATAGTGATTTGTTTGAACACACTTAGGACCATCGAAGCACTTTTTTCCCTCTTTAGGAGGTTTTTGCTCCACCAAGTTGTATATACACATATAACCCTAATAGGTCACTTATCTTTATACATTTATTTTGTAATACATTCTATATCTTGAGGCATGGAATGTGTTCCTAGAGGCATTGTCTACCCCTTCCCCATCTCTATTTTCTATGGTGATGTATGTGTGAAGATTTGGAAGCATAGAAGTGAGAGTAGGTGCTTCCCACCACTCTATTTATTGGCCATACCTTGGAGCACATAGATCAAATCCAGCTAAGACCATTTGGATGCCTCTTATCAAGAGTTTCAAAATGAACCTCCTATTGACTATATTTGAGTATCAGAGCTGAGAGAAGTCCCTCGATTTGTGTCTACGGCTACACCAAGTATCATGATACACACCATTGTGTAAGAGGTGTCATGTGAGGTAGATTCTCCTAATCTGCATGCATTACTTGTCCCTTTCCTACATTAGCTATTATGTGAGCACATTTCTTCATACACTTGATTGGGTTAGTGTCACATATTGATGATTAAAGGAGTGTATCAATGCTAAAATTATATGCACTTGATTGATGATAGAGATTTAGTCTCATTCATTGCAAGTCCCTAAGACATTGTGAGCTTAGGTACACACATTTTTGGCACCGTTGTCAAGGAGTTAAGCATTCATCAAGGTGCCTGCATGATGATTAAAGAATTCTTGTCAAGGTTGTTGGAGTTAGACATCTGCAAAAGCACGTGAACAGCACGAGGAAGAAGAAGAAGCTTGGAGCTCAACACACAATACTGAATGTATTATCACTAGAATGTACAAAGATGAGTAGCCCATTAGGGCAATATGCGTATATACAAGCCATGGGAAAAAAACCTCCTAAAGAGGGAAAAAAGTGCCTTGATAATCCTAGTGTGTTCACACACATCACTACCTAAATATATGAACAAATACCACTTGGGAGTGATGTGGTGAACAAGGAGCTGGCACTCATGTATAAGGAAGTGCCAAGCTATGTGGAAATCACTCCACAAAAGGAAGTAAGCCCAAAGCTTTGCGGAAAGCTTCAAACTTCTCCCTAGGCAGAGCCTTCGTGAAAAGGTCTGCAATGTTCTCCTGCGTGGGCACTTATGCCAAGCTGATCTCCCCAGTAGAGAACCTCTCCCTGACATAATGATAATGCACCTCAATGTGCTTAGTGTGGATCTAGAACACAGGGTTCCTCACAACTGCCAATGCACTCTGACTGTCAGCAAAGATGGCACTAGCAGAAGACTCACCAACACCCAAATCAGCCATAAGGCATCTGAGCCACACACACTCAACAATCGCTGTGAAAGTTACCCTATACTCAGCCTCACAACTGGAAGTGGCCACAGTAGGCTTCTTGCTCAACCAAGATATACATGAGCTACCAAGCATGAAGCAAAAGCCACTAGTGGACATAGGAGTGTCATAGCAACCAACCCAATTAGAGTCAAAAGAAGCATGCGAATCTGGCGGTAGTGATCCCCTCTTGGGATAAAACAACCCAAATAGTCGAGTACCACTCAAGTAGCGAAAGATGCGCTTAACCGCCTACCAATGCTTGACTCCTTGGCAATGCATAAACCTGCTCATCTGTGAGATAGCAAACTGAATATATGGCCGAGTAATGCATAAGTAAATCAAGCATCCAACAGCCTGCTGATAGAGAACAACATCAAATGCATCTCCAGCATCATGAAGGCTCAGTCATAAACCTATCTCCATAGGAGTGACAATAGGTTTACAGTCTTCAAGGCCAAAATGCTACAATAATATGTCAATATATTTTGTTTGACACAAAGCCATTCCACTATCAATGTGCATAAACTAAATGCCCAAATAATGATGCAAATGCCCCAAATTAGACATCTCAAATGAGGCATGTAAATCAGCCTTGAAATGAGCAATATGCTTCTCATGAGGACTAGTGAACAGCATGTCATCAACATACACCACAATGATCAGAAGTACATCATTAGCATGCTTGACATATAAGGTGCTTTTAGTTGGACTATTCTCAAACCCATGTGCAATCAGATAGGCATGTATGTTCTCATACCAAGCACGTGGTGCTTGCTTTAAACCATATAATGCCTTCTTTAATCTGCACACCTAGTTTTCATGCCCTTTCTGCACAAAGCCACGAGGTTGAAAAACATACACTTCTTCATGCAAGTCACAATTCAGAAATGTTGTTTTAATGTCCAACTGATGTACATTCCAAGCATGATGAGCTACAAGTGCACATATGTTGCGAACAATAGTCATTCGGCAAGTAGGAGCAAAGGTTTCATCAAAATCAATGCCTCTTTCCTACGTATAACCCTTTGCAACAAGCCTAGCCTTACACATGTCAACTGTACCATCAGGTTTACACTTCAGCTTGTATACCCACTTAGTGCCAATGGCCTTCTTGCCAAGAGGCAAGTCACATAAAGACCAAGTACCATTCTTCATTATAGCATCATATTCAGATTGCATAGTAGCCATCCAATTTTTTGAATTTTTTGCTTCATCAAATGAAACGGGCTCAGTCTCATCACAAAGACTAGATGCAGCCATAGCATAGCAATCTGATGTAAAAGAAGCATTATGAGAGCCTGATCGAGAATGATATGACAAAGGTGCATCTAATTTGTTGTCACACGAAGTCTGCACAAGCCATTTTGGCATAGTTTTTGCCTCCTCAATATCAGCTCTCTCATCAACAAGTGCATCATGTAAATCTGCATCAGAAATGGGATGATCTGCATCATCAAATGAAACCTGCAAAGGCTAAGAAGTTGCCTCATTAGGACCAACACTAGACTATCCACCTATAAAAAGAGGCAGCAAAGTATCATACATGTCTTTGGAGCTAACAGATGTCTCCTTATTACATGAAAGCAATGGCTAAATAGCATCTTCCACAAAAGCAACATCACGACTAACCAAAATGTGTTTAGTCTATGGATGATACAGACGATATCCTTTACTTTCAGAATGGTACCCAACAAAAATACATTTTACTACTTTATCATCCAAATTTCTGTGATGTTGTTCAGGCACTAATGCATATGCCAAACAACCAAAAACATGCAGATGAGCAACAGATGGCTTGCGATCATGCCAAGCCTCATATGGAGTGATAGACTACAGTGCTTTAGTGGGACACCTGTTAAGTACATATGTTGCACACATGACAGCTTCAAGCCAGAAACTATGTGGTAAAGTCTAACTCTTGACCATACACCTCACCATCTCTAAGTGACCTGTTCTTTCGTTCAGCAACTCCATTCTGTTGAGGTGTATACGGCACTGTACACTGGTGTTTAATCCCACGTTCAGCCAAAAATGCATTAAAATTAGAAGACATATATTCCCCCCTTGATTAGAATGGAGGGTGCCCATTTTACATGCTGACAGATTTTCAGCCAAAACCTAAAACTCTTTGAAGCACATGAACACTTTGGACCTTGCCTTCAATGGATATACCCATGCATGCCTAGAAAAATCATCAATGAAAGTCACGAAGTAAAGATAATTTCCAAAGAAGGTGTCTGCATAGGACCACAAACATCACTATGTATAAGCTGCAATTTTTTAGTAGCCCGAACTGAACCATCTTTTGCAAAGGATGAATGCTGCACTTTGCCCAAAATACAGCCTTCACAAACATGTTTTCCAGGTGCCTCAAGTTTGGGCAAAGAGGACACCATTTCATATTTTTGCAGGCATAGCAAACTAGCAAAATTCAGATGACCAAAGCGTGCATGCCAAAGCTTTGCATCTGACATAGCCTGAGAATCATGTACTGCACATGCCGAATCATTCATAGATCTTTCATAGTCTATGAGCTTAGACAGCCCATGATCTTGATCCCTGGCACAAACAAAGCATTTGAAAAACTGAAATAACTGCCATCAGTAGTGGTCAAAATGATCTTACCAACTCCCATAACAGGATAAGAGGAGTTGTTGCCGCATGTAATAGTATTCCCTGTAGGGGCAAGCTCGAGTGAAGAGAAGAAACTGCACTGCGAGGTAATGTGGTTGGTCGCCCCACTGTCAAAGTACCAAAAATCTGAGTCTACTACGACCTCTGCCATCCCAACGAATTTGCTCTACAGTAGGTGCAGCAGAAACCGCAGCACGAATATGAATATGCAAAATATCATCATCTTCAACACCTTCTGCATCAGCTTTAGTACCTGCAGTTGTAACAGTTGTTGGTGTGATAGGACGTTTTTCAACACCCTGCACCAAACATATGAAATACATCATTGCTTTCAGCCATGGGCAGTGACTAAAATACCTTGATGCAGAAAATTGACTGTATCTCAAAAAGTTGAACAAAACTACCTAGACGAATTTTGCTAAACTCATAACTGTTGGAAACCTTTTAATCTCCAAATGTCTGATTTATCTTGACTTAAGAACTTCTCTATATCAAGAATAAATCAAACTTTACACAAACTTCAAATTATCTTCCACATATATTAAGAAATACTTCTCTATATGAAGCTTTCTTCATCTTCAAGAGTCTGCTTCAGAAATAGACTTCAATCTCTTCATATTACTTCGATTTTAATCATTCAAATGATACTCACATATCTATGCTACCTATGCCCAACTATATTGAGCATTAGTTCTTCAAAAGAACTACTAGATTTGTAATTTGATCACTTAGATCAAACCTGTGTCAGAAACTGTCTCTCAAAAATGACGACTTCGACATGGTCAAATGCTTAAGTTGATTTCTCACAACATAGATCCCATTTTGCTAAATGCTTTTAGCCATAGCTTACTTATCTTCTAACTTAGATTTTGATTGCTCACTTATCAAAAACTTTACACTGTGCACTGAGATCTAAGCAAAACATTGACACAAAAAAGTGTGTGACTCTGAGAAGTCTATCTGCAGACTTTACATACAAATGTTCCTATTGATCATACTCACAACATGAAAGGAATTAGATTATGAAACTTTGAACATAGCATCATTAGCTTCCAAGTTAGATGTGTACAAAAGGATTTCTGATCCACATGATCAGACTAAGAGAAATCAGAGAAAGACCTAACGCTAACTCGTGAAGATCACTCTCTACACATCTACCTTAATGACACTTGGCTTCTAATGACTCTCATATATTTCTTTACATCATTGACTTATATACATATGGTTCTAGACTTATCCCATGTCTATTACATTACTCCTTATCATCCTAAGGATTATCTATACTCAAATTACAAGAATTTCCAACTGTAATGTACATATGTATACAAGCTTCACTTCTGAGATCTCTTCACTTTCTCAAGTGTCTTCTTCCACTTCAATATGATCATAAACTTGCTTCAAGCTCTTTGTAATCATCAATTTGTGATTGTTCTGTTCCAACAGCTCCCCCTCAATCACTAATTGTGATTATTCCATTCTTCTTTACTCCTGCCATCTCTTTGAATCTTTGTAGCTTAGGTCCATCCAAGCTTTTTGTTAACATATCTACAACTTGTTCTTTTGTTGGAGTATACAACACTTAAATCTCTTTATCAAGTACCTTTTCCTCAATAAATGATACTGAATCTCTATATGCTTAGTCTTGGCATGAAAAACAGGGTTAGCTGCCAAGTACAATGAACTCATATTGTCTCCAAAAATAATTGGAGTACTCTGATCAGTTCCAAAACTCTTCAACAAGGTCTTTAACCATATTACTTCTTTTGCAGCCTCTACCATTCCTTTATACTCAGCTTCTGTAGATGACAAAGCAACTGTATGTTGCTTCTTTGAGCACCAAGAGGCTAACTTATCTCCAATATAACAAAGATACCCATGAGTAGACCTTCTATCATCTGAATCGCCTGCCCAATCTACATCACTAAACACTTTGATTCTTGTATCAAAAGTAAATCCATAATACAGACCTTCACTTAGGGTTCCTTTGATATATCTGAGTACCCTTTGAGTTGCAATCCAATGAGTCTTCTTTGGACAATGCATAAATTGTGATAACACACCTACTGCATGTGATAGATCTGGCCTTGTCAAGGTAGCATAAATTAAACTACCTACCAAACTCTGATATTTCTTCATGTCATTAAACTCTTCACCTCCATACCTGCTCAATTTATGATTTACCTCCAATGGTGTGATTGAAGGCTTGTCATCCTCCATGTTGAACTTGACCAGAAGATTCTTCAAGTATCTCTCTTGTGTAACATATACTCCATGTTGAGGATATACAATCTGCATTCCTAAGAAATAAGATAAGTTTCCCAAGTCACTTATCTTAAACTCCTTCTCTATTTTTTTCTTAAGCTCATTTATTCCTTGAGCATCTGTACCTGTGACAATAATATCATAAACATAAATACACATGTAAATGTATCCATTTTCACTTGCCTTCACTAGCAAGCTACTATCTGCCTTTGATGCTTGAAATCCACATTCATTCAAGAACTTAACAAGCCTATAATTCCATGCTCTTGGGGCTTGCTTCAAGCCATACAAAGCTCTCTTGAGCTTACACACATATTCTGATCCAATTGAATCCATGAAGCCTTCTAGTTGCTCCATGTACACTTCATCTGCAATGTATCCATTCAGGAATGCATTCTTCACATCTAATTGTGATAACTTCCATCCTTTACAAGTAGCAATAGCAATCAATGATCTAATTGTAGTCATCTTAGCAACATGACTAAAGGTTTCATCATAATCTACCCCATAGGTTTGGGCATAACCTTTAACCACAAGTCTAGCCTTGTATCTAGACACTTTACCATCTGCAAACCTTTTTGTTTTATACACCCACTTACATCCAATGACTTTCTGATTCTTTGGTCTTGGCACCAACTCCCATGTTTCATTTTCAAGTAGAGCATCATACTCTTCTTGCATTGCCTTCTCCCAATTCTGTTTACCTTTAGCTTCTTCATATGTGATTGGGTCCTCTTTTGTCTTCACAATGTAAGCATAATCTTTTGTTGTTAATAAAGATGTATCATAGCTATACCTGATAGGCTCTTTTCTTTCTCTCAAGGATCTTCTGACCTCTGCACTTCTTGAAGTCTCAGCCACATTTGATTCTGGATCAAATCTTGGCCCATCTTCAACATTATCGTGCAGTTTACTTTTATAATCAACATCATCAATATCTTCTTCATACACACTTACTTTTGTCTTTCCTTTTCTTTGTATTTCTTTAACATTTGCATACTCATTTGTTGACCCTGTATACCATGTACTTTCCTCATCAAATGTAACATCTTTGGTAACAAGAAATTGCTTTGTGGATGGACTCCACAATCTGTAACCCATCTGTCTATCATCATACCCAATAAACACATACTTCTCTGCTTTGGGTTCTAGCTTATGTCTCAATTGTGAAGGAACATAAGCATATGCTAAACATCCAAATACCTTACAATGATCAAGAGTAGGTTTGTTACCCCACCATGCTTCATAAGGAGTTTTTCCATCCAAAGCTTTACAAGGTAACCTATTCACAAGGTATGTTGCAGTGTTGATAGCTTCTACCCATAAGTAATTTGGACAATTCTTTTCCTTCATCATTGCTCTTGCAAATTCTACAAGAGTTCTATTTCTTCTTTCTGCAACTCCATTTTGTTGAGGAGAGTACCTGCAAGTTACTTCTCTTTTTATACCTGCATTCCACAAATAAACATCACAGTCTTTAGAAAAATACTCTCCCCCTCCATTTGATCTCAACCTCTTGAGCTTTTGTCCTGTAATCCTTTCTGCATAAGCATGATAATGCTTGAATGTCTTGAACACTTCTGATTTGTCCTTGATTACATATAAAGTAATCCATCTGGTTGCATCATCAATAAACAACACATAATATCTGGATCCATTTATGCTATAGTCCCTTGAAGGACCCCACACATCTGTATGAATCAATTCAAGCATATTTCAATACTTATATCCTGATTTATTGTATGAAATTTTGTGTGCTTTACCTAATTGACAAGCTTCACACTTGTACACCGTATGTTGCCCTTCAACTTTTGGCAAACCAAGCACCACATCATTCCTTGACATTTCCTTTATGGCTCGCTCATTGAAATGACCTAGCCTTTTATGCCATAGGTCTAACTCAGACATCTTTTGACTTCCATAAGTAAACAAACCATATCCCACATTACCTTGAACTTTGAGAGTAAACAACCTTCCTTCCTTTTTACCTGCAATGATATTTCTATATCCTTGATTTGGATCTTGCACATAAACAACATCATTTGTGAATCTGACTTCATATCCCTTCTCCACAATTTGCCCTACACTTATCAAGTTTTTAGGAATAGTAGGAACATAAAGTACCTTGCTCAAGAGTGTATTTCCATTCTTTGTCTTCACTGATCCAATGTTTTCCACTTTATGCTTAGTGTTGTCACCTGTTTGAACTGTATTTCCACTCACCTTTGCTTCCATATCAGTCATCAATGATATATTGCCACTCAGATGATTACTACATCCTGAGTCAATATAAAACACCCTTTGGTCTTCTCCTACTGCTTCATGAGTTGCATTCAAGATGAGATGTCATGTCATCCTTCTGATCTGATGCATAATTATAATAATTGTTGTTGTAGGACTGAGATTGTAAACTTCTTCCACCTCCTCTAGCATATGATGTCCTACCGCCTCTTTCTCTGAAGTTGCCTCTTTGGTTTCTGCCTCCTCTACCTCTTTGATTAAAGCTCTGGTTATTACTTCCACCATTTTGATTGTTATACCAACAATCATTTGCCAAATGATTGGTTCTGCCACAAATCCAACAAGCTTTAGTATTATCTTTGTTCTTACCTGTTCTACCTTTACCTCTAAAGTTCATCTTTCCTTTTGTAAATTTAGCTTGACTTGAAGTTCCTTCATCATCAGTTGACTGCTTCCCTTTGCCATTCTGTTTCTTGTCCTTGGAGTACATAGCTTGACTTGCACTCCTGTCATTGTCTCCCTTAATGTCCAGCTCAAAAGTTAGCATGTGTCCTAGCAATTGATTAAGATCAGGAGTAAAGTGATCTAATGACAATTCTATGGACAATATGAAAGGCTTCCACTTCTCATCTCCTCTCAAACCTGTAAGTATTTGCCTTACCAACTTATCCTCTTCAATGTCTTCATCTACTGCTCCCAAGCTATCTGCAATATCCTTCATCCTTGCCACATAATCAGAAATTGATTGTGAGCTCTTCTTCTTGAAAGTTGTAAACTCTGCCCATAATGAAGACTTCCTTGACTTGGTTGTGTTTTGGAAATGCTCTTCCAAAGCATTCCACACATCTGTTGCACTTTCTAATTCTCTGATGTGAGGTAGAAGATAATCATTTACAGCCATGTAAATGATGCTCCTAGCTTGAGCATCCTTTCTCATCCAATTCTTCAACCCCGCAAGTTCCTCCCTAGTTGGAACACTAGGATCTTCAAACTCAGGCTTTTCTTCTTCTCCTGTAATGAATGCCATCAAATCTTTGCTCATGAGGTGTGCCTCCATCCTCATGGACCAAGCTGGATAGTTCTCCCTATCTAGCTTATCAATTTGCAAGCTTTCTCCCATCTTTGATCTTTTGTGTTTGCAATTACTATGATTTAAGATAATAGAGTGTACCTTTGATATGAAGCTTTAATCTTTCTTGATTCTTTGAACTCGTACTTTGTACTTCTGCAGGTTATCTTCAAGAATTTGTCCTTGTCCACCTTCAATTAGAAGGAACTTCAATACCTGCAACAGTCGGGACTTCTAATGCCTTTACTTCACTTGTATTACACCTTCAGCTCTGATACCACTATTGGAGACCTTTTAATCTCCAAATGTCTGATTTATCTTGACTTAAGAACTTCTCTATATCAAGAATAAATCAAACTTTACACAAACTTCAAATTATCTTCCACATATATTAAGAAATACTTCTCTATATGAAGCTTTCTTCATCTTCAAGAGTCTGCTTCAGAAATAGACTTCAATCTCTTCATATTACTTTGATTTTAATCATTCAAATGATACTCACATATCCATGCTACCTTTGTGCAACTATGTTGAGCATTAGTTCTTCAAAAGAACTACTAGATTTCTAATTTGATCACTTAGATCAAACCTGTGTCAGAAACTATCTCTCAGAAATGACGACTTCGACATGGTCAACTTCTTAAGTTGATTTCTCACAGCACAGATCCCATTTTGCTAAATGCTTTTAGCCATAGCTCCCTTATCTTCTAACTTAGATTTTTAGTGTGCACTTATCAAAAACTTTACATTGTGCACTGAGATCTAAGCAAAACATTGACATGAAAAAGTGTGCGACTCTGAGAAGTCTATCTGTAGACTTTACATACAAATGTTCCTATTGATCATACTCACAACATGAAAGGAATTAGATTATGAAACTTTGAACATAGCTTCATTGACTTCCATATTAGATGTGTACAAAAGGATTTCTGATCCACATGATCAGACTGAGAGAAATCAGAGAAAGACCTGACGTGAACTCGTGAAGATCACTCTCTACACATCTACCTTAATTATACTTGGCTTCTAATGACTCTCTCATATATTTCTTTACATCATTGACTTATATATATATGGTTCTAGACTTATCCCATGCCCATTACATTACTCCTTATCATCCTAAGGATTATTTATACTCAAATTACAAGAATTTCCAACTCTAATGTACATATGTATACAAGCTTCACTTTTGAGGTCTCTTCACTTTCTCAAGTGTCTTCTTCCACTTCAATATGATCATAAACTTGCTTCAAGCTCTTTGTAATCATCAATTTGTGATTGTTCTATTCCAACAATAATAGATTTTGAGACGCTTATATTGGCGAACCAAAACTGCTATATACCTTTGGCACAAAAAGATAAAATAGCTTACACAAGTGCTGCAATAGTGCATTTGGAGGTCGAAATGAGCTAAGATTGCGATTTCAACACCGCAAAGCGAAACTATTTTGATCTCGAAAACACGCTGAGTATGCTCACCAAAATTTGTGTGATTCTGAGACTGCAACTGGAGAGGTGTCAACGACGCCCTAGATGAAGCGGCGACCTACTCTGATACCAATTGTTGGAGTTAGACGTCTGCAGAAGCACACGAACAGCACAAGGAAGAAGAAGAAGCTTGGAACTCAACACACAATACTGAATGTATTACCACTAGAATGTCCAAAGATAAGTAGCCCATTAGGGCAATAGGCGTATATACAAGCTAGGGGAAAAAAACCTCCTAAAGAGGGAAAAAAGTGCCCTGGCGGTCCTTGTGTGTTCACACACATCACTACCTAAATATATCAACAAAGGTAGTGATCATGAAGAAGCGAATTTCAATAGCTAGGCAAGTTACCATTTTCTTGTAGTTGTTATTTCATACACATTGTGTGTGTGAAAAATTTTTAGGATCATGTTAGGAGTGGAGGAGTTAGGGTTAGTAGGTTGGAAAGAGAGTGTGGAAATAGAGTAGACCATATAGCTCCCAAAAAAAAATCTTTTCATTTTTTTCTTGATCTTAAGCCCAACCAGAGACTAAAAAACCAAAAATTCATCACATTCTGATCCACTTGTTTTTTGCAAGTATCATGTGCTCTAGATGACTAGTATTGTAGATAGTGTATCATCAATAACTTAGAGTTTATCAAGATTCTAGTACCAAAACGTTGAGGAGATTGCCTTTGAGGTGATACCTACACCATAAGCAATCCAAATTTGTGATTGATCACTCACATGAGGTAACACAACACCCATCGAGTATCATGAGACTAGTTTAGGGAGATTTTGAGAAGTTTTTTTACGACAAGCACATAGAGCCAGAAAGAGAGCACATATGCAGAAAAAAATTTGAATTTGGACTTTCAAAAGTCCAAGTATTATGATCGGTTGAGTTTGGTATTGTGATACTGAATTCCTGCTACGACCTCTTTGGCTCCCCCTGCCTCGAAACTGTCC
Organism: Ceratopteris richardii; assembly: GCA_020310875.1. Lineage (NCBI taxonomy): Eukaryota > Viridiplantae > Streptophyta > Polypodiopsida > Polypodiales > Pteridaceae > Ceratopteris > Ceratopteris richardii. Next base: position 36,556,161 of record CM035441.1, on the reverse strand, counting down.
TCTTCCTCCTACATGATTCTATTGTTGACCTTGGTCTTGGTTACTACTTCCTCTTCCACTTATGAAACCTCTACCTCTACCTCTTCCTCTGCCAGAGTAGAATACCTGCTCAGAACTGGGCTTTCCTTGGGAGTTTGAATCCTCACCAAGATTCTTTTCTTCAATAATCAGCATGGATACCAAATTAGCAAAATTTGGAATATTTTCTCTGGTCTGTATAAAAATTCTGAACTACTTATATGCTGCTCCTAAACCACGAAGGAACACTTCCACCTTATCATCATCATCTACATTCATGCCAATAGATGCAAGTGACTCACATATGCTTTCGATTTTCAGGGTGTAGTCACTTACCAACATGCCCTTCTTCTCCAATGTATGCAGCTCGTTCTTGAGTTGCAATTTCCATGCCTTTGTATTGGTCTCCTACAATGTGACCAAACTGTTCCAAACCTCTTTCGAAGTCTTGGCATCTTGTATGTGCCCAATCATGCTATCTTGTATGCTAACAGATAGACAATATTTACCTTTGGTGCTCCTTGATTCCATTCCTCATATGCTCTTAGCTGGTCCATAGTTTGATTCCTCTCTGGTAATTTGGAGCATTTTTGTTCTCTCCTTCAATGTACTTCCAGTAGCCTTTTCCTATCCGAAAATTATTCATTCTGAATCTCCAAGCATGGAAGTTGTTCTTATCCATGTTATCGCTCACAAGCTGTCTCATTCCATCCACGTTTGCCATTTCTGCAGCAATTCACAACACTTCAAAGCACTACAAGCAACACTTCTATTTGAACATTGTTGCACTATGACGTGACAGTTCGATCTCATAAAAACACCGTTCTTGTGTATCAACAGTACATGGAATCACTTGAAATTCTGGATCTAGAATATATGAGTGTTGCCAAATAGGACGCAAGTTATAGTTTTGCGAATTGAACTGGTTTTTCTGTGGCCCCACCTTGTGGCTCGAAAAGGAGGTCGAGATAGCTCAGAAATGCTGATCTGACAAAAACGAGTGACCTTGAAGGGATAACTTGTGAAAATGTTTTGAGGTCTTCTACCTTCACACCAATTTTCATAGCAATATGAGGTCATTTGTGAATCGTGCTCTCTCCTTCTCATGTACTCTTCACTGTCAGCCTTCTCCACAAGCTCTCTACACACTAGCTCTGATACCATGTCATGAGGAAGGAGATAAGGAAGACAGCTCACACACACACACTCACTCACATAATCAAAGAGAAGCACACACTCAGATTGAGGCAAGGAAGAATGATCTTCTTCTTCTTCTTCTTCTTCTTCTATTACATAAAAGGAATGTACAAGAATGACCTAAAAACAAGAATACAACTATTGCAATATATAAAGACCAGTACATAAGGAAAAACCTAATGTCCGCAAATGAGTGAGCTAGCAAGAAACAAATGTGCCATCACTCTCAGTAGATAAATCTAATAAAGCTCAATGAAGTGTCCTTGACATATACCGACGTGACCACTATACAGGTCAGAGAAATGAAAAAAAATGATACATGTCATCCTGGATCATCACATGTTGAGCTTGATATCTCAACATCCACCTCTACCGCTAGTGTTGCCAAATCCACCTCTTCCACCTCCTTTCTGGGTCCTTCCATTGAATCAATAATTTTTAGTGTGTGGTTGGTCTTGTTATAGATGGAACAAGGTTGAACATCTTGTCCTTTTGATCTATCATGCTTCACTCCTTTCTTCTTCCCTTTCCACTTGTTCTTGGTTGTATAGTTGTCTTGGGAAATCTCTTCTTCATCATCTTCCTTCTTCTTGCCTTTGTGTTTCTTGTCTTTCTTATCTCCATAAAGAGCACCTGTTGCTTTTACTTGATAAAAGTTGCCTTATTTCAAGTTATTGTTGGCCTCTTGGTTGAAGAGTTGTACAAGGAATATGTTGAAATGTGGAGTTTCTACATCCATGATGAGCTTATAAGTTGTGGTGAAGGATTTCCATTGCTTATCACTTCTAATTCCATTTAGAATCTGCCCATGATGGCCTCTTCTTCAATCATCTCTCCAATGGATGCTAAGTTATCTGTAACCTCCTTGACCCTCATAACAAACTCTGTGATAGTTTTTTTGGAGTCTTCTTCATTTAGTTGGAACTTGTTACATAGATGGTTCTTTCTTGCTTTGGTAGTAGCAGAAAAGAAGGTCTCAAGTGCATCCCAAGTCTCTTAAGATGTTTTGTGTCCTGTGTGGAAACAAAAAATCAGAGATAGATTTTATTATGGATGACCTTGCTTGAGCATCCCTTGCACACCAAAGTGTGAGTTTATATGTCTCCTCTTGTGTAGGTCCTCCTTTGGATCTTGGAATAGGCATAGCTTCATCACCTGATACAATTCATAAAGATTCCTAACTTGCAAATAGTCTTCCATTCTAAATTGCCAAGCAGCATAGTTGTTTCTATAAAGCTTCTCAATCATTGAGGGAAACCATCACCCATCTTGATGTAGCTCTAATACTAGTAAGAGAACTTGGAGAGGCTCGAAGGAGTTAGAAAAGTGAGGTTACAAGAGATGACATTTGGTCCAACCAATAAGCATAGTACTAGCTCGTGCACTCTTGGAGTGTCAAGTTAACCATGGGCTTGTGATTAGTGCAATAAAATCCACAATGTACTTTGGAACATCAATGAGAAATAGTTGATACAAAATAGATAAGTTTGCACATTGACTAGCTAAAAAATCTTGCTATTTTGGGATGAAACAGTCAACTTCAAATACTCAAAGGAGCTAGCATGATTACAATTTGAAAATTTTCTTTTGGAGGAATGTTATACATAAGATCACGTATCTAAAATTCACAAGATAAGGAATAAACATCAACTAGTGTGTTTGCATTGAGCTTAATAGTGATTGGTGGTACCCCCGATTTTTCAGGGTTGTGTAAAGATGGACCCTGAGACGTTAAAATAAAGATTGTTCACAATCCACCAAATTAAATGCTACCAAATTTTGTACACATCAAGTGGATAAAAATAGTTTCTAATGAATGCTTGCACATTTGGATCTCTTTAGAGAGAGAACTAGCTTCTACAATATAATTGTTGTTGAAGATGATGGTGCATTGAAATGAAGGAGGAACAAAATGATGAACAAAAGTGTATGTACGTTCCTTGAACATAATGTAAAAGATATTGTGGGTCTTTATATAGACTCCCTTGATGTTTCTCATTACTTTTTTGCAGTGAATTTGTGTTCGAATACATGCTGGTAGAGCTTTTTGTGATGAATAAATTATCTACCTACAATCTACAAAAAGGGAAAGTCAAATCTAAATGCCCTTCAAACTCATTGATAAATCATCATCATCAGCCTTCAAAACTCATGGAATCTAGGTTTCTTCTTTTATCCTTTTATAAGCATAACTCTCAAGGATTTTACATGAATAAGATATTTATAAAATAAATCCTTACAAGATACCATAAGTGAACATTAATGAAGAAAACTCTTCAATGGATATTTTTGGTATAATCCAAATGATATCTTTTTGAAGTAGACCAAATCCATCTCAAGCTAATGTAAGCTTGATGATCTAACATTGAGATTAAATTGATCTTCCATGTATTGGTGAGTATTCTACATGGCGACCTCTAGTTCCTCTAGGTGGAGGTTGTGTAAGCACATATGTAGGTGATTCATGCATTCTTTTCATCAACATGGAGTTACTTTTATCTAGGTATTGTTGGGCCTTTTAGCTCCTCTCATTTGTGGTGTAGCAGTCATCTCAATCGTAAAATCATTTTGTTGGTTCTCTTTTTTTCCATATCTCCACCATTTAATGATAATTTATAACCCCACTATTTTTTAGCTTCAAAAAGTCTTTCATGTATGTATGGAGTCAAATTGATTTGATTTCCAAATTGTCTTTTAGCATGTTACAAAGACTACACTACTATCTTCTACAACGCTATGTAACAATTCATTATTGGGAAAATAGAATGTTGTACTAGTCACACAACCTCTTCAATAGTGGATCTACCAATATATGATAAGGTCTTTTTTTGGCATCATGATCTTCATCTTTCACATCAACTATTCCATCTTTCACCCACCTGATTGTGTCATTAATAAGTTGTGTGTAAACTTAATAGTCTAAATTTTGCCTCTGCAATCTCTAACCATTGCTTTAGGGGTTGATGGCTATTATCGTGATGGATGCAAATTGTTGATTTATTTAAGACATCTTTCAAAATCAACCATGAAGATTGGAACTCATAAATACTCTAGAATGCCTATCTTTTCCCAAACGTCCTAAACTGATAGAATTCCATGAATAACTATTAAATCTTGAGTTAATACCACAAAATGATAATTTGTGTCCATGATTTTGATAATCAACTCGAAGACTTGATCTTTTAGGGATCCATCTAGCAAGCAATGTCCTCGGGTTTTGCCACACTTTCTTCAATAAAAAGAGACTTTCCCACTTCTTCAACTACCATCTCTTGAATGAGAATCACTTCAATGTTGTTAGTATCATGAAATCACCATTTTTTTAATTAGCTTTTGGCCTTTTTAGTGCACATGTGGTTGGTCAAGTACTTGAAAGATATATAATTCTCCTTCTTTATACACCTTCATAGCCTTGGTCCTCCTCTTATCTTTGGTTTTTACCTATTTTATGACTTTTTATGTGAATTTTTTGGTAATATTATTTTTTTTTGTTCACTTTCAACATCAAAAAGTTAGTCATGGATATAGAGAGATTATATGTGTTACTAAGTACAAAGAGAGAAAGAATATGAGTCTAGCCTCAAGTACAAGCTACAATTGCTACTCCATTTTTTTGGAATCTGCACCAGTAGATAGATTATTGAAGCACAAATTCCAATGCAAAGTGTTTTATTGAAGCCCTACGTGCATATTTTAGGTGTATTGTCTTTATGTGTGTAAGGAGGGTATTGCTTCTTTTTTTTGGAAACTATTGTTGTCATCGATACATTGCTTTGGTCTCCATTGCGATTGAAGTGGTGCAATTTGTTTCTATTGCTTGAACTACTTCACAATGTTTTGATTCGCCCTTTGGTCTTCAATGTTATATGTTGTCCTTTGGTTGCTTTGCAAGCTATGTACTTATGATGTTACATTCTTTATACTCTTGGGAGCCACTATCCTTGAGTGATTGTTGTTCTGTGATGTTGATTGACTTCTTTATACTCCCCTTTTGCACTTTTGGGTATACATTTCCATTGTGAGTCTCTTTGTGGTTTCATCAACTTCTTGGGTACCTATACTTGATGTTTCTTTAGTTCTCAAACCTTTGGAGTTCCCATTCTTTCCAATAATTGTACTTTTTTTATTCTTTCTTTTCAATGGTGTATCTACTACTTGTACATACCTTGATGCCTGGCTCTTTGGGATCCATATCTATTTAGTATGTGTTGGCACTACCATTCATTTTCCTTTGCAGGTTTATTGGTTCTTCTTCCTTGAATCTCTATTATTCATTATCCCTCTCTCAAGTCTTACCCCACTCGAGTTCTTAGTTGGTCCTCTTAGATCATGGGTAGAGCTTAGAATTTTGAGGGTTACAACATTTCAAAGGAAAAGGTACATTGGGTAGAGAGAAACAAGTAGTAATTGGATGAGTAATGGGATGAAAATGGTCATTCAATTTGGAGTCAAACAAAAATCCATTCTAGTAACAGTATATTGTCACACTTTCTACCTTAGGTAAGTTCTTTTCCTCAAGAAAACTATATATCCCTCTACCTTGGATCTTAATAGATATAAAACCTCGTGCTAAGTTTAGAGTGAATCCATGATTCCAAATCGATTCTTATCCTAGGATGAGATCATCCATCAAGTCTTTATCCTCGTGGAATAAAAGAATGTGCCATCATGGAATTACCTAGATGAAGTGGTAGGGTTATCTCTCATATGCACTTGATGTGATTACCTCACATACCAATCATAGGCTTGCTAACCTCTTTCACATCCAGTCCAGTGAAGGAACAGGATAGGTTGATAGGGTTCTTGGGTGGCAAAATTCAGTGATAATAGAATCCCTGTGTTTCTCCAAACTACTCTCATCGAATGAGTTAATTAACTTGTCAATTAGGGTTAAGGGTTTTAAACAAGTATATGTACCAAATAAAGAGTTTGGATTTAAAGACTTATACAAATGTACTTATCAAAAGACATAGAAATTAGGGATTTATACAATCATACATATATAAATATGTAAACAGTTAGGGTTTAGGGTTTTAAACAAGCATATATACCTAAACACAAAAAGAGTTAAAGTTTAAGGATTTGTACAAGTATACATACCTAAAAACTTAAAAAAAATAGGGGTTAAGGATTTATACAAGCATGCATAACACATAAAAAATTAGGGTTCAAGGATTCATATAGTCATACATACCTAATTACATAGAAAAAAGGGTTTAGGTATTTATACAAGCATACATACCTAAACACATAGGTTTAGGGGTTTAAACAAGCACATATACCTAAACACATAAAGAGTTAGGGTTTAGGGATTTACACAAGCATACATACCTAAAGGCACAAAAAATTAGGGTTTATGGTTTAGAAGTTTGAATATTTCAATTATGTGTTATGTTTTAGGGTTAAGCATCTTTTATCAATATTTCAATTATCCATGGCATATAGATCCTTTGGCTCATTAGGAGGAAAAAAATAGCATGTCCTTGCAATATTTGTAAGTATCTAATTGCAAGCAAGAAAGAATAACTAGAGAGCATGTGTGGAAATATGGAGAGTTTGACCATCAAATTTTATTGGGTGAAAGATATGAATCACATGGAAGAGGTTTAGTGCATTCAAATGACATAGATGCAATTCATGACCCAATATGCAACCAAGATTATGTTGAAATCAACAACGAAATAGGGAATGAATGAATTGAAGGCATGATCGATGCAATTTTTTACATTATTATTGATGTAGATGAAGATATATATGAGCATGATCATCATGAACATACTATGAAATGCCACCATCTAGAGTGGATGCAGAAAATGTACTCATATCAATAGGTATGAACTACAACAAGAACCATTCATGTCCAAATGATTATGTCTTGTATTGAAGGGAATGTTTGTGTCAATAAAAGTGCTAGAACATTTTCCTATCATGCCTAGAATAGAGATTATGTTTGATGTCCTTTCATAGAAGGTTTGATGCAATGGCATGCATCAAACCTATCTATAGATGTCATATGACATGTCTGTGTAGACTCTAGGTCATGGAAACATATTGAGCAACAATGGCATTAATCTAAAATCAAGCCTCAAAATTCACGATTGGGCTTAGATATAGATGGAGTGAATCCTTGTGGATTAAAAGTTTCTTCGTGGAGTACATGGCATGTGTGCTTAGTGAATTATAGTATTCCACCATGGTTCACGATCAAGATAGGAAATTTGATGTTGTCATTGATTGTACAAGGGAAATATAAAGTGAAGAATATAGATGCTTACTTAGCACCTTTGGTTGAAGAGCTTCAAGAATTATGACAAGGAATTGATGTAGTAGATGTGCCTTCACAAAAATATATTAAATACAAGGTATTTTTTATATGGACCATTCATGGTTGGCTAGATATGATGAATATTTTGGATTACAAATTTTTGGATATAATGCATGGCCCATATGGAGTACTTCATTCAATCCTCAATGGTCTAAATCTTTGAATAAGTTGATATATCAAGGTGCTATTTAGTATCTTCCAAATGGACATTATTTACATGATGGATAGCTAGGTCATATAGGACATGTGTCTATATGTATGCAATCGCCATAATATGTGGAAGAGAAGTGAAGGATCTATTTTGGGAATGAACAAACTATCTATATTGTATTCACTTCCATATTGGGATCGATTATTGATCAATCACTTCATAGTCTCATGCATGTTTTCAATATATATATATATATATATATATATATATATATATATATATATATATATATATATATATATATATATATATATATATATATATATATATATATATATATATATATATAGGCAAGTTACTTTGGAGAATGATGACGAGTCAAAGAGACACTCGTTTACAAAGAGAGAATTTGAAGAAATTGAAATTATTACCAATTGCTATCAAGGGAGCTTTGACGAATGAGATCCGAAGTGTTATATTCAAATTGGGTGATTTGCTGAAATGGATTTCTTCTAGAGAGATAGATGCACAATCCATCACAAAGGCTCACCTGAATTCGATTGAAATTGTATGTCTTTGAGAGAAATATTTATTGATATATTTTGATAGTGATGTGTGAACACACTTAGGATCGTTAGGGCACTTTTTCTCCTCTTTAGGAGGTTTTTTCCCTCGGCTTGTATATATGCCTATAACCCTAATGGGTTACTTATCTTTAGACCTTTAATTGCTAATACATTTAGTATTTTATGTCATGCTCAAAGATCCTTATTCTTCCTTGTGCTATTCGTGTGCTCCGCATACCTAAAATTAGGTCGTCACTTCATCTAGGGTGTCGTTGACACCCCTTCAGTTATAGCCTCAAAGTCGCACAAACATTGGTGAGCATACTGAAGGCAATTAGGAGTGCAAAACTGATTCATTCTGTGGCATCAAAATTTTGATATGAGCTCATTTCGACCTCCGAATGCACTATCATAGCAACTATGTAAGCAATTTTCTCCTTTTGTGCCAAACATAAGTACAGGTTTCGATTCATGAGTACAACCACCTCGAACTTTGCTATAGGTTTAGCAGAGCTCAATAGGGTGATTTAGTTCAACTTTTTGAAATACATTCATTTTTCTACATCAGGGTATTTAGTCAATGTTCATGGTTGAAAGCAATGATGCATTCCACATGTTGGTTGTTGAGGACAAGTTGGATGGTACTATATGATGCATCATGTACTGGTTGCAAAAGGGCTATGGAATAGTGTGCAGGGTATTGAAAAACTCCCTTCTATACCTGCAAATACAATTATTGAAGGTGATGTAAATGACATCGAAGATGATGATCTTCAGATTCCTATTCATGTTGCAGTTCCTACTACACCTACTATAGAGCAACTTCGATGGGATGGAAGAGATGCTCATGCACATGCATTGATAGCTTTGTCTATCAAACATGCCATTATCCCTCACATTTGCTCTTGCAAAACAGCAAAGGATGCTTGGGATACACTTACCACTTTATACCATGCAAGAAATGAAGCTTATGTTGCTTACCTCTGAAAACATTTGGAGAGAGCATATGAATGAAGGAGATTCTATGGATAGTTTTTTACAAAGATCAAAGGTTTGAAGGAGAAACTGATTTCTATGATGAAGTCTTGCTAGATAGTTCACTTGTGTAGACTATTCTTAATGGTCTTCTAGATTCACATCAGAGCTTTGCTTCTACTCTTTGATTGATGATGAAAGGCAATTCAAATCCCTTAACATTTGAGGATTTGGTCTTTGTTTTGTTGCAAGAAGATCAGTCTAGGCAGAACACGTCCAATATGTGTGTTGGAGATCAAGCTTTCTTAGCTAGTCAAAAGGGCAAAGGTAAATGGAGCTCATCAACTAGTAAGCACAAATTCACTAATGTTGCACAATCAAAAAAGAAATACAATAATGAGAAGAAAACAAAAAAGCACAAAAAAAATTGCAAATGTTGTAAAGGAAATGATCATGCCATAAAGAGTTGTCCAAAACTGGCTGCAAAAGAGGTAAAGAAGAAAGAGGTTAGAACGGTTTTTGCAAAGGCCTCTACACCAAAAATAGAGTCTGCCAATCTTATGAAGAATGAAGAATGGGTGTTAACTATTGTTTGCAGCTATGATCTATCTTCTCATGAGTAGTGTATGTCTCTAGTAGACTCATATGTTTCGTAATTTGATAGTTGGGCAACCAAACATATTACCTCGTAGTTTAGTTTCTTAAGTTCACCTGAGCTTGCCCCTATAGGGAATACTGTCAGACTCGCAAACAACTCCTCATATCCTATAATGGGATTTGTTAAGATCATTTTCACTATTGTTGATGATAGTTCTTCCTCATTGTCAGATGCTTTGTATGTGTTAGGGATCAATAAAAATATGTTGTTAGTTTATGTTACACTTATGTGTTCCTCGAGTAGCTTTGATGTGAACCTTTTCCCTATACATGGGCACTTTTTACTCTAGTGCTGGCTAGAGGTTTTTTCCCCATGTTACCACATACTTGATACTCTCATATGTGGTGGTACTTTGTACGTAGGGATATTATTCAGCTCTTACTTCAATTCAATTCATCATCAATAGAGAGAGCTATTCCAGCCATCGTCTTCTCCGTGTGTCTTGTTGTGTTTGTGATCCTTGTGTGTGCTTCTTGTGTGTCTCTTGCACTTCTATACACACCCAAAAGTGGTATCAGAGCAGGTTGAGCTCCTTCTCAAGTTTCGATTTTTCGCATCACGGCACTCGTGCACTTTAACAGTGCAAATCGACTTGGAGCATAGAGCTGTGAATTTCAGCAGCCAAGAAACATTTCCACCATGTGCATTGGGGTTTTACCCCCATTTCAAAGCCATTCGTGCAGTTAGAATTTCCATCAGATTGACGGTTTGTGAGCTGAAATTTCAGCATTCGTTTCACCTTTCGTCGAAGTGAAGATTTTGTCACATTCTTCTTCTTTTGTGAAATGGCAACTTGATGGGACCAACTATCCGATGTGGTCTTACATGATGAAGCATGTTCTTGTTGTTAAACAACTTTGGAACATAGTGGCAGATGTTGATCGAAGACCTGCATGTTCTTCTACTTCACAATCTATTGTCACAGATGGAGCTTCTTCTTCAAGTACAGTGGTTTCTCCTTCTCCACCTACACAGGAACAACTTAGATGGGATGGAAAAGATGCTCAAGCTCATGCTTTGATTGCGCTTTTAGTGAAGTGTCATATAGTTCCACACATTCGGTCATGTTATACATCGAGACAAGCATGAGACACTCTTGCTTCTTTGTATGCCGTGCATAATGAAGCACGTGTTGCATACTTGAGGAAGCAACTTGAGGATGTATATATGGCTGAAAATGAGTCGGTGGATGTGTATGTGACACGCATCAAGGACTTGAAAGAGTGATTGGCAAACATAGATGAGATCATTCCTGTTGGAGATAGACGTCTGCGGAAGCACGCGAACAGCACAAGGAAGAAGAAGAAGCTTGGAGCACAACACACAAGACTGAATATATTACTAGAGAATGTACAAAGATAAGTAGCCCATTAGGGCAATAGGCGTATATACAAGCCGAGGGAAAAAAACCTCCTAAAGAGGGAAAAAAGTGCCCCGGCGGTCCTAGAGTGTTCACACACATCACTACCTAAATATATCAACAAATCCCCCCTGGGAGTGATGCGGTGAACAAGGAGCTGGCACTCATGTATAAGGAAGTGCCAAGCTATGTGGAAATCACTCCACAAAAGGAAGTAAGCCCAAAGCTTTGCGGAAAGCTTCAAACTTCTCCCTAGGCAGAGCCTTCGTGAAAAGCTCTGCAATGTTCTCCTGCATGGGCACATATGCCAAGCTGATCTCCCCAACAGAGAACCTCTCCATGACATAGTGATAATGCACCTCAATGTGCTTAGTGCGAGCATGGAACACAGGGTTCCTCGCAACTGCCAATGCGCTCTGACTGTCAGTGAAGATGGTGGTGGCAGAAGACTGGCCAACACCCAAATCAGCCATAAGGCATCTGAGCCACACACACTCAACAGTAGCTGTGAAAGCTTCCCTATACTCAGCCTCACAACTGGAAGTGGCCACAGTAGGCTGCTTCTTGCTCAACCAAGATATACATGAGCTACCAAGCATGAAGCAAAAACCACTGGTGGACACACGAGTGTCATAGCAACCAGCCCAATCTGAGTCAAAAAAAGCATGCAAATCTGGCGGTAGTGATCCCCCCTTGGGATAAAACAACCCAAGTAGTCGAGTACCACTCAAGTAGAGAATGATGCGCTTAACCGCTTTCCAATGCATGACTCCTGGGCAATGCATAAACCTGCTCATGTGTGAGACAGCAAACTGAATATCTGGCCGAGTAATGCATAAGTAAATGAAGCATCCAACAGCCTGCTGATAGAGAACAGCATCAAATGCATCTCCAGCATCATGAAGACTCAATCGTAAACCTGTCTCCATAGGAGTGGCAATAGGCTTACAGTCTTCAAGGCCAAAACGCTGCAATAATGTGTCTATATATTTCGTTTGACACAAAGCCATTCCACCATCAACATGCATAAACTGAATGCCCAAATAGTGATGCAAATGCCCCAAATCAGACATCTCAAATGAGGCATGCAAATCAGCCTTAAAATCAGCAATATGTGTCTCAATAGGACCAGTGAGCAACATGTCATCAACATAGACAACAATGATCAGAAGCACATCATTAGCACGCTTAACATATAAGGTGCTTTCAGTTGGACTATTCTCAAAACCATGTGCAATCAGATAGGCATGTATCTTCTCATACCAAGCACGTGGTGCTTGCTTTAAACCATATAATGCCTTCTTTAACCTGCAAACCTGGTTTTCATGCCCTTTCTACACAAAGCCACGGGGCTGAAAAACATACACTTCTTCATGCAAGTCACCATTCAGAAATGCTGTTTTAATGTCCAACTGATGTACATTCCAACCATGATGGGCTGCAAGTGCACAAATGCTGCGAAAAGTAGTCATACAGCATGTAGGTGCAAAGGTCTCATCAAAATCAATGCCTCTTTCCTGTGCATAACCCTTTGCAACAAGCCTAGCCTTATACCTGTCAACTGTACCATCAGGTTTACGCTTCAGCTTGTATACCCACTTAGTGCCAATGGACTTTTTGCCAGGAGGCAAGTCACATAAAGACCATGTACCATTCTTCATTATAGCATCATATTCAGATTGCATAGCAGCCATCCAATTTTCTGAATTTTGTGCTTCATCAAAAGAAACAGGCTCATTCTCATCACAGAGACTAGATGCAGCCATAGCATAGCAATCTGATGCAAAGGAGGCACTATGAGAGCCTGAACGAGTACGATATGACAAAGGTGCATCTAATTTGCTGTCACGCAAAGTCTGCACCAGCCATTTTGGCATAGTTTTTGCCTTCTCAATATCAGCTCTCTCATCAACAAGTGCATCATGTAAATCTGCATCAAAAATGGAATGATCTGCATCATCATATGAAACCTGCAAAGGTTGAGAAGTTGCCTCATTAGGACCAGCACTAGCCTGTCCACCTGTAAAAAGAGGCATCAAAGTATCATACATGTCTTTGGAGCTAACAGATATCTCCTTAGTACATGAAAGCAATGGCTGAATAGCATCTTCCACAAAGACAACATCACGGCTAACCAGAATGCGTTTAGTCTGTGGATGATACAGACGATAGCCTTTACTTTCAGAACTGTACCCAACAAAAATACATTTCATCCAATTTTCTGCGATGTTGTTCAGGCACTAATGCATATGCCAAACAACCAAAAACACGCAGATGAGCAACAGATGGCTTGCGGTCATGCCAAGCCTCATATGGAGTGATAGATTGCAATGCTTTAGTGGGACACCTGTTCAGTACATATGCTGCACACATGACAGCCTCAAGCCAGAAACTATGTGGTAAAGCCTGACTTTTGACCATGCACCTCGCCATCTCCATGAGTGACCTGTTCTTTCGTTCAGCAACTCCATTCTGTTGAGGTGTATACGGCATTGTACACTGGTGTTTTATCCCACGTTCAGCCAGAAATGCATTAAAATCTGAAGACAGATATTCCCCCCCTCGATCAGAACGGAGGGTGCCCATTTTACATGCTGACAGATTTTCAACCAAAACTAAAAACTGTTTGAAGCATATGAACACTTCGGACTTTGCTTTGAGTGGATATACCCATGCATGCCTGGAAAAATCATCAATGAAAGTCACGAAGTAAAGGTAATTTCCAAAAGAGGGTGTCTGCATAGGACCACAGACATCACTATGTACAAGCTGCAATTTCTGCGTAGCCCAAACTGAACCATCTTTTGGAAAGGAAGAACGCTGCATTTTGCCCAAAATACAGCCCTTACAAACATGTTTTCCAGGTGCCTCAAGTTTGGGCAAAGAGGACACCATTTCAGATTTCTGCAGGCGTAACAAACTAGCAAAATTCAGATGACCAAATCGTGCATGCCAAAGCTTTGCATCTGACATAGCCTGAGAATCATGAACTGCACATGCCGAATCATTCACAGATCTTTCATAGTCTATGAGCTTATACAGCCCACGACATAAAATGCCAGAAGCAATAATCACCTCGCCATTTGAGAGATCATGGACTGTACTACACCTGTCATCAACGAATTTCACAACCAAGCCAATCTTGGCTAATGCAAAAACTGATATCAGGTTCTTTTTGATCCCTGGCACAAATAAAGCATCTGACAAAGTGAAAGAACTACCATCAGCAGTAGTCAGAATGATCTTACCAACTCCCATAACAGGATAAGAGGAGTTATTGGCACATGTGACAGTATTCCCTGTAGGGGCAGGCTCGAGTGAAGAGAAGAAACTGCGCTGCGAGGTAATATGTTTGGTTGCCCCACTGTCAAAGTACCAAACATCTGAGTCTACTGTAGACATGCACTGATCATGAGAAGATGGGTCAAAACTGCAGACAGTTGTAAACGCCCATTCTTCTTCCTGCACACGATTTGCAGACTCTGTTTTATGTGTAGAGGCCTCTACAACAACCATTCCAGCCTCTTTCTTCTTTGCCTCTTTAGCAGCCAATTTTGGATAGTTCTTTATAATATGATCATTTCCTTTACAGTACTTGCAGAACAATTTCTGCTTTTCTGATTTCTTTTCATCTTTATCTTGGTTCTTCGATTGTGCAGCATTTGCAGATTTCTGCTTACTAGTAGAAGAGCTCCATTTTCCTTTGCCCTTCTGACTAGCCAGGAAAGCTTGATCTGCAACATGCATAATGGACTTGTTCTGCCTGGATTGATCTTCCTGCAACAGAACAGAGACTAATTCCTCAAATGACAAGGCATTCGGATTGCCTTTCATCATCAACCGAAGAGTAGAGACAAAACTCTGATATGAATCAAGAAGACCATTCAGAACGGTCTGCACAAGTGAGCTATCTTGTATAACCTCATCAGCAGAAATCAATTGTTCCTTCAGGTCTTTGATCTTTGTAAGAAAACTGTCCATAGAATCACCTTCATTCATGTGCTCACTCTCCAACTGTTTTCGGAGGTAAGCAACACGAGCCTCATTCCTAGCCTGGTACAAAGTGGTAAGTGTATCCCAAGCATCCTTTGTTGTTCTGCAAGAGCGAATGTGAGGAATAATGGCACGTTTGACAGACAAGGCTATCAATGCATGTGCCTGGGCATCTCTGCCATCCCAACGAATCTGCTCTGTAGTAGGTGCAACAGAAACAGCAGCACGAACAGGAATCTGCGGAATATCATCTTCGACACCATCTTCATCAGTTCCAACACCTGTATTTGCAGTACCTGTCGTTACAGGTGTAACAGGACGTCTTTCAACACCCTGCACAATGTTCCACAATCCTTTTGCAACCAGTACATGTCGCATCATATAAGCCCATAATGGGTAGTTGGTACCATCCAACTTATCCTCAACAGCCAATATACGGAATACATCACTGCTTTCAGCCATGGCCGGTGACTAAAATACCTTGATGCAGAAAATTGACTGTATCTCAAAAAGTTGAACAGAACTGCTGAGACGAGTTCTGCTAGACCTGTAGCAGACTTCGAGACGCTTAAATTGGCGAACAGAAACTGGTATATACCTTTGGCACAAAAGGACAAAATAGCCTGCACAAACGCTGCGATAGTGCGTTTGGAGGCCGAAACGAGCTCAAATCGCGATTTCGGCACCACAAAACAAAGCTGTTTTGATCTCGGAAACAGCCTGAGTATGCTCACCAAATTTCGTGCGAATCTGAGACTGCAAACGGAGGAGTGTCGACGGCGCCCTAGAAGAAGCGACGACCTGCTCTGATACCAATTGTTGGAGATAGACGTCTGCAGAAGCACGCGAACAGCACAAGGAAGAAGAAGAAGCTTGGAGCACAACACACAAGGCTGAATATATTACTAGAGAATGTACAAAGATAAGTAGCCCATTAGGGCAATAGGCGTATATACAAGCCGGGGGAAAAAAACCTCCTAAAGAGGGAAAAAAGTGCCCCGGCGGTCCTAGAGTGTTCACACACATCACTACCTAAATATATCAACAATTCCGGATGCATCACTCATTTCTACATTGTTGAAAGGATTACCATAATCTTTTCAAATCTTTGCTACTACACTCCATTTGGTTGCAAAAGGAAATCCTAATATGTATGCATTTGATAAGGTTGTGTCTCTTCTTTTGCAAGAAGAGCAATCTAGAGTGAATAGTGTTGGAGAAACAATCACTAATTGGACATATATTTGAAGGTCAAATCTTAGGAAGAAAACCCCATACCTATGTGAAGGGACAAATTCACAAGTGTATCATATTTGTAAAGTTAGTTCACTTTAGTTCTAGAAGTTTTTTAAAATCACGAGAATACGAAAATCTATATAAGTTAGTTTGTATCAACTGACGTAGAGAGAGAGAGAGAGAGGAGAAGTAGAAGAAGGAGTTCATTTTATACGACTGTGTATAGTCGGGCTTCTCTGAGTGAGAAAGCATCTGTAAAACTTCTGAGTTTTCATAGTTATGAGAAAGAACTGAGTAAAGTTTTGTGTATGAGTCTCTCTCCATCATCTCCATGCTTGCCTACTGTGTGATGAATTCAAAAGTTCAAGTTTTCTGAGCAATTCGATGCCTTGCATCGAATCTTGGCTGATAAGTCATTGTTTTCATTCTCTGTGTGTTACCTGTTGTTGAATCTTTTAAAATCATGAGGTTTGTGGAGCAACTCGATGCCTGGCATCGAGTTTCAGCATAAAGTGGATGCCCGGCATCGACTTCTAGCATACAAGTGGTCTTCTTCATGTGTGTGTAAAAGAAGCTTTTTCTGGTGCAGAAAAAGGGCCTAAAAAAGCTCAAAGTCGATGCCCAGCATCGACCTTGACTGAAATTCGATGCTAGGCATCGAATTTTTTATTTTTAGACACCCAGGAATACTAAAACAGGCAAAATTTCCAGTTTTGGAAGGTCATACAGGGTCATTTTGTGAAGGACATAACTTGAGTTCTAGAGATCTGTTTGATGTATATGATAGCTTGTTGGAAAGCTCTACTCTTCTAGTTTCAGCCTATCAAGTTTCATGGAGAAATAATACTTGAGCTAGGAGAAATTAGCAAAATACTGAAGGTATGTCATTTTGGTGACTAGGAATTTCTGTAGAAGCAAAGTTCTCACTTTAGGCTATCATTTCTCAAAGTTTGGAGTGGCAATGAGTTAATGGTGACCATAGAGGTGTTCTAGTGTCACATTAATTCATTGTGGTGTTTCATACATCAACAAGTGGTATCAGAGCAGAAAGATTCTCGAGAGCAGAAGACGACAAAGGTACGAGAAGTTTTGTAAAGTTTTCCATTAAAGTTTGAAAGGTGAAGCATTTGAAGACACAAGGCATCAAAAGGTTACTTCAAAAGTATCCTCATAGACAAAGAACTTCAAAAGGTATTATCCTTTATCCTTTAAGCTCACAGGTTGCAGCAGAAGGGAAGGAGTATGGCAGATCATATCTCCATTGACAAACTGGACAGAGATAATTACCCCGCATGGGTAATGAGATTGGAAGCCTTACTTATGAGTAAGGATCTCATGATATATGTTACAGGTGAAGAAGACAAGCCAGTATTTGAAGATGAAAGCCGACCAAAGAAAGAAGAACTAGATGCTTTAAAGCATTGGCAGAAGAAGGATGCAAGTGCAAAAGCCTACATCTACAATACAATCTCTGATCATTTGCTACCACACATCAGAGGATTGGAATCATCTGAAGATATATGGAATGCATTGGAGTATCATTTCCAAAGCACTACTAAAGCAAGGAAATCAAGTCTATGGTCAGAGTTTACAACATTCAAGAAGAAGCCAAGTCAAACCATTAGTGATTATGTCACTAAGATGAAGGATCTTGCAGATAGTCTTGGATCCATAGATGAAGATGTTGAAGATCACAGATTGATTGCTCAGCTACTTGCAGGTTTGAGAGGAGATGAAAGGTGGAAACCTTTTGTCTTATAAACAGAACTTTCATTAAATCATTATGTTCCAGATTTGAACCAGTTGCTTGGTTTGATGCTCACATATGAGCAAGACTTGAAGGGAGATGGAGATAAAGGACAAAGTTCTGCAATGTACATGAAGAACAAGAAGGAAGGAGATAAAGGTAAAGCAAAGGATGAAGAGGAGTCTAGTTCTCAAGCTTATTATGCAAGAGGTAAAGGCACTGGCAGAGGAAGAGCAAGAGGCTTTGGAAGAGGAAGAGGTAATCAGAATAACAACAAGAAGGCTTGCTGGATCTGTGGATTGAGTAATCATTTGGCTCATGACTGTTGGCACAACCAACAAGGATCAAACCAGAATCAGAACAACAATAGCAGAGGCCGAGGTGGAAGATATCAAAGTAATTTTCAAAGAGGTAGACAAAGTCAAAGAGGAGGCTATGGTAGAGGTGGAGGAAGAAGTTGGGGACAGAATCAATCCTACAACACCACCTACTACAACTATGCAAATGACACACAGAATGAAAGTCATACATCATTGATGATGAACTCAATCAGTACATTAGACAAAGAAGATCTAAAGGTATTTTACATTGACTCTGGATGTTCTAATCATTTGTCAGGAAACATAGAATTGATGTCAGAATTGGAAAAAGGCATTTCTAGTCATACAGTTCAAACTGGTGATAATACAAGACATAGTGTACATTCAATTGGAAAAGTGAAATGCAAGAGTGGAGCAGATTTGCTAACCAATGTTTTGTATGTTCCTACAATACCTAAAAACTTGATTAGTGTGGGACAGATAGTTGAAAAAGGTTTTCAAGTCAGGTTTACAAATGAAGGAGTATTTGTTGAAGATCCAAAGAATGGATATAATCAGATTGTCTCTGGTAAGAAAGAAGGTAGACTCTTTACTTTAAGAGTGCAAGGGAACATTGGTCAAGCTTTGCTCACACATGGTGAAGCAGTGATTACAGAACTTGATCTCTGGCATAAGAGATTAGGTCATTTCAATGAAAGAGGAATTAAAGCTATGGTTGCTAATCAGTCTGTACTAGGATTACCAAATGTGCAAAGTCAACATATGGTTTATAAATGTGAAGCATGTCAAATGGGAAAAGCACACAGGTTACCATTTCAGAAGAAAGGATTCAAACATGATGGAGTACTTGAGCTCATTCATACAGATGTATGGGGACCAACAAAAGAAGGATCTATCAGTGGCTCAAGGTATTATATTCTTTTCATTGATGATGCTACAAGATGGATAACATTATATGTTTTGAAGGAAAGATCAGAAGTGTTTGGAGCTTTCAAGCATTTTCATGCATATGCAGAGAGAGTCACAGGTCAAAAGCTTAAGAGACTGAGGTCTGATGGAGGGGGAGAATACTTCTCCCAAGAGTTCAATGATTATCTTTGGAATGCAGGTATTAAGAGAGAAATAACCTGTAGGTATACACCACAACAAAATGGTGTAGCAGAAAGACGAAACAGGACTTTGGTTGAGTTTGCTAGAGCTATGCTAAAGGAGAAGAACTGTCCAAATTATCTTTGGGCTGAGGCTGTGAATACAGCCACATATCTTGTGAATAGATTACCATGTGCAGCTCTGAATGGAATAACTCCATATGAAGCTTGGTGGGGTAAGAAACCAACACTAGATCATTGTAGAGTGTTTGGATCAATTGCATATGCTTATGTGCCATCACAGCTTAGGCATAAACTTGAACCAAAGGCAGAAAAATATGTGTTCATTGGTTATGATGAAAAGCAGATGGGTTACAGGTTGTGGAATCCTTTAACCAAACAATTTCTTGTTTCTAGAGATGTTACATTTGATGAACAGAAAAGTTGGTATGCAGATCAAAGTCATACAGCTGAAGAATTTGAAGAAGAGGTAAGAAGATGTGAGAAAGGAAAATCAATTGTGCATGTAAATAGAGATGAAGACTATATGCAAGCAAGTACATCCACAAGTGGATTAACAAGAAGGGATGAAGAAGCTCCTATATTTGATGAAGAGGTGTATCCAGAAACTTATGAAGAATGTGAACCAAGAAGGTCAAGCAGGACTAGAAGACAACCAGAAAGGTATTCTTATGATACTTCTTACATAACTCAGATGCATATATGGTCAAAGATGATGAAGAACCCCAGAACTATGATGAAGCTAAAGGTAAGAAGCAATGGGAAGAAGCAATGAAGGAAGAATTCAATGCACTGGAGGAGAACAAGACATGGGAACTTGTTCCTAAACCAAATGGTAAGAAAGTTATTGGAAATAAATGGGTTTATAAAGTGAAGAAGCTTGCAGATGGAAGTATAGCCAGATACAAAGCTAGATTGGTGGTGAAAGGCTATGCCCAGACCTATGGCATAGATTATGATGAGACATTCAGTCCCGTAGCTAAGATGTCAACTATAAGGACAATCATTGCTATTGCAGCTTCAAAAGGATGGACTCTAAGTCAATTGGATATAAAGAATGCATTCTTGAATGGATACATATCAGATGAGGTATACATGGAACAACCTCAAGGGTTTATAGATTCCAGGTATCCAAATTTTGTTTGCAGGTTGAGAAGAGCATTGTATGGATTGAAGCAAGCTCCAAGAGCTTGGAACTATAGACTGGTGAAGTATCTCAATGATCTTGGATATCAAAGTTCAAAAGCAGATTCAAGTCTACTTATCAAAAGAACAGAGGAAGGTACAATCTACATTTGTATTTATGTAGATGACATTATAATCACAGGTACTTCACATGAAGGAATCAAGGAGGTAAAGAGATTACTTGAAAAAGAATTCAAGATCAGTGATTTAGGAAAGTTATCATACTTTCTTGGAATGGAAGTTACTTATACAGATCATGGCATATATGTGTCACAAGAAAGGTATCTTCTGAACTTGTTGAAGAAGTTTGATATGGAAAATTCCAGAGAAGCTTCAACTCCACTTGAAGTTAATCACAAGCTTAGTAAATATGATGGTGCAGACTACAAAGATATGAGGAAGTATCAATCTCTTGTGAGTAGTTTGATTTATGCTACACTAACAAGACCTGATCTTAGTTATGCAGTGGGAATTTTGTCACAATTCATGCATTGTCCAAAGGACCCACATTGGATTGCAGGTCAAAGAGTTCTCAGATATATCAAAGGAACTATAAAGGAAGGATTATATTATCCTTTTACATCAGATTTGAAGTTGAGAGCCTATAGTGATTCAGATTGGGCAGGTAACCAGGATGACAGAAGATCAACTCATGGTTACATGATATACATTGGTGATAAGCTTGTAAGTTGGTGTTCAAAGAAACAACATACAGTAGCATTATCATCAACTGAAGTAGAGTACAAAGGACTTGTGGAAGCAGCTAAGGAAGTCATATGGATGCAGACATTGTTCAAGAGCTTAGACATTGATCAAGGTACACCTACAATACATGGAGATAATATGAGTTCACTTTATCTTGCAACAAATCCAGTATTTCATGCAAGGACAAAGCACATAGAGATACAATATCATTTTCTCAGAGAAAAGGTAATGGAGAAGGAGATTGAAGTGGAGTATATTTCTACTAAAGATCAGTTAGCAGACATAATGACAAAGAGCTTGGATGGTGTGAAGACCAGCAGATTCAAAAGCATGGCAGGAGTAAAAGAAAAAAAGAAGATATGAAGAAATAGAGAATTTCAATTAGTGATTGAGGGGGAGCTGTTGGAGAAACAATCACTAATTGTACATATATTTGAAGGTCAAATCTTAGAAAGAAAACCCCATACCTATGTGAAGGGACAAATTCACAAGTGTATCATATTTGTAAAGTTAGTTCACTTTAGTTCTAGAAGTTTTTTAAAATCACGAGAATACGAAAATCTATATAAGTTAGTTTGTATCAACTGACGCAGAGAGAGAGAGAAGAAGTAGAAGAAGGAGTTCATTTTATACGACTGTGTATAGTCGGGCTTCTCTGAGTGAGAAAGCATCTGTAAAACTTCTGAGTTTTCATAGTTATGAGAAAGAACTAAATAAAGTTTTGTGTATGAGTCTCTCTCCATCATCTCCATGCTTGCCTACTGTGTGATGAATTCAAAAGTTCAAGTTTTCTGAGCAATTCGATGCCTTGCATCGAATCTTGGCTGATAAGTCATTGTTTTCATTCTCTGTGTGTTACCTGTTGTTGAATCTTTTAAAATCATGAGGTTTGTGGAGCAACTCGATGCCTGGCATCGAGTTTCAGCATAAAGTGGATGCCCGGCATTGACTTCTAGCATACAAGTGGTCTTCTTCATGTGTGTGTAAAAGAAGCTGTTTTTGGTGCAGAAAAAAGGCCTAAAAAAGCTCAAAGTCGATGCCCAGCATCGACCTTGACTGAAATTCGATGCTAGCCATCGAATTTTTTATTTTTAGACACCCAGGAATACTAAAACATGCAAAATTTCCAGTTTTGGAAGGTCATACAGGGTCATCTTGTGAAGGCCATAACTTGAGTTCTAGAGATCCGTTTGATGCATATGATAGCTTGTTGGAAAGCTCCACTCTTCTAGTTTCAGCCTATAAAGTTTCATGGAGAAATAATACTTGAGCTAGGAGAAATTAGCAAAATACTGAAGGTATGTCATTTCGGTGACTAGGAATTTCTGTAGAAGCAAAGTTCTCACTTTAGGCTATCATTTCTCAAAGTTTGGAGTGGCAATGAGTTAATGGTGACCAGAGAGGTGTTCTAGTGTCACATTAATTCATTTCTTGTGGTGTTTCATACATCAACAAATAGGAGTGGTTTGATTGAGGGAACGTAAGCACTTGCTATCTCACAAAAGGGGAAAAGCAAGTTTGGTTCAGCTTTGGGTTCATCAAAACCAAAGCCTCAAGCTTCCTCTTCCACTCATTCCTCTAATGATGCTGATTTGCAAAAAAGAAGAGATGCAAATATTATCGGAAGGCTGGTCATACTATTGATGAGTTTAGAAAGCTTGCTAAACGCAATGCAAGAAGAAGGAATTCGACATGTCTATTGTTGAAAATTCAGCAAATGTCAAGAATGATGAAGCTACCATGGCTCAAGATTTTTGGGCATGTGTTGTTACATGTCATTATTATGCTTCTTTGCATTCTAAATGTATGGTTGTCAGTGAGTCTGATTCGGATTGGTTCTTTGATAGTGGTGCTTCAAAGCACATAACATCATGCAAAAAAAAATTTGCCTCTTTGAAAGATGCACCCAAAGGAGGACATGCAGTGTGTGCAAACAATGCCTCTTATCCTATCATTGGAGTAGGAGAAATTGAGCTTACGGCTGCAAATGGAGGTGTGATTCTCTTGAAAAATGCATTGTATGTGCCCGATATCAAGAAGAACTTAATTTCAATTCCGTTGATTGCCAAAGTTGGACTTCATGTACACTTTGTTGATGATAAACGTATGGTTCATGATTTCAGCAATGGTGATGTTATTATCATGTCTAGTACATTATGTAATGGTTTGTATCGCATGGGGATACGAATGCCTTAGTTGCTCATACTTCTTCCATGGCTGAAATGGAGCTTTGGCATGCTTGTTTTGGTCGCTTGAACTTCAATAGTTTGCTTTACTTGCAAAAGAAGGACATGGTTATTGGTTTGCCTACACTTGAGTCCATTGAAAAGCATGCATGTGAAGGTTGCATTCTTGGAAAAATGCATCATGCTTCTTTTCCAAAAGATAGTCATACACACACTACAAGAAAGTTGCAACTTGTTCATAGTGATGTATGTGGTCCGGTCAAGACTCCATCTTTTGGGAAGCATGCATATTTTGTTACCTTCATTGATGATGCTACTCGCCATACATGGGTGTATCCTACGAAAGCAAAGAATGAGGTGAATACATGTCACATGAGTTTAGTGCTTCTCTTCATGAAAGAGGTATTTCACACCAATGTATGGTGCCATATACACCTCAGCAAAATGGTGTTGCCAAGCGTAAAAATAGAACTCTACTTGAAATGGCATGATGTATGGTTAAAGGAAAGCATCTTTCTGATAAGTTTTGGATGGAAGCAGTCATGTGTGCAAATTATGTGTTGAATCGCTACCCTACAAAAGCATTGAGAGTCATCACTCCATATGAGGCTTGGAATGCTCATAAACCTATGGTTAGTCATATGCGTGTGTTTGGTTGTTTGGCATATGCTCTTGTGCCATCACAACAACATCACAAACTTGATGACAAGGCTAATAAATGTATATTTGTTGGTTATAGTGCTGAAAGTAAGGGATATCGTTTGTACCATCCATTGACGAACACAATTATTGTGAGTCGAGATGTGGTATTTGATGAAAATTCAGTTTTCCCTCTACTTGAATGCAAAAAACAGCCAACAGTTAGCTCACAAGATGTGTTCGATACACTCATGCCTTTGTTCCAAAATGGTGCGCTTGACTATAGCCATGTAGACCAGCCAACTGAGGTTCAAAGGGCTGAAAAATTCCAGCCAAATAGGGCTGAAAATGTAGAGAATTTCTAGCCAAACATGGCTGAAAAAAATCAGCCAAAAATTATCAAAACTGTTGGAAATTTCCAACCACATATGGCTGAACATTTGCGTCAAAATATGGCTGAAAATGAGCATGAAATTCAGCCCACACATGATGTACATATTGAAGATGTTTTACATAATGAATGCATGTCTATCAAGAGTGTACAAACTATGCGAACGTGGCTGAAACAAACTTTGCAAGACAAGAAATTGAGTGCACCTTTACTTGGTAGAACAAGATCAAGCTCTCACCATGCATCAAGTAATTTTGTGGATTATTCTCTTATTGCTACAACATGTAATGAAGAGTCACTTTCTTTTGAAGATGCATGTGATCATCCACAATGGATGAATGCTATGCAATCAAAAATGGATTCCATACATAGGAATGGCACTTGGGAGTTATGTGAATCGCCAAAAGGAAAGAATGTCATTGGTACAAAGTGGGTTTATAAGATTAAGAGAAAATCTAATGGTAGCATTGATCGCTACAAAGCTAGATTGGTTGCCAAAGGATATGCGCAACAATATGGCATTGATTATGAGGAAACATTTGCACCTACTTCATGCATGACTACCATTCGTACCGTGGTTGCATTGGTTGCCCATCGAGGTTGGAAAGTGCATCAGTTGGACATAAAAACAGCCTTCTTGAATGGTGATTTGCAAGAAGAGGTTTATGTGAAGCAACCTCTTGGATTTGCTATGAAAGAGAAAGAGAATATGGTTTGTCGCTTGCATAAAGCCTTGTATGGTCTCAAGCAAGCTCCACGTGCATGGTATGACAAAATCCATAAGCACTTGATTGCTCTTGGATTCACATGTAGTCTGATTGAAAGCACACTCTATGTACGCAAAAATGGGGCTGATCTTATAGTGCTTGTTCTTTATGTCGATGACATACTCTTGATTGGGTCATGTGATGCAAAACTTGACATTCTTATGGCTGATTTGTGTTGATATATTTAGGTAGTGATGTGTGTGAACACTCTAGGGCCGCCGGGGCACTTTTTTCCCTCTTTAGGAGGTTTTTTTCCCCCGGCTTGTATATACGCCTATTGCCCTAATGGGCTACTTATCTTTGTACATTCTCTAGTAATACATTTAGTCTTGTGTGTTGTGCTCCAAGCTTCTTCTTCTTCCTTGTGTTCTTCGCGCGCTTCCGCAGACGTCTAACTCCAACAATTGGTATCAGAGCAGGTCGTCGCTTCTTCTAGGGCGCCGTCGACACTCCTCCGTTTGCAGTCTCATATTCGCACGAAATTTGGTGAGCATACTCAAGGTGTTTCCGAGATCAAAACAGCTTCACTATGTGGTGCCGAAATCGCGATATGAGCTCGTTTCGGCCTCCGAACGCACTATCGTAGCGCTTGTGCAGGCTATTTCGTCCTTTTGTGCCAAAGGTATATACCAGTTTATGTTCGCCAGTTTAAGCGTCTCGAAGTCTGCTACAGGTCTAGCAGAACTCGTCTAGGCAGTTCTGTTCAACTTTTTGAGATACAGTCAATTTTTTGCATCAAGGTATTTTAGTCACCGGCCATGGTTGAAAGCAGTGATGTATTCCGTATGTTGGCTGTTGAGGATAAGTTGGATGGTACCAACTACCCATTATGGGCTTATATGATGCGACATGTACTGGTTGCAAAAGGATTGTGGAACATTGTGCAGGGTGTTGAAAGACGTCCCGTTACACCTGTAACGACAGGTACTGCAAATACAGGGGTTGGAGCTGATGAAGATGGTGTCGAAGATGATATTTCGCAGATTCCTGTTCGTGCTGCTATTTCTGTTGCACCTACTATAGAGCAGATTCGTTGGGATGGCAGAGATGCCTAGGCACATGCATTGATAGCTTTGTCTGTCAAACGTGCCATTATTCCTCACATTCGCTCTTGTAGAACAGCAAAGGATGCTTGGGATACCCTTACCACTTTGTACCAGGCTAGGAATGAGGCTCGTGTTGCTTACCTCCGAAAACAGTTGGAGAGTGAGCACATGAATGAAGGTGATTCTATGGACAGTTTTCTTACAAAGATCAAAGACCTGAAGGAACAATTGATTTCTGCTGATGAGGTTATACCAGATAGCTCACTTGTGCAGACCGTTCTGAATGGTCTTCCTGATTCATATCAGAGTTTTGCCTCTACTCTTCGGTTGATGATGAAAGGCAATCCGAATGCTTTGTCATTTGAGGAATTAGTATTTGTTTTGTTGTAGGAAGATCAGTCCAGGCAGAACAGGTCCATTATGCGTGTTGCAGATCAAGCTTTCCTGGCTAGTCAGAAGGGCAAAGGAAAATGGAGCTCTTCTACTAGTATGCAGAAATCTGCAAATGCTGCACAATCGAAGAACCAAGATAAAGATGAGAAGAAATCAGAAAAGCAAAAATTGTTCTGCAAGTACTGTAAAGGAAATGATCATATTATAAAGAACTGTCCAAAACTGGCTGCTAAAGAGGCAAAGAAGAAAAGAGGCTAGAATGGTTGTTGCAGAGGCCTCTACACCAAAAACAGAGTCTGCAAATCTTGTGCAGGAAGAAGAATGGGCGTTTACTACTGTCTGCAGTTTTGACCCATCTTCTCATGATCAGTGCATGTCTGCAGTAGACTCAGATGTTTGGTACTTTGACAGTGGGGCGACCAAACATATTACCTCGCAGCGCAGTTTCTTCTCAGCACTCGAGCCTGCCCCTACAAGGAATATTGTCACATGCGCCAATAACTCCTCTTATCCTGTTATGGGAGTTGGTAAGATCATTCTGACTACTGCTGATGGTAGTTCTTTCACTTTGTCAGATGCTTTATTTATGCCAGGGATAAAAAAGAACCTGTTATCAGTTTCTGCATTAGCCAAGATTGGCTTGGTTGTGAAATTCGTTGATGACAGGTGTACAGTCCATGATCTGTCAAATAGCGATGTGATTATTGCTTCTGGCATTTTATGTCGTGGGCTGTATAAGCTCATAGACTATGAAAGATCTGTGAATGATTCGGCATGTGCAATTCATGATTCTCAGGCTATGTCAGATGCAAAGCTTTGGCATGCACGCTTTGGTCATCTGAATTTTGCTAGTTTGTTACGCCTGCAGAAATCTGAAATGGTGTCCTCTTTGCCCAAACTTGAGGCACCTGCTAAACATGTTTGTGAAGGCTGTATTTTGGGCAAAATGCAGCGTTCTTCCTTTCCAAAAGATGGTTCAGTTCGGGCTACGCAAAAATTGCAGCTTGTACATAGTGATGTCTGTGGTCCTATGCAGACACTCTCTTTTGGAAATTACCTTTACTTCGTGACTTTCATTGATGATTTTTCCAGGCATGCATGGGTATATCCACTCAAAACAAAGTCCGAAGTGTTCATGTGCTTCAAACAATTTTTGGTTTTGGCTGAAAATCTGTTAGCATGTAAAATGGGCATCCTCCGTTCTGATCGAGGGGGGGAATATATGTCTTCAGATTTTAATGCATTTCTTGTTGAACGTGGGATAAAACACCAGTGTACAGTGCCGTATACACCTCAACAGAATGGAGTTGCTGAACGAAAGAACAAGTCACTCATGGAGATGGCGAGGTGCATGGTCAAAAGTCAGGCTTTACCACATAGTTTCTGGCTTGAGGCTGTCATGTGTGCAGCATATGTACTAAACAGGTGTCCCACTAAAGCGTTGCAGTCTATCACTCCATATGAGGCTTGGCATGACCGTAAGCCATCTGTTGCTCATCTGCGTGTTTTTGGTTGTTTGGCATATGCATTAGTGCCTCAACAACATCGCAAAAAATTGGATGATAAGGCAGTAAAATGTATTTTTGTTGGGTACAGTTCTGAAAGTAAAGGCTATCGTCTGTATCATCCACAGACTAAACACATTCTGGTTAGCCGTGATGTTGTCTTTGTGGAAGATGCTATTCAACCATTGCTTTCATGCACTAAGGAGACATCCGTTAGCTCCAAAGACATGTATGATACTCTGATGCCTCTTTTTACAGGTGGATAGGCTAGTGCTGGTCCTAGTGAGGGAACTTCTCAGCCTTTGCAGGTTTCATATGATGATGCAGATCATTCCATTTTTTATGCAGATTTACATGATGCACTTGTTGATGAGAGAGCTGATATTGAGCAGGCAAAAACTATGCCAAAATGGCTGGTGCAGACTTTGCGTGACACAAATTAGATGCACCTTTGTCATATCGTACTCGTTCAGGCTCTCATAGCGCCTCCTTTGCATCAGATTGCTATGCTATGGCTGCATCTAGTCTCTGTGATGAGAATGAGCCTGTTTCTTTTGATGAAGCACAAAATTCAGAAAATTGGATGGCTGCTATGCAATCTGAATATGATGCTATAATGAAGAATGGTACATGGTCTTTATGTGACTTGCCTCCTGGCAAGAAGGCCATTGGCACTAAGTGGGTATACAAGCTGAAGCGTAAACCTGATGGTACAGTTGACAGGTATAAGGCTAGGCTTGTTGCAAAGGGTTATGCACAGGAAAGAGGCATTGATTTTGGTTAGACCTTTGCACCTACATGCCGTATGACTACTGTTCGGAGTATTTGTGCACTTGCAGCCCATCATGGTTGGAATGTACATCAGTTGGACATTAAAACAGTATTTCTGAATGGTGACTTGCATGAAGAAGTGTATGTTTTTCAGCCCCGTGGCTTTGTGCACAAAGGGCATGAAAACCAGGTTTGCAGGTTAAAGAAGGCATTATATGGTTTAAAGCAAGCACCACGTGCTTGGTATGAGAAGATACATGCCTATCTGATTGCACATGGTTTTGAGAACAGTCCAACTGAAGCACCTTATATGTTAAACGTGCTAATGATGTGCTTCTGATCATTGTTGTCTATGTTGATGACATGCTGCTCACAGGTCCTATTGAGACACATATTGCTGATTTTAAGGCTGATTTGCATGCCTCATTTGAGATGTCTGATTTGGGGCATTGGCATCACTATTTGGGCATTCAGTTTATGCACGTTGATGGTGGAATGGCTTTGTGTCAAACGAAATATAGTACACATTATTGCAGTGTTTTGGCCTTGAAGACTGTAAGCCTATTGCCACTCCTATGGAGACAGGTTTACGATTGAGTCTTCATGATGCTGGAGATGCATTTGATGTTGTTCTCTATCAGCAGGCTGTTGGATGCTTCATTTACTTATGCATTACTCAGCCAGATATTCAATTTGCTGTCTCACAGATGAGCAGGTTTATGCATTGCCCAGGAGTCAAGCATTGGAAAGCGGTTAAGCGCATCTTTTGCTACTTGAGTGGTACTCGGCTACTTGGATTGTTTTATCCCAAGGGGGGATCACTACCGCCAGATTTGCATGCTTTTTCTGACTCAGATTGGGCTGGTTGCTATGACACTCGTGTGTCCACCAGTGGTTTTTGCTTCATGCTTGGTAGCTCATGTATATCTTGGTTGAGCAAGAAGCAACCTATTGTGGCCACTTCCAGTTGTGAGGCTGAGTATAGGGAAGCTTTCACAGCGACTGTTGAGTGTGTGTGGCTCAGACGCCTTATGGCTGATTTGGGTGTTGGCCAGTCTTCTGCCACCACCATCTTCATTGACAGTTAGAGCGCATTGGCAGTTGCGAGGAACCCTGTGTTCCATGCTCGCACTAAGCACATTGAGGTGCATTATCACTATGTCAAGGAGAGGTTCTCTACTGGGGAGATCAGCTTGGCATATGTGCCCACGCAGGAGAACATTGCAGACCTTTTCACGAAGGCTTTGCCTAGGGAGAAGTTTGAAGCTTTCCGCAAAGCTTTGGGCTTACTTCCTTTTGTGAAGTGATTTCCACATAGCTTGGCACTTCCTTATACATGAGTGCCAGCTCCTTGTTCATCGCATCACTCCTAGGGGGGATTTGTTGATATATTTAGGTAGTGATGTGTGTGAACACTCTAGGACCGCCGGGGCACTTTTTTCCCTCTTTAGGAGGTTTTTTTCCCCCGGCTTGTATATACGCCTATTGCCCTAATGGGCTACTTATCTTTGTACATTCTCTAGTAATACATTCAATCTTGTGTGTTGTGCTCCAAGCTTCTTCTTCTTCCTTGTGTTGTTCGCGTGCTTCCGCAGACGTCTAACTCCAACAATTTGCAGCATACTTTTGATGTCACTTATCTTGGTCTTTTGGGCTACTATCTTGGCATCTAGTTTGTATCCGTTGAGTGGGGAATTGTTATGCATCAAGCAAAGTATGTTGAAAAACTACTTCAGCATTTTGTCTTTGAGGATTGCAAGCCAATTTCCACACCAGTTGAGACAGGATTCAGGTTCTCAGTTGAGGATTCAATGATTCAGTTGACACTTCTCTTTATCAGCAAGTTGTGGGATGTCTTATATATGCATGCAACACAAGGCCGAATATACAATATGCAGTTTCCCAGTTGAGTAGATTCATGCATAGCCCTGGCACTAAGCATTGGCAAGTGGTAAAATGTGTGTTTAGATATCTCAGAGGCACTTTGAGCTTAGGTCTCTTTTATGGAAGAGATGTTAAGCCATGCTTGCATGCTTTTATAGATAGTGATTGGGCTATTTGTTATGATACTCACGTGTCCACTAGTGGTAATTGCTTTTTCCTTGGAGACTCATGCATATCTTGGTTGAGTAAGAAGCAACCTACAGTGGCCACATCGAGTTGTGAAGCTGAGTACAGGGCAGTTTTCATAGCTACAGTGGAGTGTATATGGCTGAGACGCCTATTGATGGATCTTTGCATGGAGATTGATGTTGCTACACATATTCTCACTGATAGTTAGAGTGCTTTGGCTATTGCACAAAACCCAGTGTTTCATGCACGGAACAAACATATTGAGGTGCATTATCACTATGCGAGAGAGCGCATTCATGCAGGAGATATTGATTTGGTATATGTGCCTACACAAGATAATGTGGTAGACATATTCACCAAAGCTCTTCCACGGGAAAAGTTTGAAGCTTTTCGCAAATCTTTAGGCTTGTTACCTTGTGGGGGCTGATCTGTCACTCCCTATATGTGTTCACATCATTCCCTATCACCTTGTACGTAGGGATATTATTCAGCTCTTACTTCAGTTCAGTTCATCATCAATAGAGAGAGCTATTCCAGCCATCGTCTTCTCTGTGTTTCTTGCTGCGATTTTGCTCCTTGTATGTGCTTCTTGTGTGTCTCTCGCACTTCTACACACAACCAAAAGTTTTAGCATTAACAAAGATTGGCATCGTTGTCAAATTTGTTGATAACAGGTGTACAATTCATGATCTCTCAATTGGTGATATAATTATTACTTCTAGCATTTTTTGTCATGGGCTATAATAGAAATATGCAAAATATGTCAATGATTTAGCATGTGCATTTCAAGATTCTCAGGCTACCTCAGATGCAAATCTTTGGCATGCAGCTTTGATCATCTGAATTTTGCTAGTTTGGTACGCCTGCAAAAATCTGAAATGGCTTGAGGCACCTTGTAAACATCTCCATCAAGGATGTATTTTGGGCAAAATGAAGCACTCCTCCTTCCCAAAAGATGGTTCGATTCATGGTACTCGTAAGTTGTAGTTTGTTCATAGTGATGTTTATGGTCCTATGTAGACACATTCTTTTGGGAACTACCTTTACTATGTGACTTTTATTGTTGATTTTTTCAGGCATGCATGGGTGTATCCATTGAAAGAAAATTCCAAAGTGTTTATGTGCTTCAAGCAGTTTCTAATTTTGGCTAAAACAATTGGGCATGCTCCATTCTAATCACGGGGGAATACATGTCTTATCATTTTAATGCATTTCTGCTTGAACCTAGCATAAAACATCAATGAATAGTATTCTATACACCTAAAAAAAATGGATTTTCTAAAAGAAAGAATAGGTCTCTCATGGAGATGTTGAGGTGTATGGTCAAAAGTCACGCTTTACCACATAATTTCTCGTTTGACGCTATTATGTGTGCAACATATGTACTTAAGAGGTGTCCCACCAAAGCACTACAAATCGATCACTCCATATGAGGCTTGGCATGGTTGCAAGCCATTTGTTGCTCATTTTTGTGTCTTTGGTTGTTTGGCATATGCATTAGTGCTTGAACAACAATGCAGGAAATTGGACAATAAAGTAGTGAAATGTATTTTTGTTGGGTATAGTTCTTAAAGCATAGGCTATCATCTGTATCATCCAGAGACTAAATGCATTTTGGTTAGTCATGATGTTGTTTTTATGGCCTCTTTTTAGAGGTGGACAATCAAGTGGTGGTCCAAATGAGGGAATTTCACAGCCTTTACAGGTGTGTATGACACTTTGCTACCTCTTTTTATAGGTGGACAATCAAGTGGTGGTCCAAATGAGGCAATTTCTCAGACTTTACAAGTTTCACATGATGATGCAAATCATCCCATTTCTAATGCAGATACATGATGCACTTTTTGATGAGAGGATTGATATAGAGAAGGCAAAAACTATGCCAAAATGATTGATGCAAACTTTGAGCGATAGAAAATTAGATGCACCATTATCATATCCTACTTGTTTAGGCTCTCATAATGATTCTTTTGCATCAAATTACTATGCAGTGATTGCCTCTAGTCTTTGTGATGAGAATGAGTCTATTTCTTTTGACAAAGCACAAAATTCAGAAAATTGGATGGCTGGTATGCAATCATAATATGATGCTATTATGAAGAATGGTACTTGGTCTTTATGTGATTTGCCTCCATGCAAAAAGGCCATTGGCACTAAATGGGTATACAAGCTGAAACATAGCCAAATGCAACAATTGATAGGTACAAGGCTAGGATTGTCGCAAAAGGTTATGCTCAAGAGAGAGGCATTGATTTTGACCATCGTTCCTAGCATTTGTGCACTTGCAACTTATCATGGTTAAAATTGCATTTATGAATGGTGATTTACATGAATAAGTGTATGTATTCCAACCTTGTGGTTTTGTGCAAAAAGGGCATGAAAACAAAGTGTGTAGGTTAAAACGAGCATTATATGGTTTGAAGCAAGCACCACTACTTGGTATGAAAAGATACTTGCCTACTTGATTACACATGGTTCTAAGAATAGTCCAGTTTAGAGCACATTATATGTTAAACATGCAAACGATGTGCTTCTCATCATTCTTGTGTATGTTGATGACATGTTGCTTATTGGTCCTAATGAGAAGCATATTGCTGAACTTAAGGTTGATTTGCATGCCTCTTTTGAGATGTCGGATTTGGGGCATTTGCATCATTATTTGGGCATTCATTTTATGAAAGTTGATGGGGGAATAGCTTTGTGTCAAATGAAATATATTTGCACATTATTGTAGTATTTTGGCCTTGAAAATTGTAAACCTATTGCTACTCCTATGGAAACAAGTTTATGATTGAGCCTTCATGATGTTGCAGATGCATTTGATCTTGTTCTCTATCAGTAGGTTGTTGGATGATAGATTTACTTATGCATAACTTGGCCTAATATTCAGTTTTTTGACTCTCAGATGAGTAGGTTTATGCATTGTCCAGGTGTCAAGCTTTGGCAGGTGGTTAAGCGCACCGTTCTCTACTTTATTGGTACTCGGTTACTTGGATTGTTTTATCCCAAGGGGGGATCACTCCTGCCATATTTACATGCATTTTCTAACTCTAATTGGGTTGGATGTTGTGACACTCGTGTGTCCATTAGTGGTTTTTGCTTCATGCTTGGTAGCTCATGCATATCTTGGTTGAGCAAGAAGTAGCCTACTGTGGCCAGTTCTAGTTGTAAGGTTGGCTACATGGCAACTTTGACAATGAATGTTGAGTGTGTGTGGCTCGGGTGCCTTTTGGCTGATTTGGTTGTTGGTCAATCTTCTTCCACCACAACTTCACTGATAGTTAGAGCACATTGACAATTGCAAGGGACCCTGTGTTCCATGCTCGCACAAAGCACATTAAGGTGCATTATCATTATGTCAAGGAGAGGTTCTTTACTGGAGAGATCAGTTTGGCTGATATATTTTGATAATTTTGTGTGGGAACACACTTAGGATTGTGGGCACTTTTTCCCTCTTTAGGAGGTTTTTTTCTCTTGGCTCGTATGTATGCCTATAACCCTTATGAGTTATTTATCTTTGTACATTCACTTGGTAATACATTCAGTATTGTGTGTTGTGCTCCAACCTTCTTCTTCTTCTTCTTCCTTGTGTTATTCATGTGCTTCCTCATACCTCAAACTCCAACAATATTTACATGATAATTTTTTTATTATTCTAGTATACTCACTTTTACATATAGTAGATGAGGTTGCAATTGTAGGAACTATGCATACAAGATGGATATTCTTTTTAGAGTGTTTCATGAAGATGTTAAAAGAATTTGTTCATAAAAAATCTCGACTTGAAGGAAGTATGACATAAGGTTGGTTGATAGAAGAGGTGTTAGTATTAATGATAGAATTCTTTTTGGCTTCAGATTTGGGGATGTTATGTTTACAGTCTCAAGTAGAAGTTCCAAAAGTTATGGAGAAAAAGCACAAGGTATAGGCATCAAAAGAAAAATGGATGTAGGATTACGGTAAAAGATAATGAAATTTGTTCTATTAAATAAGCCTAATGCAAAAATGATTCGATTTATATGAAGAAGAGAAGAAGTAGTATAAGAAAAATTGACTTCTTTTTTGACGTGACCAAAGAACAAGAGAGTTGTCATAGCTAGACCACTTAGCTATATTACCTGATTTTCCAACTAATGAATGGCTTCAAGCAACCATTTCTAAAGTTCGTGCACCAGTTCAAGTCATATCTGATGGTGAAGACAAGGTACTTTTGGGATGTGATTGGAGGTTTCATAGATACAATGCATTATATTCATATAGGAAACAATTCTCAAACTGAGAAAATCAATTAAGGTCATCCCACTATGCATTGTGGTGTATGTCAGAGCTTTATACAAATAGGAAAAGCAAGTCCACAAGATACAAATGATCAAATCTCTAATTTAGATTATTTTGGTATTATCAAAGATGTCTTGAAGATTTTTTTTGGTAGTTTGATATGTTTCTATTCAATGTCAAGTCGTTTAAAGTGATCACCCCTAGCCAAATGCAACTAGATAAAAATATCCTAGTGGTTTTGTAAAAATAGATTCAATAAAATTTCTGTTTGATGATTCCCTATGGACAATATTCCCTATGGGAGCAAGCTCAAGGGAACGGAAAAAACTACATTGCAAGGTAATGTGTTTGGTTGCACCACTACCAAAGTACCAAACATTGGAGCCTATTACCGTCATACACTACCCATGAGAAGATGGTTCATAGTTGCAATGAGTAGTAAATGACCATTCTTTATTTTGAACAAGGTTAGCAGACTTTGTTTTTGGTGTAGAGGCCTCTGCAACAACCA
Source organism: Ceratopteris richardii (assembly GCA_020310875.1). Classification (NCBI taxonomy): domain Eukaryota; kingdom Viridiplantae; phylum Streptophyta; class Polypodiopsida; order Polypodiales; family Pteridaceae; genus Ceratopteris; species Ceratopteris richardii. The sequence goes on along the minus strand of CM035441.1, from coordinate 36,520,056 downwards.
TTTTAGCCTCTTTCTTCTCTGTCTCTTTTTGCAGTCAATTTAGGACAACTCTTAATGACATGATCATTTGCCTCACAATACTTGCAAAGCTATTTTTTCCCTTTTTTGTTTTCTTTTCATCTTTTTCTTCCTTCTTTGACTATGAAACATTAGAAGATTTATGCTTACTAGTAGATGATCTCCATTTACCTTTGCCCTTCTAATTAGCCAAAAAAAGCTTGGTCTCCAACATGCATAATTGACCTATTCTAATAGACTGGTTTCCTTGCAACAAAATGGGGACTAACTCCTCAAAGGTTAAGGAATTTAGATTTCCTTTCATCATCAATCGAAGAGTAGAAGAAAAACTCTGATGAGAATTTGTAAGATCATTGTGAGGAGTTTGCCACAAGTAAATTCTTTGGAAAAGTCTCATCAACAAAATTCAACTGCTCTTTCAAATCCTTGATCAGTTGCTCTATAGTAGGTGTGTCTTGCTTCGTTTGTGCTCCTTGTGTGTGCTTCTCATGTGTCTCTCGCACTTCTACACACACCCAACATGTACAAGTGAGGATTTGAATATCTTCAAAAATGGATTGATAAAAGAGAAACTTCATGAACAATCAAGACTTTGATATGATCATATAACAAAAACACAAAATACTTGAGAAACTTGAAGATCAACCTTAACTTTGGAGAATTGAAGATCAATCTTAACTTCTCTTAAACTTGCATATCAAACTTAACTTAGCTTGATCTATCACAATGGGAGGCATATTAAGCACCTACGTTCTTATTCAACAAAGTGCAACTTTATCAACCATTTTCATCAATTTAGAAAAAGGGTAAGTCATGTCACAATGGGAGGCATATTAAGCACCTACGTTCTTATTCAACAAAGTGCAACTTTATCAACCATTTTCATCAATTTAGAAAAAGGGTAATTCAATCATGACTGATAAGGAAATTCATAAGGTATCCTTGCCCTTTGCCCTTCAAATGAAAGTACCATAGGATTCTTTGTTCTTCTTGTTGAACTCAATTATGTTTTTTCCTTCTGAATAAGATTAGAAAATTGTATTACCAAAGATTTTGCACATGTGTTCTAGGGGATCGCCAAACATTTCAAGGAATTCTCATCTCTCATGAGGGATCCACATATATATTTATGCATGTATTGATTCTTCATACATGTTTACTCTCAAGGTTGGTTCAAACAAGTTCAACAATAAGAGCTATGAGGCCCAATTCATAGTCCATGCTAGTACTTTATCTCCACCTCGAAAAGTAAACATATGTCTTACATTTAGTCATTGCTATTCAAAGTGGGCAATGACATTGGTACAGTAGATGTCCAAGTCATGGCCCATCGAAGGGCGATTTATATTTCCACACCCCCTCTCCCCCCATCCCTACATGCGTTTCATCCTCACTTAACAGATAAAATAATTTATATTGGCAAATTCAATGATTATTTCATTCAATGACTATAAGGATATTTTTTTGTGCTTAAAAATCCCTTTCCTTAACATTTTAACCTATATTTTTTTCAAGAGAGTCTCCCACTTTAGGCAATCCACTCAAAGTTCACTTTTAAAAGATTGATGAAATTATGTTTGAAATTAGAAAGAAGAATCCATGTACCATGGGAACCCCCTATATCCAAGAGACTTTCCATGATGTTGGTGGCGTCTCGTATGAACCCAAGCTTGTAATTTATTTTTCTTTGATTTTTTTTTTCGAAATATTTCGAGTCATACAAAAACTTCTTCCCATTCAAATGCTTCTCACACAGCTCATGTCAGTGGTTTTGCATGACGAATCATCATTGATTGGGTGATGGAACCACGAAAGCGAGGGCAGTCCACCACGCAGTAGTTTCCCAAACGATCTGTAGCTCCGATTACTGACCATCTCCTTTGTGTGACTTCTTCCTTCGACATCCGGAGGGGCTTCCAAGTTCCAAGTCGTCTGTTGCGTCTTTTTTTTTTCACTCATCTCACATCCAACGAAGACTTGTCGAATCTCGATCTCGAATTCCCAGTTTCTGCGCAAGATAGGGCCCTAACCATGAAGCTTGTCATCTAGCATTACTGTCCCCGCTCCCCCTACTCCGCTCATCCCGTTTGTCTGCATCTCTAAGGGCATCGTGGGGTCCCTGAGCCATCCTCCAGGATAGGTCACTTTATGGAATCCGACTTTAGAAGCAGGAGCAGAGAGGGCGCTTGGTGATATCATGCCTCTCTGAAGGATTTGCTGTAGTCTGAGGTAGTTAATAAACTACTAAGATACGTCTGCAAACGTAGGAATGTCCTCTGAATGTAAGATTAATCACGCTCTTTCTCGAAAACGAGCTTGAATGCTTTCTAAATGTTAGAAATGTTTTCTCGTCATTTATCACGCTCTTTCTCGAAAACGAGCTTGAATGTTTTCTAAATGTTAGCTTGAATGCCTCTCTGAAGGATTTGCTTGTAGTCTGAGGTAGTTAATAAACTACTAAGATACGTCTGCAAACGTAGGAATGTCCTCTGAATGTAAGATTAATCACGCTCTTTCTCGAAAACGAGCTTGAATGCTTTCTAAATGTTAGAAATGTTTTCTCGTCATTTATCATTCACAGCGCTTCTCGCGTTCATGAGTATGCCTTACACTTGTGCTCACAGTGGTTTGAGTGCAAACGGAAAGAACAGAAAGGCAACAGGCTTATAGCAGAGTGGAAAGGACGAATTTACTGGGGGCATAGAAAAGGAGAGGTGGGCATGGCGACGTCTGCATTTCGCTCTGCTACAAGGAGAAACTGCCAGGTTGGAGGTAGTTCAAACTCGACAGAGCTCGGCGGTGTTCCTTCAACCCCCAGGTCTAAGAGGGATCCCTCGCCTAGTGGCAGAGGTTTCCATAGAAGGTCTGCCAGCGTGACGGATTTCTCAGCTAGGTATTTGTCTGATTGCTCCTCAACTGTGGATTATCGCTCTGGCTACAACAAGGGCTCCAGAAATGGCCGTCGTTCAGTGTGTCCCAGTGACTCCGAGGTATGTTTATGTAGAGGTGATCCGTCATTCGAAAGAAAAACAGCATAAAGTTTCAGCTTTCTCAACAGGTTTTGTTTGAGTTTCTGCTTTGTTCTGTGATCCTTCACTTGAGGGAGGGTTTCTAGAAGTCACAGAGATATGGTTGGTCTTTGGAGTTATATCCCTAAAAGACGTGAACACTTTGGATGATAGTTCTACGGTTATTCTCCCTATAACCTGCAGCTTATTAATCCTGAAATAAGCCGTGATCATTGGAATTCGAAGATTGGCTGCTATTCTTTCAAATAAAAGCAGTATTTATTTTCTGTTAAATAGCGTCCGGCGTTCGGAAGAGCTGTGTTTAAACAGATTGTGTGATGTGGATTGGTACACGGTTGAAGTATGTGTGTACCAATGATTTGAACATGTTTTAACGTATATTGATGTTATAGCTTGTTCGAATGATTTTCTGCCAGTTCGAACCCTTCACATTCCGCATCTTGATGCTGTTATTCTGCTTATAGAAGCATTTAGAAAGCGATTTTCGTCAACCATATGTTAGAGAAATAACTAATTTGACTGCAGATGCCGGACTAAGAATGAGCATTTGTGTATCAAATAACTGACAAGAATTGATCTGCATTCATTGATGCTGTAGACGAATAATCAACTTTCGCCTTATCTAAGAGAGAGTTTTTGGCTTCTCATTCACTTACTGACATGTGGATGTGGTTATAGAGTGACATGGAGAGTTTGTCTGCACATCGGCCATATGGCAGACGAGGTATTGAATCAGAAGATGAAAGGCTTGCAGACCCAAGTGTGGTGAAGGCAGGCTTCGCGAAACCTGGACCTAAGGGACTCCGGAGGACTTTAAGCAGCCAAGATCTTTCCCAAACTATCAATAAAATGGTCTGTTTCAGTACTCCCATCTATGGTCTCATATTGTGTGTGTGGGTGAGTTTGTACCCCCCCCCCCCCCCGCTGAAAAAAAAAAATCTTTGAGCTGTATGTGGACTGGCTTCAATATGCCATTTCTGTTGAATTGCTGTCCCATATATGGAGGTTTATGAGTAGCAGGGATGTTTATTGTCTAGATATGTGGCTGATTACTGTTTGTGCACGTGTTGTTCTCTTTTGCAACTCACATTTATAATTTTTGTGTCCATTTTGTGTTACAATGACTTGGTGAGTGAATGACCTGGGCATGTTGTATAGGGAATCCGGATCCTGAGTGTACTTTGGCAAACTGGGTTTAATCCTGGCATACCTGAAGTGGCTTTCTTGATGGATTTTACACTTCATATGTAGTTCTGTCCGTGATCTTGCATGCTTTTGTTGGCTTCTTGCGAGCTCTTATCTTTTAATCTCATTGATGGGTTTAACTTCTTGAATCTGATTGAAGGGTTGCAGATTTTCAAATCTGAATAGATTTCATTGAGTTATCTGCATAAGGAACCTAACCTGTAGCTATCTTTCAGAGGATCCATTCTCCAGCACTTGAGAGACAGACCAAAGCAGATCATACAGAAGAACTTGTTGAAGAAAAGACCATACAGGCTGTTTATGCACAAATGAAGGCAAGTGTGCCAGTATGTGCTTTGGTTTACAATTATAAGCTCAAGTTTGTCACTGACACTGGTAACTTATTCCAAGTTTTCAGTCATTACACCATGATCCTCCCGTTGGGGATGTTGGAATGATTGATTTTTTGGATGCTATGAAGTCTGAGGTCCGCCGTGCAGTTTCTGATATTAGAAAGGAACTTGAAGAGGTAAATGTTGTACTCGCTGTTTTATCTAGTAAGATTACTATGTGCAGGATCATATTATGTTTGTTATACACACAAATCGTTTTTTATCACTAGAATTGGGGAAAATCCTTCCACCTGTCTGTGATTTGCTCAATGTATTTGAATGTTTTTCTCTGTCAGTGAACTGTTTTCTTTAGTTCATCTCTCAAGCTTTATTTAGAACATGTAGTTTTGCTTCTTGTTATGCACAATCTATTTGTAGGTGTTGTGTGATTACTAGAGCAGTCTTATTGATTGGTTAGCAATGAAAGTTAAGAGGATGAGCTGATGGGGTCTACTTTTTTTATCAGTCTGTACAAAAGAACAGTCAGACACCATCAGCTAGAAGAACAGAAAATGTTGCAGAACCACAGGGAACGAACATTATACAGGCTGTAGCAAACATCCGGAAGGAATACACGGCAAAATTACAAGAGGTAAGTTTTTTTTAACGTATATGATACATATATTCACATATATTTACTCTTTGCTGGAGAGCCTCTTCTCACAATCACAGTATTTCTCTCCACATGTGAGGAAAATGTATAAAAGGCTCTGTGAATTTATAAGTTGGTACCTACACATCTTAGTGATCAAATATTCTTTTGCAGTTGAGGTGAGGCTTTATGTCAGAATTGTGTAGAGCTATATCAACCTATCCTGTGACAGATATGCAGGTTTATCATGCAGTGATATTTACTAACATATTAAGTGTTGCAACAGCCTAGAAGAACAATTGCCATGGCAGAACTTGCTATACAGTTCTCTTTCTCTTCCTATTGATAGTGGAATACGAGTATGTGGCAACTTGGCTTTAGAATGATTCAGTTCACACGATAATGTAGTTGTTTGAGCTTTTGAGGGATTCCACCTTTGGAGTTTCTGCACTGTTTTCAGTTTAATTTGAAAATTTTCTACTTTAAAGTCCAATGTATTGAAAGATTATTATGGGAGACTGAGACACAACTATCTTTCTCCCCCTCTTCTGATAGTGGAATAAGAATATATAGCATTGTGGCTTTATAATGATTCAGTTCACATAACAATCTAGTTGTTTGAACTAGTGAGGCATTCCTTTAGGGCACCTTCTACTTGGGGTTTTGACACATTTGAAGTTCAAGTTGAAGATTTTCTGTGTTGGTTTTGAGTCCAATATATTGAAACATTTGTATGCTTTCGAATGATGGTTCCAACTCTAGGAAGATTTTTGTGATGTGTAGTTTTCAATGTTTCATAACGTTTAGGTGATCCCATTTTTTGAATTTGACCAGCCTTTAGCTTGGGGGCACATAAATTTGTCAGATCATAGGTCATCATGACCCTATGTTTTTGGGGGGTTTAAGAAGCCTCACAGCTAGATAGTGCTACCGAAAAGCTCCATGGCTAGACGGAGCTAACCATGGTTGTTATGGATGGGATTTTGACTTCTGACATTCAACTGACATTTGATGGGTGTGGTAAAACATTTTTTTAATGTTTTTGGTTGTGGTCTTTTTTTTTTCAAAAATTGAAACTCAAGTTTATATATTATTTTTGTGCAAGGTTGTTAGCAACGTTTTCGCAACGTCCAAGGCAACGTGTTGCTAACGCGTTAGCAACATTGCAACGTTTAGGCCTGGATGTTGCGAAAACGTTGCGAACCTTTTTTTTTGCAAATATAGTAACCTAGATGTATATTATAATATTTACATATATAATATGTATTATGTAGTATGTATTATGTTAATTTATGTAATTTGTATTGAATATTTATGATTCATTCCAAATTCCCAAATCCTTGATCAATCATCAATGCAGTGATGGCAGAATCCAGATGCACATTGCACATGTATGATGTCAGAATTTACAAATAATCATTATCATGACTCAGTGACTCATTCTAAAATTCAAATTCACAATGCACATTCAAGCAACTTACTAGTAACTACTAACCACTTAGTACTTAGTACTTACTACTTACTACTTAGCAATGTTCATGTTGGAACTTGGCACCAGGCAATTTCATTATTTTCAAGAATCAAACTTCAAAGCATCTCATATGACATCAGAGTCCAGGCAAATACATTAATATATATATATATATACAACTTACAAGTTACAAGTAACATAGAAAAACAAACTTCAAAGAATTATAATTTATGACATCAGGCAAAAACATGTCAAAAAGTCAACCTCATCTCAAAATTATGACACTGACTGTCATAACTTATATGTGATAGCAGAATCCAATGTCCATAATACGTATACATCAATGATCATACCAGTATCCATCATCCATGATACATCATACCACTAAGTAGTCAAACAATAAACTGTCAATAATACAATGATCAATCAATATATCAAGTAAATCATAAGTCATAATATCATAATACATGTGACTGTCACGTGATCGGTCATCAATCCTTAAAATCCTTTGAGTCACTAATAATTATCACCATCATCATCATCATCACTATCATCATCATCATGTGGTGCTCGACTAGTAGATGCCTCCATCCTACTAGTAGATGGACATGGTGCACTATGTGCTCACTATCATCGTCATCATCACTATCATCATCATCATGTGGTGCTCGACTAGTAGATGCCTCCATCCTACTAGTAGATGGACCTGGTACACTATGTGCTCTATGACTAGAATGAGTCTGAGAAGCACTCGTATCATGCTGTGGCACTGTCAACTCCTCATAGAGCATGTCATATAGATCAAGATCCTCTGTCGGAATGCTAGGTATATCATGGATCCTCTCTATATCAAGCTCATCGACGTTCACATGCCGCACCTCTGTTGAGTGGCCACCATGCTCCAATAAACGCAAGTTGCAGTGGCAATAGACAAGCCGCACCAACTGCAATGTAGATAGTCTATTCCTCTTCTTTGTATGGAAGAGGGGCCATGTACTCCAATTCCTTTCACATGGACTTGCACTACAGTCTTGTGAAAGTATGCGGATGGCTAACTTTCTTTGCAAGATAAAAAAGAAAGAGTTCATTAAAAATTAAAGACTCAAGAGGAATGACTCATGAGACTAAGTTATAACTTATTAGTTAAAGACTCAAGAGGAAAGTGGAATGACTTACTAGCTCAGGTGTACCAACACCGTATCTCTCCCACCATGTCAGAGGCATCATCTGCATGCTTCTCAAGCATGCCGTGTCTCTACCAAAAAGTCCTTCATTATTCTGAAACTGGGTGAGCTGAAGCTCCAACTTCCCACGTAGCTCTACATCCGAAGGTCCATAAACGCATCGCAACGCGTTGCAATGCAACACTGTTTTTGTGCACACATTATATTATATATATTTGAACAAAATAAACATTCTCACTCATTCCTGGACAAAAGAGAGTAAAGACCATCCTAGCGACATAACATTAGTACGTACAACCCATGTCATAGCCACCTTCCACGATGGCTCTAGACCTTGCAAGGCATGACCCTCGCCGTAGGTCTCCTCGACTATCTAGTTGCACTCCGACCTTGGTATGCAAAATCCTCCCCAAGGATTTCCTTGGATTGTCAAGGCCGCACTTTGATCAATCCCTCTTATGTCTTGAGTCACACCTGGTGGGTCCACATAGCACTTCAACGGAGTACTCCTTTCTGCATCCCCACTATAGGATCCAACAGATCCTCGAGGATTTGGGTCAATACCCAAGATCTTTAGAATCCCCGTGAATATGCCAGGGTCTCACCTTGCCACTTCCTAATCAAAGAGGAAAGTGAGTGTACGCATGCCCTTCATCTTGAGCACGCCATGGGTATACTCAAATCTTGGGCAAAGGACCCCACCTGACCATGAATAGCCACCATGGCTCATCTAGTGGAGTTAAAAATCTGAATATACCCACCTCCTAATCTATGCATCCAAGTATGAATCGCGATGTTATTGAAGTGATCGGTAAGAAGACCCCTTCCGGGACGTAGCTCGTGCATGTCTGTAGGGTATGGAAGTCATCATATCTTCCATTGGCTGAACCGGACTGGCTAAAGCTGATGACTGAGAATTAATGGGTTGTGTGAACATCTCCATGACGAAGAAGAAGTTGGAGTGGCTGAGAGTGCAAGTATGGAGGCTGAGGTATGAAGGACTCTTCCCTCTATGTGCAATCTTGGTGAATGTGTGCTATGCCAAGAGGAAGAGAGGAGAAGCCCATTTGTATGTTCCTAAATTAAGATTCTCCCACCTCCACTATTTTTCAGCTACTTAATTGATTCAGAAACTTTTCTAAACTTTCTAATTGTACACATCACCCAACTAATACCAGCCATATGGAATGTATGGAGGGGAATGCATGCGCCCAATTTGATGAGGTGGCTCCACCAAATTTATGCCATGTGGAAGACCCCAAATGGAAGATTCCTTGTTGTCCAAGTAATTTCCTTGCAGCTCATGTAATTGCCTTGCAGCTCAAGTAATCGTTGCAGCTCAAGTAATCGCCTTGTAGACCAAGTAATTGCCTCGCAGCTCAAGTTATCGCCTTGGAGCCTGAGTAATCGCATTGCAGGCCAAGTAATCCCCTGCACAAGGCTAAAAAAACCATTTCTCATTTAATACAACTTTCCTAATGCTGCCCTCCTGCCCAAGGAAGATGACTGCTTTCTTTCCATCAACTCATGCATGAATTACAGCCATGCACAACATTGCACTCACATAGAGGTGCTGCAAAGAAAAGAATTAGGCTGGTCTGGAGTGCAAAAAGGGGGGAAGCAATAAATATAGTGGCTGTCCAGCCCTAGTTACAAGCTCCATCCCACGTCTTTCATCTTTTCCCATTCGGCCCCTTCATTTTTGAGTGTACATTTGATTTCCTCAAGCCAACGAATGCATTTTATAGGTGGTTGATGATGGGCTGCCCTCTAGGCATGCTTCATGGACAAAAATCAGCAGCAGTCGTCAAATTTTCTTCACCCGATAGGGCTGAAAGGAGTCCACCAAGCAGATAGTCGATATGTGCTTCGCCTCTCTCCTTTTCAGGTAGCTGCTCCCACGCAACCCCTCTTTCTCTAGCCAACAACACACAAGGGAAGCCCCATTGCTTCCTTCTCTTGTCTTCAGTAGAGGAAAGGCAGCAGCTGTGGCTTCCAGCATGGTGTAGTTGGAGAGTAATAGCAGGGTATCGTTGGAGAGTAAGAGTCATCCAGCCACCTATCTACATGGAAAACACATAAAGAGAGGGACTTACCTGTGTTCTCCAACCATCGGCTTGCATTTGCTCCCCTTGCTCCTTCCCAAGCTGGTTCAGTATGTTTGGTACGCGTACGGTACGTACAGTACGCGTACGGTACATACAGTACAATACGCGTACGGTACGTACAGTACGCGTACGGTACATACAGTACAATACGCGTACGGTACATACAGTACAATACGCGTACGGTACGTACAGTACGCGTACTGTACGTACAGTACAGTACGCGTACGGTACGTACAGTACGCGTACGGTACGTACAGTACGCGTACGGTACGTACAGTACAGTACGCGTACGGTACGTACAGTACGCGTACGGTACGTACAGTACGCGTACGGTACGTACAGTACAGTACGCGTACGGTACGTACAGTACAGTACGCGTACGGTACGTACAGTACAGTACGCGTACGGTACGTACAGTACAGTACGCGTACGGTACGTACAGTACGCGTACGGTACGTACAGTACAGTACGCGTACGGTACGTACAATACAATACGCGTACGGTACGTACAATACAATACGCGTACGGTACGTACAGCACAATACGCGTACGGTACGTACAGCACAATACGCGTACGGTACGTACAGCACAATACGCGTACGGTACGTACAGCACAATACGCGTACGGTACGTACAGTACAATACGCGTACGGTACGTAAGGTATAGTACGCGTTCGGTACGTACAATACGCACACGGTACATGAATGATACATGGCAAGGAGGTTTGGTACGATATGGTACATATATATATCTATTTAAACTATATGCGTACACACATATATGCCAATTAAAGAATGAATGATACAAATTTTATTTAGAATAGGTACCGTATGTGTTTGGTACATTCGATACATACCATACGTATTGTACACATCCAAGAGGTTTGGAACATGAATTTTTCCAACCTTTCTCCTTCCTCCTTCCTCCTTCTGGTAGCATCCCATACCACCCCATGCAAGAGGGTCAGAAACATGTCAAGCTTAGCCATCATGCCTCCATGAGTTCTTATGGTTTTGTGCATGTTGTCCTTCCTTTTCCATACGAGGAGAGAGCCACTCTGTTACCAATTTTATAACCTCCAAGATCCTTCGTGCTTGACAAGACAAGACACAAGCCACATACACTAACAATATAAGGGAGGACATCAGACTCACCTCCCAACAGTAGAGCTAATACGAGCTCACCCACGAGCCTCGGAGCTTGCAACCAAACGGGCAGCCACCTTCAAGGGACTCACGTCCCATACCACCAACAGTAGTATTCATGATTAGGCTCTTCCAAAGGGCCAAGAGTCCAAGTGCCTCACGCAAGGAATGTCTCACAAATGAGGCCATGGGTCCTATTTATAGGCTCAAATGAGGAGGCGGCCCAATTCACATTGGGCGGCTAGTTCATATTTGGTCAGACACTCAACTAGAGGAACCCATCCAAATGTCTAACTTTGGGGACGTAACACCCTTCTCTTAAGCTACCCTTTGCATGCTTATCTTTGCATATTGCAAAGATCTTTATACATATATTTCTTTGTGGTTTGCTATCATTTATAGCTTGTTTTGGTTGTAGTGATTTGTATAGATCAAGGATCCTTTCCATAATTCATCTTTGTTTGGTTACTTCCTCATCTTGTGTCTATTAAGCATCATAGCTCTTGGTTTTTATCTCTACAAAGTTTGTGTGTAACTTTCTTCAAGGTGGTATGGTTAGTGTACGGTATGTGGCAAGAGGGTTTGGTACGACACACACACACATATATATACATATACATATACACACACATGTTGGGGATAAAGGCCCCAAGGACTCTCCTTTTGTATATTTTGACCCTTCCATGTGAAAGCTCTCTTCGAGAGCTTTCCAGACATATTTTTGTTGTATTTTTTGGACCCCAAATTGGGGAGTTATAGGCATTTACATTATTTTTATGACTTTTGGTCATTGGCCATGTGTGAACATGCCCAAATGACCTAAAAGTCACTTATCAATAAGACTTGGTCCCAAATCTCTCATAACTTGATTGGGACTTCTTCAACTTCAGCTTCTCCATCTTCTTCTCCAAATTTCTGCGCAGGTTTCTCTCTCTACTTTCTCTCTCCTCACGCAGCAGCCCACTCCCTTTGTGTTTGGAGCAACCGAGCACACCACGACGTAGCTCTCCGCGGCCTCTTTCAACTGGTATGAGAGCTTTGAGCTGTTCCATCGCGACAAAGTTGCTCAAACTGCTTTTCCACTTCAGCCTATGTTAAGCTGAAGGTGTTTTCTTGCATTTGGGAGAATTTCATCGCGAAAAACCCTCTTTTTTCGCGATAAAAGGGTTGTTTTTGGAGGATTACTTCAGCCCGGAGCAAAGCTGAAGCAAATTTTGTGCTTTTTAGAGAGTTTCATCGCGAAGAATCTCTTCTATTCTTTTTTTTTGTATCCCCACAGGTCTTTTTCAGCATCCACATTGCTGATTTTTTCATCTACAGGTCTTTTGTGGCAGAATTTCTCTCATTTTTCAAGTGGGAGGACATGCACAAAGATTGAGGAAGTGCATACTTGCTGGAAACTTATTACAGCAGGTCATTTCTCTGATTTTACAGGTCATATTGCCCCAAAAAATTGGGGCTTTTTGTGAAAACAAGCACCCATTGCCTTGGTTTTACATCTATGTATGCCTTTTGTGGTTGAAAAACAACAAATTTGTTGTTTTTGATTCAATTACAGCTTGCTGGAATTTTCTGAAATTTTCTGCAGAAAATTTCAGAAATTGATTTTTGCAAGTTTTGGACAGTTTTTGGGCTTCATTTCTGAGCTATAGTCTCGTAAGGTAATTGCGCACAAGACAACAGGTGAATTTTACCTTTTTGGTGAAATTTTGAAGCTCTTAGTGTTCAAACATGGCCTCTACCTCCTCTGATGTCAAAAGCTTGTTTGAGATCAAGAGATTTGAAGGTAATGGTTTCGATTTGTGGAAAGAGAGAATGTTGGGCATCCTCTTTCTTAAAGATTGTGAAGGGGCTCTTGAGGAAGTCAAGCCCGAAGATATGACAGATGCAGCATGGATGAACCTAAACAAAAAGGCCATCACTTACATCAAGATGGCTGTGTCAGATGAAATCTTAGTGGATTTGAAAGGCCTTACAACTGGTTTTGAGGTATGGGAGAAGCTGAAAGCCACTTATGAAAATACCACGCCTGTAAATCAAGTGCATCTTATGCGTAAGCTAGTGTGTATGCAGCTTGATGAGTCAAAAAGTGCGGCTGAGCACTTATCTTTGTTTACAGGTACTCTTTCACAATTGCAGGACTCTGGATTACCTCCATTTGATGATAAGCTTAAGGCCATCTTCTTGTTGATGACCTTACCTGATTCGTGGGAAACATTGGTTGTTTCACTTTCGAATAGCCCCAGTCTTACCTTTGATGGTGTAAGGGGTTCTATTTTGAATGAGGAAATCAGGAGGAAAGCTAGTGGAGAGGGCAGTGGTTCAGCCAATGTGGCTAGAGGAAGAACAGAAAAGAAAAGTGGAAATGTACAGAGGAACAAGAGCAAAAGCAAAGGCAAGGCTGAAGTGACTTGTTATCAATGTGGTAGGAAAGGTCACAAGAAGCCTGATTGCAGATTTTATAAAGCTGAACTAGAAAGAAAGAAGAACACAGGTGACAGGAAGAAAAAGGACACCAAGAATGAAGCACATGATACCTCAAAGGACAAAGACAAAGAGAAGGCCAATGTGGCCTCTAGTGTCATCATTGAGGAGCTATCAGATGCAGAAGATATACTTTGTGCTACTATGGAAGAAGAGCATGCTGAAATTTTTGATGCTTCTATTAATATTCATGCACAAGACATGCAAATCACAAAGAGGGATTTGATTGATGCCTTGCTTACTGTGAATGATGCTTTGTCACAAACATGGATTGTAGATTCAGGTGCATCGTTTCATGTAACTCCTATTAAGGAGTGTTTCACTACCTTTCATGCAGGCAGCCATGGACATGTATATCTTGGAAATAACCATGCTTGTTCAATTGAAGGTATTGGCACAGTGCATCTCACAGTGGATGGTACCAATGAGCTGGTTTTGCATGATGTAAGGTATGTACCAAGCATCAAGAAAAGCTTATTGTCTGTTGGGCAAATGGATATGCATGGATATAGTACCCTCTTTGAGAAGGGGTCATGGAAGCTTATCAAAGGCTCTAGGCTGATTGTTAAAGGTACAAAGAAAGGGACTCTTTATTGCTTGCATGGTAAAGCATTGTTGGGCAAGTTTATTGCTTTGGCTGAAATCCATTCACATATGGAATTATGGCATAAAAGGCTTGGCCACATGAGCCAAAAAGGTCTTGATAAACTATGTAATTTGGACAAGTTTGATGCTAAAGGCTCAAAACTTGATTTTTGTAATGAATGCCAATATGGTAAGCAAGTAAAGAATTCCTATTACTCTGGTGTCTCTCGTAAGTCTAATGTGCTTGATCTTGTTCATTCTGATGTTTGTAGCATGCCCATAAAATCTATGGGGGGTGCTCTTTACTTTGTTTCTTTTGTTGATGATTACTCTAGGAAGCTTTGGGTATATTTGTTAAAATCTAAAGATGAAGCCTTTGCTGCATTTAAGAAATTTCATGCATTTGTGACCACTCAAACAGGTAGAAAGCTGAAATGCTTACGTACAGATAATGGGGGTGAGTTTACAAGTGCTGAATTCAATAGATTTTGTGAAAATCTTGGTATTAAGAGGGAGCTAACAGTCCCATACAGCCCCTCTTCCAACGGTGTGGCTGAAAGGTATAATAGGACTTTATGTGAGAGGGTGAGATGCATGCTGTCCACAACTAATCTCCCTCATGGATTTTGGGGAGAGGCTTTGAAAACTGCAGTTCATGTTTGCAATCGATCCCCTCATATGTCCTTAAAAGGTGGCATTCCAGAAGAGGTTTGGTCTGGCAAACCAGCTTCATATGACCACCTACGCATCTTTGGTTGCGATGCTTTTGTGCATATAAGGCCTGAGTTGAGAAGCAAGTTAGATGCAAAGTCCATGAAAGGAATCTTCATGGGTTATGGAGATGAAGGTGAAATGGGCTACAGGATTTGGCTACCTCAACTCAAGAAGGTAATACGCAGCCGAGATGTGTATTTAATGAGGCAAGGCTGCTCAAAAATAATTGTGCCTCTAAAGATGACCATAAAAGAGTCAAATTTCAGCATGTACAGTCACCAATTAAATCTGATATGAACCCTCGGGATGCACCACATATGGCTGGAAATGACAATGAGCCCGTGGTTATTGAGCCAGATGATGCTGGACAGCAAAATGATGATCCTGAAGGGCATATGCAGCCACCTATTCATGCTGAAAACAGGGCTGGAAATGATGTGCAACAGCCCATTAACAATGGACATGTTGATATACCTCCTGATGTAGATCCATTGCCAGATAATGTGGATCATTGGGTAAGAAGATCTACACGTGCTAGGAGGCCAATGAACAGATATGATCCCTCTATACATTACATTATGTTATCAGATGAGGGTGAGCCTCTTACTTATAAAGAGGCAAAGCTATGTGAGCACAAGAAGAAGTGGGAGTTAGCCATGCAGGAAGAGATAAAGGCCTTGCATGCAAATGATACGTGGGATTTGGTTGAGTTACCCAAAGGAAGGAAAGCCATTCCAAACAAGTGGGTGTACAAAATCAAAACTGTTGATGGCAAACCCAAGTATAAGGCAAGGCTGGTTGCTAAGGGATATGCCCAAAAAGAGGGCATTGATTTCCAAGAAGTGTTCTCTCCAGTGGTGAAAATGACCACTTTACGTGTGTTGTTTGCTCTCACAGCTGCCTTGGATTTGGAATTATTCCAAATGGATGTTAAAACAGCCTTTTTGCATGGTGATTTAGATGAAGAGCTGTACATGAAACAGCCAGAAGGATATGCCATTCCTGGAAAAGAGCATCTGGTATGCAAACTGAAAAGGAGCTTGTATGGGCTGAAACAGGCCCCAAGACAATGGTATAAGAAGTTTGATGCATTTATGCTCAAACATGGGTTTAAAAGAAGCCATGCAGATCATTGTTTGTACACGAAAAAGGATGAAGATGGCAGCCCAATTATTCTTGTACTGTATGTAGATGATATGCTGCTGGCTGGGAAGAAAAAGAGCACTCTGAATGCTCTAAAACAGCAGCTGAACTCTGCATTCTCAATGAAAGACCTTGGGGAAGCTGAGCATATTCTTGGTATGCGTATAAAAAGGGATAGACAGCAGCATACTTTGCAGGTATCCCAAGAAAAGTACATTGAAAAAGTGCTGGACAGATTTAATGTGGCTGATGCTAAGCCTCTTGGAGTGCCATTGCAGCCACATGTTAAGCT